>CM042143.1:83235589-83275589 GCA_023376005.1 Doryteuthis pealeii | reverse complement strand
GTGAAAGACCACCAGCTAACGCTGATGTGAAAACTCAAAAAGAGTGAATAATAATAATAATAATTGATAAATTAATTATTAGTAAGTTTTAATCAATTGGTAATTTGTAGTTGTGCGAGTTGGAGAGCATGAATATTCTGGGGTTTTAGAGAATCAGCACCAAATAAATAAAAATAGTATGAAAGAAAATATTGTTCAGGTGTTTCTGAGGTTACAGTGGCCTGAACATTGTGTTTATACATACCACAATAAAGATGAGGACAACAGTCAGAAACATCAAAATTATTCATATCAAGTCTCGTCTCATAAATACAGACAAATAAGAAAGAAAATCTATTCAAAATTAATAATAAACATGTAAAAATAGGAAAGACACGGATTGCTATTGATAGATTAGAATTATGATCCCTCTGATAAGATAAAGTGAAAATTCTTCCGAGCTGTAGCCATAACATTGATATATACAAGGTGTGTCAAAAAAGTATCAAGATTGAAGCTGTATTTGCCAAGATAGGAATGAACAATAAATGTAACGTTAATTTTTTTCAGAATACAAGGTGTTTCAAAAAGTACAGATTTTAAAGTTGTATTTACCAAGATAGAAATGAACAATAAATGTAACGTTATTTTTTTCAGAATACAAGGTGTGTCAAAAAGTACCGATTTTAAAGTTGTATTTACCAAGATAGAAATGAAGAATGAATGGAACGTTATTTTTTCAGAATACAAGGTGTGTCAAAAAGTACCGAAAATCTCGATACTTTTTTGACACACCTTGTATATCATCATCATCAAGTCGCACCGGCAGCACGGATCTCCATGACTCTACTTCACCACCCGTCCCTATCGGCTATCACTCCTGCACAGTATCCAGTATCTGCGCAGAGTTGATTGATGTATGTCATTGGGGAACAAGAAATGTTTTGATATATGGGTTAGGCTTTCTCGATCCCCAATGTTACCTGCATCAGAAAAATAACATTTTTAAAAAGTTCACCTTAGGGTTACCCTCACGGCGCTTTTAACTTGGAACATACGGGTAAAGTGTTACTAAATTATAGTTTTAAATTTCAAAATTAACCTACTAAATAATTAGACTTAACCAGTAAAAATTTAAATTAAAACTAAAATTCTATTTTAAATGAAATTGAATAAAAAAAAATGAGGAACAAGGAACAGAAAAAACAACATATCACAGAAATTAATTTTACTTGCAGGACCTGTGGATATACCACAATATGATAATTTAATTATTACAATGCTTGATATGTCTATTTAAGAGCTATAGCAATAGTTCAATATGTAAAAAAGTATAATTATCTTGATTTAACTCTCTCTCTCTCTCTCTCTCTCTCTCTCTCTCTCTCTCTCTCTCTCTCTCTCTCTCTCTCTCTCTCAATTGAAAAAGATTAGCGTCATCGCTTCCGTGCGCTCACGCCTCTCTCAACCTTTCCCTCTCTTTCTTCTTGCTTTTTTTTTCTCTTATATTTTTTCTAAGTAGCATATCCTTTTTCTTCCCTTTCTTTCTTTATAATAAAAACGGAATTGTCCATTATTTAGTTCAGGTGACGACACTCATAAGAAATAAGAATTTGGCGGATAAGCCACAGCAGATAATCAGGATTTACATTTTTGTATTTCATCTTGGACGATTTGGACGGACTCGTTTTTAACCAGAGGTTGTTGCAAGATGATAACGGTCGTACTTTTAAGGAACACAAGTATTGGTATATAGATTTTCGTCTATTTATCAATTCGAATGCCGACCACTCGGGAATGCTCACTCATCCCAGTAACCAAACAACAATAGGTGGTTTTCTTTATGGCCCAGACATAAACAGACAAAAAAAAAAATCCCTATTTCCCGAAATTAATAGCTTTTATTTGTACTGAAGAAATGTCACCTCTTGTGTGGCTATGACTAAGATGTATCGGACTCTACGCGCATACATGACATTTCCATTTTTAAAAAAATAGACGGTAAATATCATTAAGTAAGGCACAGGGTGGAATACTGGAGATTTGGAAGACTCTGTTTCTCCAATCTTCCAACTGGGGGTGGGGGGCTGAAACCCTGGCTTTTTTACTGGTGCCCGAACAACGAGGACAACAGTTATGTAGTGTGGAGCCACATTGAAAACATCTATTTCCACCAAATCATCGAAGTTAAGCAACGATGAACCTGCTCAGTACTTAGATGGGTGACTATTTAGTAGCAGCAGCTATTGTAAGCAACCTCTGGCCTGTGTGTCAGTCTAGGTAAAGTTTAGGGAATAATAACAGGTGTGTGTGTGTGTGTGTGTGTGTGTGTGTGTGTGTGTGTGTGCTCATATTTACATACAACCATGTACGTTATTTATAATTACTAGCAAAATTATGCGCCCTCTGGATGCAAGTATTTAAGCTTTAATGTAATAAAATATTAGATTAAAAGGATTGGTGAAACTAAATACGAACGAATATAAAAAGATTATACTTATTTTGCTTTATTTTAATTGTTTTCTATATAAAATTATCCATAAGATAGCTTTTAATGCATTTGAGAATAAAACATTAATATCAGAAATCAATAACACTGAGTAATAATTTATTAAACCTGGTTTTCTTAAAACCGGTATGAAAATCATCCACACCTTATACTATGAGAAGAAAAAATGGATATAAAATCCGATAGTGTTATAAAGTATAAAGTTTTGAAAAAACAACAAAATTAAGTAAAAGATTGACTTACAGATAGCCGGCGCAAAAACGTTTCGGTTTTAATAAAACCATCAACGGAGCTTAGCATAGTAATTGTAAACTAAGGCTCACAAGCTTTTGCTTGTTTTACACCAATTTATTTTCGTATGATTCACAATAACTATGTTAAGCCCCGTTGATGATTTTATTAAAACCGAAACGCTTTAGCGTCGGCTATCTGTAAGTCAATATTTGACTTGATTTTGTTGTTTTTTCTAAACTTTATACTTTATTACACCTTATACTATGTAAACTTTTATTTCTTCGTGATATAAAATGCACGTAGCAGGATTCTAACCTCGTTAATAACACGAGTTGTTTTTAGCGAGACTTTAGAGACCTCGTTAATAGATGCGATGTTAATTGAGATTACATAATGACTATTTAATTGAGATTATAACGTAAATATCTAAACGAATAGTGACGTCGATTGTGACGAGAGTTTCGGTTACAAACAGACAGATACATAATCTCGATTATAATAAGGTTTACGTTGGTGTCGGACTATATCAACTTTATATAATGACTAGAAGCGACTACCAAGCATCGCCTGGGTAGAAGGAGGGGATTCCTAGTGTATTGATTTGTTTACTTTTGAGATTTACAAATGCTGAAGATTTTTAAGTAGAATATCAATGCTATTTCTATGTATATTGTAATTTTTTAATATATTCAAGTATAAATCAAATTTTCATAATTATTGCACAAAAAGCAAGAATAGTTGATATTTATGTATATAGATTATCATGTTCCCTTGCTGCTGCTGCTGCAGATGATGATGATGATGATGATGATGATGATGATGTTGGTGATGATGATTCTGCTGTGCACATGCAGCAGTACCACCACCACACCTACCCCTGAAAATACAACATGACAAAAAAGCGCACCAACCAAGGCCCCCTCATTTGTAACAGATGAGATCGTGGTAGGGGAAGGTACTACCATAGAGAGAAACCATCACCCACCCCCCAACTACACCATGAAATTTACTGATTAAATCGCTGCTAGCATTTACGTCATACTTTTTACTTCTCAAATGAATACGTATAAAAGACAAAACAAAACAAAAAGTGTTACATAATCATTAGATATCTAATGATTATGACAATAGTGTAGAAATTATATTAGTGCAGCTGATGGCCTTGAGGGTGAGTGACGGCGCTTGACCTCGATCTCACCTTGCGTTCTGCGGATGGAACGTGAGAACCGGAAAGCAATAGAGGGCCCCCTTCCGGTTTAAGGATACTAAGTAAGTAACTTAGGCAGTTAGAACTTAGAAGCCAAGCTAGCAAGATGTGAGTCTCACTGCGCAGATTGTCTGGTCTGGGGTTCTACGAATAAAGTAACACCATCGTAAATCGAAGTCTTGTGGTTATTACTAAAAGCTAACAATGACACAGGGCTTCTGATAACAAGAAATCCCTAGCAACAGAAACCAGACCCGGAATCCTCAATAGAAGACCAGACGAGACCTTAGAAGATATACCAGGCCGGAAGAATAGACGACAGAGTAAGAAGTAAGAGAAGTATATAACATATACCTATTTAGTGCCGGTAAAGAAGGCTATGCAACAAAAGGCCCCTTCATTTGTAACAGATGAGATCGGGGTAGGGGGAGGTGCTACCATAGAGAGAAACCATCACCCACCCCCCAACTACACCATGAAATTTGCTGATTAAATCGCTGCTAGCATTCACGTCATACTTTTTACTTCACAAATGAATACGTATAAAAGACAAAACAAAACAAAAAGGGGTCACTATTATATTATTTCATATCATCTGCTTCAGTCAAAAGCCAAAGGTGATTATTAGAACTTTTTAAAAATCCAGTTTAAATTTTTTTTTAGATAAAAAGGTTCTGTAATTATTATTAACCCCCTCTCTCTCTCTCTCTCTCTCTCTCTCTCTCTCTCTCTCTCTCTCTCTCTCTCTCTCTCTCTCTCTCAATTGAAAAAGATTAGCGTCATCGCTTCCGCTCGCTCATGCCTCTCTCAACCTTTCCCTCTCTTTCTTTCTGGCTTGCTTTTTTTATTATATTTTTTCTAAGTAGCATATCCTTTTTCTTCCCTTTCTTTTTTTAGTAAAAATCCCTTTTCAATATGTTCGATTTAAAAAGATTAGTGTTATCGCTTACACATGCTCACCCCTCTTTCTATCTTTCCCCTGCTCTCTTTCTTTTTTTTCTTAAGATATACCACAGTATGATAATTTAATTATTATAACATTTGATATATTTACTTAAGAGCTATTCCAATTTTTTTCTTTTCTTTCCTTCTTTTCGTCTTTTCATTGTGCTCGATTGAAACAGATTAACGTTAACGCTTCCGCGCGTTCAGTCCCTCTATATATCTTTCCCATATCTCTTTTTTTTATTTCTTTTATTTCTTTTCTTCCTTCTTTCTTATATTTTTTTCTGTGTAGCATGTCTTTCTTCTCTTTCTTTCCTTATAATAAAAACGGAATGGTCCATTATTTAGTTGAAGTGATGACACTCATAAGAAATAAGAATTCGGTGGATAAGCGACAGCAGATAATCAGGATTTACATTTCTGCATTTCACCTTGGATGATTTGGACGGTCCCATGTTCAACCAGAGGTTATTGCAAGCTGATAACGGCCAGAAGATTAAGGAACAAGATTATTATTATGATTTATTTCCTAACGTGTTTTCTAGGTGTTCGTTCACTTCCTAACAGATTTCAAGTGTTTACTCCAATTGGATAACAAAATATTTAATTGAACCCATTCCCGTCATTTTGCCATCAATGTGTATGGTTGTATGCCAACCATATGATGTATGCCAACCATACACACATGTATATATATATATATATATATATGTGTGTGTGTGTGTGTGTGTGTGTGTGTGGTTGTCACTATTATACTTGAAGAAGTGGTAGTAATCCAACGTACAGTATTATTAGAAGAGTGCTCAATATCTGTGATAGAGCGTTAATAGATAAATAAATAAATGTTTTAGTTTATATTTATTTACATTGAAACGTTTTTGCTACCATTGGTTTCTTGCTGTGTAGCAGCCATCAGGCAACGAAAGTGTTTTGAAAATGATGCAAATGATATAAATATGTCTAAATATATATCATTTGCACCATTTTCAAAACAATTTCGTTGCCTGATGACTGCTACACAGCAAGAAACCAATGGTAGCAAAACTGTTCCAATGTAAATAAATATAAACATATATATATATATATATATATATATATATATATATATATATATAAGTAAAGAAATAACAAAAGACTTAGAGATTTTGCATTATAGCCTATTACGGGGAGCTTAGACAAAGTGTCTAATTCTCCCAGCTCATCAGATGCGCTGGAAATCTTTTGTTAAATCAGGTTGTTTAAAAAAAACTCCTACGTCGTAAGGAAGATTTCTTCTCTGGACTTTTGGATTATATATATATATATATATATATATATATATATATATATATATATATATATATATTCATTCTGTGGAACACTTCTCGTTTTGTCTATATTTTCCACATACTGTGGGATTGTTTTTTCTCCATTTTACTCACATATATATGTGTGTGTGAGAGAGAGGGGGGTCCGAAAAAGGCAAAAATAAGGCATGTCTTGCTATTCATCTCTTAGAAGAAGAATCTTAACAAATTGTTTCAGTCAAGATTCAGTCTATTTGTCACTGTTGAAGTAATTGACTCAATTGCATCATTAGTCCTGTCTGTGGGGCTTATAATAGACCGACTGCACCTCTGCAGAGGGATAAGACCTCCTCCCCCCAATGGGGTCACCTGTTGGCTGTGGGTGGCAACCCGTGATGCTTAAGGACGGAATCCTGGTCGATGGGCAGTCCATGACATGAAGCGCTTAGGCTACACGGGCAGTCGGAGAGGCCCCCTCCGATAAATCGACTGGTCACGTCAAGCTCTAGCATATATGATTGCCCCAACCCTATTGCCTTTATGGTAAGCCCCAACCCATTTTATCATATATGTGTTAGAAGGCGGTGGCTGAGGGTCTTCATGTCTTGAGAATTACATTAAACTCTATCTGATGGCAAGGTTCCAGTTCTGGATGTTTGGGGAATGTGGAGCACCCCTTCATCACCATTGCTCCCTGGTCCACTCTAACCCGGAGTGGTAGTACTTGTTAGGGTCCCATCTATGGGCTAAATAGAAAAATGTGTTTATTAAAAAAATTAGTATCCATTAAGAATGAATTTATTTCAAAACTTTATCGGCATTAAATGACCCACTGAGGTTGATATGCCGTAAAACAAAACAAACCAATTAATTCCTTCCTTGATACCTTGAATGTTTCAATATCCTCTTATCAAACTACGATGTGCACGCTAGCTATATATCCCTCCGAAATGAATTACAGCTCTAAATCTGCCGCACTCCGACATGCACATAGACACGTGTACAACCCGCAGACATCAGGGCACGTGGCTGCACATGCACAATCACATGCACAAGCGACAAACGGATGTCTCCTTCCTTCCTTTCCCCTCCGTCAACATAACCACCACCCACCCACCTGATTCATGCGCGCCTTTTGGATTGTGTCGACATGCAACGTTGCAGCAGAATTGCACTTGCCTGATCGCGCAACCGCGGTGTGCAAGAACACGTGACCAACAACAGTTGCAACACTTGTGGAACCGCACACGCGACACTAATTTGTTGTCCCTGCACTTACTAATTTGCTGCACATCCATTGTCGTAACTGGTGCCCCTCCCCCTTCTCTCTCTCTCTCTCTCTCTCTCTCTCTCTCTCTCTCTCTCTCTCTCTCTCACACACACACACACACACACACACACACACATGGTCCATTTTACTTCAGGAAACGAACAGGGATGCAAAGTGCCATAAAAGAAGAAAGAAAGAAAAGAACCAAAGAGAGGTCGGCAATACGTCTCTCTGCCAATCCTTCCCCCAGCGATGCCTTACACTCTGCAAGCTACCCACCTACCTAGGAGTACAAAGTGTTCGTCACAGGAAACGTGGAAAATTATATTTTCTCTCTCAAACTCTGGTGTTCCTAAAATCATTTGCTAGTACATATATAAATGTGTGTGTGTGTGTGTGTGTGTGTGTGTGTGTGTGTGTGTGTGTGTGTGTTTATATGTATATATTGTGGTACATAAAGTTTATATATAGTTGCAGGATATACCACAGTATAATAATTTGATCATTACGTTTGATATGCTTACTTAATACCTATTGCAAAAATACTTTAATATGTAAAAAGTAAAATAATCTTGGTTTAACTCTCTCTCACTCTTTCTTAAAAGGGTGGTTGTAAAATATTTACATTGATTTGCCGATAAAAATCGGGGTGGGGGCGTTTAAAATACCTATATCAATTTGCCGACAAAAAGTGACAAAACACGGCTCGGAAAATATCTAAGATGGACCGGAAATTTGCCTGACACTGGCTTGCTAAAACATAGCGTAAATTAGGGCAGGAGGCCAGGATAATATAAGATCAAAATAACCAAAATATATTCCGTAATTCACAATTTCAAAATTACATGTAACTTTTTTTTCTTTTTTTCAGCTTCTTTTGATTTTACGTTGGGCATTTAAGCGACGCAAGACTATTTGGAATGTATAATTTTTAAAATTGGGTAAAATAAAACGGGACAAATAAGAAATCTGCGATTAAGCGACACCAGATAATCTGGATTTACATTTTTTCATTGCATCTTGAAAAATATGGACGGTCTCATTTTTAACCAGAGGGTGTTGCAGGATGATAACGCACGGAAACAAGCGTATTAATAATAGTGTATAGAATACAATGTATACAAGGACAAAATCTTGGTCGAAACACGCGTCCGCATTCCAATAAATAACTTTTATCCATACAACATTTTCTTTCCACATAATTGTCGGATTCACTTCTATTTTTCAACTTACACACACACACTCACACACGCGGGCATATATATATATAATATATATATATATATATATATATATATATATATATATATATATATATATATATACCACAATTCTTTTCTTTCTTTCTTCTTTTTCAGTTCTATGTGTGTCCAGTTTTAGACCTTATTCTTTATCTTTTCACTATGTGGCCAACTAAAACATTGATATTGTTGACAGGTCTTTTTTTACTGTAACAGATTGCATGATTCGTTTTAGCTTTAAACTCCAATAGCATTTAAAGTTGTTGTAATATTAAGAGGCGTGATTACCTCCCTTTTGGAGTGGTTGGGTTATCTTCCCTTGATCGGGACTATTTAAATTCAACAGACAGCGGACATTGTAATTGCGTCTTTGCTGAGCTGTATTCAGTTGAATTAGTTAGGTTGTTATGTTACATTGTCTTTGTCTCATTTCAATTTAATCAAATGAATATTGAGGTTGCGTCCGGTGAATACTGTCTCGTGCTAGTCAACATGGATAGACTATTTAAACCACCAACATTGGATCTAAACCCAAACTTTTCCACGGCTACAAAAGAATGGAAGCATTGGATCAAAATGCTAAATAATTTCTTTGAAGAATTTGGTGACACTGTTCCTAACAAATTGCGTGTACTAGTCAGCTGCGTTTCATTCGGGTTTATGAGTACATTGAGGACTGCACGACTTACGAATCGGCTATTAACGTTTTGGAACAATTATACGTTAAGACGCCAAATGAAATATTTGCCAGACACCTCTTAGCTACCCGTCGTCAGACTCACAGTGAATCTATAGACGAATTTCTTCGAGAATTACATAAACTCAGCAAGAACTGTGTCTTTAAAGCAGTAACTGCCGAATAGTACCGAGAGGAACTCGTAAGGGATGCGTTTATCAACGGTTTAGCATCTACAGACATACGCCAGAGATTGCTCGAAAATTGTACCCTGGATTTACAGACAGGCGTCCTCCCTTGATTTGGCCCATAAAAATTCAGAGACTTATAACAACATGGCGATTGGTCATGTCGTGTCTGCTGCTGCTATTACTGCTACAACAACAAACACTTCGGGGAATACGAACAAGGCGAAAATGTAAGTAACCCTCTTGCTGTATCATTTAATCGCAAGAAGCTGTCTCCTACGTCTATTAAAAGGAGTTGTTTCTGTTGTGGTGGGAAAATGCACCCAAGAAATCTATGCCCAGCTAGAGGAATCACCTGCCACACTTGTAGGAAAATTGGCATTATTCTAAATTCTGTAAATCCCAGAAAAGTAGAAGCACAACAGCTACATTGTTCACAACAAATTTATGTGCCATAACAGTGTCAGTTACGGAAATCTGGCTCCTGCAACCACTAGAGTGTTACTTAATGGTCATACAGTAAATGCATTACTAGACACAGGCAGCTCCGAAAGTTTTATTGATACACGAGCATCATGCTGCTGTCACCTTTGTATATGGCGGAACTGAACCTGAAATGGAGATAAATAAAACTAGAATTGAGATTTGTAACTTAACTGCATCTAAGTTGAGGGTTCCGCGACTGTTTACCAACCTGAAACCCCATGCTCGACCAATTGCAACAAAATTCCGGAGATACAGTGATGAGGACCGACAGTTTATCGCCCAGGAAGTCAAACACCTGTTGGCAGAAGGAATTGTGCAGCCAAGCTCATCCCCTTGGCGAGCCCAAGTAGTAATAGTAAAGGATGAATTCGATCGCCATAAAAAGCGCATGTGTATGGACTACTCAAACAAATTTGTTTACAGAATTTGATGCATATCCACTGCCAAGAATTGACACCTTGGTTAATAAACTTGCAAGTTATAGTGTTTTCTCTACTTTCAACCTAAAGAGTGCCTATTACCAACTACCATTGTGTAAGGATGACAAACCATTTACGGCTTTTGAGGTGGATGGTCGGCTGTATCAGTTTACTCGTATACCGTTTGGGGTAATTAATGGAGTTGCTACCTTTCAACGAGCTATTGACAAATTTGTCGATGAAGAGAACCTAATAAATACATTTGTGTGTCTAGATAACATCACTGTTGCTGGAAAAAAAACCAAGCAGAACATGATAAATGTGTTAAAAGTTTTCTTGAAGCCGCCCAACGCCAACAACTGACACTGAATGAAAAGAATCCATATGTTCAGTGAATACTATTTCCGTGCTTGGTTATGAGATAAGTGGGGGATTGCTGATAAATCGAGATTGCAGCCACCTCTCGACCTGGAGATACCCACTAATAAGGCGTCACTAATACGAATTATGGGCATGTTTGCATATTATGCAAAATGGATTCCTCGATTTTCTGATCGCATTCGGCCTCTAAATAAGGCAAAACAGTTTCCACTGGATACAAGGGCTTGTGAAGCCTTTCATGATTTAAAGCAGTTACTGATGAAAGCAGCTCTCCACTGTCCTGATAATACCAAACCATACGTAATAGAATGCGATGCATCAGATGATGCAATATCCGCTACACTAAACCAGTTTGGATGACCTGTTGTTTCATGTCACGAACACTCAATCGTCATGAGACTCACTATCCGGCGATTGAGAAAGAGGCTACTGTAGTAATCGAGACTGTCAGGAAGTGGTCCTATTTCCTATCTGGCCAACATTTTACAATAGTGACTGATCAAAAATCAGTGGCATTCATGACGGATAACCGTAGAAGGTAAAAAATTAAGAATGACAAGATTTAAGGTTGGCGCTTGGAACTGGCAAACTTTTCCTATGACATTCGCTACCGCCCTGGACGCTACAACGTGGTCGCCGATACATTGAGTCGTGCATACTGTAATGCCAGCTTTGCCCCATTACTTGAGAAACTACATGATGACATGTGTCACCCAGGTGTCACTAGACCTTTACACTACGTGCGGTCTAAAAACATGCCCTTTTCTACAGAAGAAGTGAAGGGAGCTTGCTCATCCTGCAAAATTTGTGCTGAATTGAAAAACTACGGTTTGCTTCTTTGCCTAACAGTAAATTAATCAAGGCTACTCAACCCTTTGATCGCCTCAGTGTGGACTTCAAGGGACCCTTACAATCTAGTACGTCTAATATATACCTATTTGTTGAAATAGACGAATATTCAAGATTTCCATTTGCAATTCCATGCAAGGATACCTCATCTAAAACAATTATGCAATGCCTGCAATCAATCTTCTCCCTATGTGGGTCACCAAGTTATATACACTCAAACCGAGGCTAGGGTTCTTAGGTCGTGATGTAAAGGAATACCTTTTACAACATAGAGTCGCCTCTAACAAAACAACTCCTTATCATCCTCAATGCAATGCCCAAGTGGAAAGGTATAATGGTATTATATGGAAAACCATTTGTCTGGCACTCAAATCGCAGGACCGGCCCATAACTTAGAATTAGTACTACCTCAAGTTCTTCACAGCATCAGATCTATTCTATCGACTGTCACTAATGCAACACCTCATGAACGATTTTTATTATTCTCTGGGCGATCCACTATGGTAGTATCTCTCCCATCCTGGCTTCTAAAACCAGGACCTGTTTATCTACGACAATTTGTAAGACACTCGAAGACTGATCCTTTGGTACAAGAAGTCGAGCTGTTGGATGTAAATCCAACCTATGCACATATTAGATACAGTGATGGCCGTGAATCATCTGTTTCCCTGCATGGCATAGCTCTCTGTCCATTGCAGACTCTTGCGAGCATGAAGAGTGGGGCAGATATTACACTAAGGGAGATAACTACTCCAGTAATCAATGAACAGTCCCCATCTCAGTCAGTGATTGATGGACAGTCCCCAACCCAGCCAGCTGAGCTTGAGATACCTGCCTCACCACGAACCGAACCTGACTCCGCAAGTTGTCTCCGCAGATCTCCGGCGTCTGGACTTATAGGACATAAAACAGGAGGGGAGAATGTGATATCAAGAAACGTGATTACCTCCTTTTGGAGTGGTTGGGTGATCTTCCCTTGATCGGGACTATTTAAATACAACAGACAGCGGACATTGTAATTGCGTCTTTGCTGAACTGTATTCAGTTGATTAAAGTTAAGTTGTTATGTTACATTGTCTTTGTCTCATTTCAGTTGTTTATATATATATATATATATATATATATATATATATATATATATATATATATATTAAGAGTAAGCAAGTGAATCCGACGGTATAAGTATAGATAAAAGGATATGGAAACACACAATGCTGTTTAAATAAAAATATTCTATATCATATTCATAGCTAATATTAAACAATATTTCGATTTATAAAAATCATCATCAGAGCTTGTTTTTTTGCTTCAGACTCATTGAAAAGAGAAGCTGAAAATAGTTTGAATTCAAAACGAAAACATTGATGTTCTAAAATGTGTACATGTCATGTGATAGTTTCTTCATTAGAAGCAACAACAAAAAACAAGCTCTGATGATGATTTTTATAAATCGAAATATTGTTCAATATTAGCTATGAATATGATATAAAATATTTTGATTTAAACAGCATTGTGTGTATTCATATCCTTTTTATCTATCTATCTATCTATCTATCTATCTATCTATATATATATATATATATATATATATATATATATATATATTATATATATATATATAATTCTCTCGAGCAGTTTTGTTGTATTTATTCAGCATTTGGTCACATCCGGTTCATTTGTACAATTCTCGCTGTGCCAGAAATCCTATTAATTATTGTCGTCCTTTGGAAACATTTGACACATTCACTTTTCATTGACATTTTTATTTCACTGCAGACATTTTTGCTAGTATTTTTTTGTTTTGATTAAGTCCATTTTAATTCATTTCTCCTGAACTGTTATTAATTGGGTTTCTTTTTATCTCATTTCAAATATCCTCTGCGTAACCAATGCTATCTACAATTCCTTTTTATTTCCTGAATAATGAAAGGTGGTCTTCTTCTTCTTCTTCTTCTTCTTCTTCTCTTCTTCTTCTTCTTCTTCTTCTTCTTCTTCTTCTTCTTCTCATCATCATCATCATCATCATTATTATTATTATTATTATTATTATTATTATTATTATTATTCCAGCTTCTACTTTCAGCTTATTATTATTTTCATCGTCAGCTCTTACATTTAGCTATTAGCTATTTGCTAGTAAAATGGAGAAATTGTTTAACCAAACGGTGATGCTAGACGATAACGGTCGTAAAATACACAAGTATTAATATATAGATACAAAACATTTTTACTTTTAACATTAAATATACTATATAGACAGCATCATCTTTATTTGTTAAAGCGCCCCCCCCTCCCGACCAAACCAGATGACTGGATTTATTTGATGATTTTTGCTATAGTTTGTTTTTTTTTTTATAGTGGTTCATTTTGTTTGCATATTACATAAACATTGTCGTAAAGTATCCATTTTTCATCGCCTGAAGAAGAAAGTTACTTGATAGGTAACGGAAACTCACCAGAAAGCGAGCGGACTGTAAAATGCTCCTCGTTCCAATAGCAAAACCGGCGAGAAGTTCAATTCTATGATTCTTTCGATTGTTATTGATTTGTTATGTATTTTGTTTTGGGGTCATCAGGAGAGAATGTGCACCGTTTCGGGGCCTTCCTCTCAACGGTTTTATTTGCACACCGGCCCTCCCTCACTGATATGAGGCCCCACAGAATACATCTAGTGTATTGTACAATCAAACAATATACAACTGAATCAAGTATCCATTTTTCATCGTTACATTTAAATAAGGTGCTGTAAGTTATTTTTTCGATTCACCTACGTAAAGGTCACGCATGACCAAGCTGGCGCAAACAATCTTCAACGTTTGATTTTGATGTTTTGAATATCACACGTCGAATAACATTGATTTATTTTTCAGTCACAACTTCATTTGATTGATATGAACTTCAGCTGTTCCACCCCATTCAACGAAATATCGCTACTTTTGACACGTTCCAGCATCGTCTTTAAGTTATAAGTAAAAGTAAAGTCTGCGAAGTGGCCTATCAGCCGAACAGCGAGGGAGTCTATCCCCTTTTCACTAGCGATAGACCAGGGAGATTGTTTTGATGAGATGGAACATCACATATACCGTCAGCTCCCAGAGGGTTTAGTGTCCTGGGCATGACGTTAAACTGCATCTAGTGGTGAGGTTCCAATTCTGGATCTCTGGGGAATGTGAAGTACCCTTTCATCGCCATTACTCCCAAGTCCATCCTGACCCGGAGTGGTAGTACCTGTTACGGTTCCATCTATAGGTGAAATAGTTCAAAAATGAATTTTAAAGAATGTGTTAAAAATTTGAGTTTCCAACAAGAATGAATAAAAGAAAACGTCTTTGGCATAAAATAACCCTACAAGGGTTGACATGTCATAAAATCAAACCAACCATAGTGTTTACCACACAGATCAAATATTACTGTATTACTTATGTGATGAGTTGGCAGGGATCGGTATCGAACCTGGAATCTTGCGATTCCTAGACGGATGCTCTACCGACTAAGCTAAGCCGGCCCTTAAATTTGTATTTTTCCATTTTTTTTTAACTAAAAAATAACATTCCGAAAATTTGCTTATTTTTCCCCACCTTCAAAGTTAGAATCAATACATAAAAACGCATCAAATTTGATGGTATTGTTTTAAATACACAATGATATGACAAAAGTCTCAATAAAAATGATGGATAGTATTATTTACATTACTCGGACTATTGTCCTCATCTTCATTGTTATCTGTACAACGTTTCGGCCGATGTGCCTTCTGGCCTTCTTCGGGTATTTCTTATCGGACTCGTGAACCTTCTCAGACTGAGGAACATTCTTTTCAAACTCCGGAACCTTCGTGTCGTAATCGGGAACCTTCTTGTCGTAATCGGGAGCCATCACGGAACTTTGAAAAAAAAATTCAGAGAAATACAAACGATGGAATTGAATGAATCATTTACTAAGCTTATATTTGGCTCAAAGACAGACACGTAGAGCACTCATTAACAATAGTCTGTGAGATTAACTCGCTGACCATTATGCGACGCGTAGCGCGTTGTCATATACTAATCTTTGTTTGGTCTGACACACAGGTCTTAGGTTGCTTACAATACCTGTGGTCACCCATCTACATACGAAACAAGCTTAATGTTCCTTAACTGTCATAATCTTGCAAGAATCGGTAATTGCCATAAAGCTTTTGAATGGAGTTGCTTAAAACTAAACACTCCTAATGCCATACTATGATATTTTTGGTCAACCCAGTCTTCTTCACTGGTCCTGTAATCTGGTTTGGTCGTGAGATGCGACTTTTATAGCCTGTCTTGGGAAGGAATAGCCTGGCAGAACCCATCTCTCTCCAGATCGAGAACTGGTTTGAATTCAGAGTTTTCCTTCTCTTAGACTAGTTGCCATAACAAGGTTAAAGAGCCCAAACTGGTTACATATGAGTTTCTTTCTGATAGATTCGCCGTAGCACCAGTCGCGATAGAAAATGACGGCGTTATCGGCTCTTCTAACACCATTCTACTTCAGAGGAATGTATTTAACCCCACCCTCCACACGAGTAGGATGCGACGAAGGTCAACTTTTGTAAGTGGAATTTAACAGATTAGAATTCAGAGTTTTCCTTCTCCTAGACTGGTTGCCATGACAAAGTTAAAGAGCCCTGTCTGCCTTAGTATCTATCTATAGCTGGGGGGAGAAAAGTTAAATGCATACCTTTCCGAGAGGTATTAGCGCTATGTGAAACAGCCTCGTCCTGAATTTGAACTCGGGTAGCTGAGTCCACTTCCTACAGAGATAACCGTTAAGTCACGGGCGCATCTCCAGTGCGACTCTCCAAATTGTTGGAGACAACAAAAGCCCAGTCGTAAAATAACAATTTGCATATTCGCCTGTATGTCCGCTTTTATTTGTGAAAAGAAAAACTGAATTTATATCTGCTGTTCAGAATTTACAGAACAATAAATTTTGTTCTAATAACCTTTTCAATTGCGGGAACTCTTCTTTTTTTTAACATGTAGGCCTATCGATTTTAAACTCATTCTCAGTCTGTACTGAATGTATTTGGACGTATAGGGCAGATATCAACAGCAGACATTCATTCTCATTAGATTTTAATATGTATTTTCAGAAACCAAGTTTAAGATAATCTGATGTATAAAAAATAGAGACAGCTGTCTAATTACACGCGGCTTCTGTTTTGGCCTGAATAACAGCGTCTACGCTACGTAGCATGTCATCAGAATCATTGTAAGGTCATATATATCCAGGCACATTTTGAGGCTATCCAAAAATTCAGCTGCGCCTGCTAAGTGTGGCTGCAAGGAATTCCAATCTGTCCTTTATATGATCAATGGGTTGAAATCTTGTGAACGCATGAGAAATCAACTAAGTGTTCGTAGAATGGTAGTTATGCTATTTTACTGAAACAAACCATCATCACTGGGAGATATGGTGATCATGAAAGGGTGCAGATGGTCTTCAGCCAGATCTTTGTGTGTCAGACTTCAACTTCACTAGTTGTCCTAACGACATCCAACAGAATCCACTTCGTACCATTTTATTTACAGAATTAATTATTGGATGAATTCTAGAATATCTTTTCAGTGCATAACACTTGTTTAATCAGGCGGTGTGGGTGAGGCTTAAGGTTTAGTTACCGGACATGTATGCCGAAAAGTGGGGGTAACTTAAGGAAAAAATGTTATATAGTAAAAAGTACCTATTACTTAAGCATAACATTTATTATGGCGCCTCAACGTTAAGCAAGGCACGGAAAATAGTGAGGCAGAGAGGAGAGTAGCCTCGACAGAAAAGAGAGTCAGAAAGAGAGAGAAAAGCCAGCAGTCCCAGAAAGCATCACAGTTTGTGTGCATTCAGTGCACCAAATACTCACTCAAGAATTGGCCTGCAGAGTCACTTGCACAGATGCAGATAAATTTTTATTTTTCATTTTTTTTTTATTTATTCATTTTTTTTCTGGACACTAAACCGTCCTTAGTGGACGGAAAGGATCCAATAACATTTATTATCAAGATGTACATATAATATAATTTATTTATATATATATATAGATAGATAATGAATTAAAATAATTTATGAATTATTTCATATTTTTAATGCATGACTCATGTGCTTTTTTCTATTAACTTTAACTAATGAAGTCATTTTAGAATTTAATAAAGATTATAGCTCATTCAACTGTCGTATATAGAAATCTAATAGATTGCAATGAAGTTATCAGAATAATAATTAGAATAATTTTTATTTTTCAATGTTTAAAAGAACTATAAGGGTTAAATTACAAAATAATACTAATAGTAACGGGTGCTTGCTTAGTTACCTCATTTTAGTAAACTTAGTGGTACCAGGTACTTTTTATGATATCACAATTTTTCCTGAAGGGAATCCTACCTTTTCGGCATCATTATCCGGTGTCTAAACCCCCCCCCCCTATTCACCATGTCAATTTTATAAATTGATGAAGATTTTTTAAATTAGTGTATTTTTGTGTTTTTAATAATTGTTTTTTTTTAATGCATTCACAAAATTGGACCATTCAGAAAGCATCGTGGGTCGCATACGCCCAGTGGGCAGCAGTTAGTCCATGCCTGATTTAAACAGTCATTCAATTAAACATACGCATGAGTGCTCTTACAGAGTACTACGCTGCGGAAATACGAATGTGATGTTTGGGTTTCTCAGGACCTGATTTGCCTAACTATTCAGTTGAAGTAATTAAACCGATGCCAAATTTAAAGAGTCCATTATTATTACCATTCCAAGAGTTCCAACTACAATTGGTATCGCAGTCACACCTTTTTCAGCTCTCTAGTAAGATCCAGGTATTGGTCTATTTTCCCTTCCTTTTATTTTCACTCTTTGTGGGCAAGTTCTTTTCTTCTTGTTAATTAACACCAGACCTGGCCTGGATTTGATGACTCGTTTGTATCTCAAAATCTGAGAGGGTTTTATGTATCTCATTTTCTAGGAAAGATTCTAGTTTGTGAATATACCATGGTTAAATTCTAGTCTCTTGCACAATTCTCATGGGATTACCTTTCCACCCAGTCATGCTTATTATTGTATTCTTTTTGTGTCAGTCTCCTGCATTCCTTTATTATTATTATTATTATTATTATTATTATTATTATTATTATTATTATTAATGCTGTAGTTTGGATGGTCTCGATTCTTCATTTGATTTCCAATTCCCTCGAATTCTTTTCCAGACATCCGGGGTCTGTTCCAAGAGCACCAATTACAATTGGCACGAACTTCACCTTCATTTTTCACAGTTTTCTCAGTTCTCTGACAAGGTCCAAGTCTGTCTTTTCGCTTTCTTTCACTTTCTCTTGGTGGTCAGCCAGGACGTCAAATTCCACGAGATGACAAGTTCTCTTCTTCTAGTTAATCAATACTAGGTCTGATCTTCTGGCCGGGATTAGGTGATCAGTCTGTTTCTGAAAGTCACAGTGTTTTATGCGTCTCATTCTCCAGCCTCGTACATATACCATTTAGTTGCATCGCGAAAGTTTAATTTCTTGCACAATTCTCAGTGGATCACCTTTCTCGCCCAGATCTCTCATTTTATTATAATGTTACTGGAGGTGGTTAAATAATAACTCGAATCGTAACTTACAAATGCAAAGGGTTCATATCTAACAAGCTGTACGAGAATGTCTTAACCGTAGTATCTTATTATGTTGTCTAGCTGGAAAACTAGCACCTGAGACCCACACCGTCAATGCACATATTAAATCAGAATAGTCTACTCTATTCCAGATGGGTATCATCTTTTTTCTTCAACATATTCTTAATTGCTAGGAACAGTTATTATTTCCTCCCTGTCATGCGATAAAAATACCTAAAAATGAAGGATAAAATAAAATATTAGTTATTTCAAACTATTTCTAATTTTTTTTATGAAGTTACATTTTTTTTAATTCTTTAATGTATGTTCCTAAATATACAGGGTAATGGAAAAGTAATTCCCTATTTTAAACTATTTCTATGTGCAGTTATATTTTTCTCAATTCTTTAGTGTATGTTCCTTAATGTAAGGCAATTAAATCTGTGTTGTTGTTTGATGGTGCTCCTCCACTTTTTATTATTGCTGTTCGTGAATAGTTGAATCACCATTTTCCTGAGAGATGGATGGGTAGACGTGGTCCCCGTGAGTGACCGGTCAGAAGCCCTGATTTAACACCCTGCGACTTTTTTGTTTGGGGTAAGTTGAAGGAGCAAGTCTTCTCTACGAAACCAACGACTTTGGAAGAACTTCAAGGACGAATACGAGAAATTATTCCTACCATTCCACAAGAGTTCCTGGGAAGATCAGTTGATGTGATTACCGAGTGGCTTGAGAGGCTGGAGGCGAATGCTGGTGTCCGTATAGAATTTTAAATAAAACTTCATGTTATGAGTGTTCTTCTTATTCATTTTGATAAATTATAAATTATATGATTTTTAAAATAGGGAAGGGAGTTACTCAACAATCACTATATATATATATATATATATATATATATATATATATATATATATATATATATGTGTGTGTGTGTGTGTGTGTGTGTGTGTGTGTGTGTGTGTGTGCAAACAAGGCTGCAGACCCCGCCCCGAGGCAAGTGAATTATACATTTTCAGGGCAAAAAGCTCGTTGTTTTCAGGGCAAATAATTCTTTTTTCAAATTTCCCGTTAAACTTTACATTTAAAGTTTTATAGATAAAATGTTAAGTGTCCAACCATTGTGATTTAATCGCTTCCTCGCTCAAGTGACAAGTTCTTTTTTAATGTGCGGTGAATGGCCCCGTTTCCTTTCAACACTCACAGACAACAGAAAAATTTCTCAGCACTCCAGATGGACGTGAAACACTGTGATGGCCAAGGTAAAAACAACTCATAAACAAACTTACAAAAGATTTGATTTTTTCTAGAAAACAAACTGATTAGATTTAGTTATCGGATTTTGATGCCGTTTTGTTAAATCGTTCAAAGCTTTAACAAAAAATTTGACATTTATTAACACTAACTTAAGGAAAAGTGATTAAAATAATATCTATACATTAGTCAGAGTTTAATTGGACAAATCATGGTGTGTTTTTTACTACGTCCGTGCGTTAGCGCCAAAATAGAATATCGAGATCGGAGCCACCTAGGATTATTTAAACAGAGAAAAAAAATCAACATTCACTCAGATTCCCCTCTGCTACGAAAGAGTAAACGATGCTCCACGGCCGATGACAACAACAAGTTCTTCCCAATTTAAGAAACAGATGTCCGAGTAAACGATTCGACTCGCTGATACCAAAAACAAACGTCAACATTCTGAGACACCGTTTACTACTATCATCATTGGCCACTGCAATTAACATCACAACTCCATTTCTCAGGTAGTATTCACAAAACTTTATTTTCCATTTTTGTCTGCTTCCGATCGAATTTTGATGACTCTATATACGAACTTTTTGCATTCACATTAGTTTTTTGAACATTCACATATTTTTTTATTATTACAAATTTATTCTCCGAATAAATTTATTTGTTATTTTACCGTTATTTTCCTTGAACACGTCTCGTAACCCTCTACAAAGTGGTTCGTAATTTTAAAATATTATTTGTGAAGTTGGAACACGCAACACCGGCCTCTACAACACAAACCCACCCAGCAATAAAAAAGAAAAATGTCGCCTAGGAGTAGAGTATTAGGAAGAGATTGTTTTCCATATATTCAAGACCTGGCGGTGGACGATAATAACACCCCACATACATTCTGATGATCTTATTGAGGCTTCATTTATTTTGTTATCGAACAGAACATTTTGAAAGGTGTTGATAGGGTGGTAGGCTAAAAAGTGAATTAGGGAATTTTAGCTTTTTTTGCCAAAATTATTAACCAATACAAATTAAAATTAGACTCTTTTAAAAAGATAGCTTTATCTATTTTAATTGTTGTAAATTCCCATAAAGTTAGATCTAGATTTTTTTTTAAAGCCATGGAGTTTGTTTTTAAGCCATAACTCCATCCTACGAGGCGGAAGAAAATCTGTAGCGAGTGGTTACAAAGATTAAATTTGCAGCCTTCTGATCGAGAGTGGTGACTAGAGAGAGAGAGAGAGAGAGAGAGAGAGAGAGAGAGAGAGAGAGAGAGAGAGAGAGAGAGAGAGAGAGAGACGCTAGCTAGCTGTCTGTACCAATCTGACGACACCACCTGCAACGAATGTCATGAAGACCCGAAGAATTTCTGAGTTTTTTTAAATTCCTTATAAAATCATAGAAGAAAACAAGTAATTTTGTCTTTAATTTAAACTTGTAAATTAAAAAAAATATAAAATAAGTTAGTACAGTATTTACGGTGTATAAGACGCACTTTTCATACCCCCCCCCCAAAAAAAAAAACAGTGGTTCAAATATTCGTCATGCGAAATTAATTTCCTTACTTCCCAAAAATAGAACAAACATCTTTCTAAGAAATAAAATATTTTGATTTTAATTAAAATCTTCTAACGAAGGAATCTTTATCCCGAAATATTAAGAATAAACCAAAGTAAACAAACAACATTATAGTTACCTCATTTTTCTTTACACTTGCATTGTGATAGCCCTCAAAACCAACCACCAAACCAAGGATAAACACGATACTTCACGCAAATTATAAAACTCTTTTAATTTTAATAAACTTTTCGATTTTTACAATTCAATTCAGGGTAGATTTTCTCCAGGGGTAAGAAGGAGGGGGTCTCGGTTTTCAAATAATGATTTAAATTTTTAGAATACATTTCTGAAATTAAAAATTGATTTAATTTCTTTGAAAATTTAATCTAGGTACCACCAAAATGGCCACCAATTTTCATTTTAAAAACTAATTAAAATGAATTAAATCGGTTATTTAAGGTCAAATTCCTCGAAAATCTGCAGAAAAAAGTGTTGGGGAACCTTGGCATTTGTTCTGGCTTTGTCACGTGTTTGTTTCAGCCTCTACCATGAAGCTTGTACTCAATGAAGACCTTTGCTACTAGTTATACAAGCGTCGCAGAGGTCAACTGCTCCCAGAAAAGGCCCGTGAAAATCGTCTGTCAAAGGCGAAGAAACTTCTGAGCAAAGGGAAATATCCTGCTGAACACAAACAATCTGCTTCTTTTCCGATGAGAAAAACTTTTGCCAAGATCAAAAGCACAACACGCAGAATAACAGATGGCTTGCATACAGTCCAAAGGACACTCCTCATGTCATGCAGACTAAATTTCCCCAAACTGTGATGGTTTTCGGATGTGTGTCCTCTGAGGGTGATGTGACGTCTTCGTATTTTTCAGAGATGGTATCAGGTTGACTTCAGATACCTACGTGGAGTTGCTAAACACTGTAGTCAAGCCCTGGATAACAAGGATAACAAGGGTAGATAATGGTAGCCCATATGTACGGCCCCCTGCCATACCTCTGGAAAAAGTCAAGAATGGTTGTCGGCGAATGTTTACGACTACACCAGTCCCAATATTTGGCCTCCGAACTCCCCAGATTTAACCCCATCGATTATTATGTATGGGGCGCTGTTGAGAAAGACAGCAATTGCCGTCCCAGTACTACAAAAGCCCAGTTAATCGACAGAATTAAGGTAGCTTTTGAGACCCTTCCCAGGGAAACTGTAACATCAGCTTGCTCCAGGAGTAGGATTGAGACTGTTATCGACGCTAATAGCGTTATTTTTGAGTGAAACTTGTTGACAGTAGTGTAATTTCCGTGCCTGATGAATTTATTTACAATCCATTAAAATTTTGTAGTTATCAAGCACTTTTTCTTTTTCCTTATGAAACTGTCAAATTTATCCCGAACACCCTGTATTTTCTACCAAAATCACTCCTTTTTTTTCTATTCACATCATCCTTCTTTTGTCTTTTTATTTATACTGTAATTATTTTCAGTTTTATATAACCCCACTGATATTAAAAATAAGGGGGCGGTCAAAGTTCAGAGCCTGAAAAAAAAAACAGAAAAATTTTAAATGAAATAATTAATGCATTATAAAATTCATTCATTTTAAATCAACACTCAATATTTCATTAAACTTGGATATTTCCCTGATTTTTGGTAAATGTTTTTTAATCAGAGGGGTTAAATTTATTTTGTAAAATACGTCTATGACGTCACAATTAGCGGTACTTTATTTCATCTTAGGTGCAATTGAGGCAAATCCGCTCTTTAATAGTTTTAAATAAGTATTAACAAAATATGCCGAGTTAATCTATATGTAATCGTTAAATAAGTGAATGAAAGAAGTGACATGACATATTATAATGGAGATTATGTAACTGTCTATCTGTAACCAAAACTACGTCACCACAAGTGTCACAAATTTCTTTAGTTATTTAAGTTATATTCTCAATGATTATGAAATAGTCATTATTTAATCTTAATTAGCATCTTATTTATTAACGATATCTCTATTAAGTTCTAGTGCAGTTAGATTTGCCCCAAAACTGCCCATATCATTAATGCATTTAAAATTCTGAAATATGTCTAATATCTCTAAGAAATTAAGATTTACATAGTATATGGTGGGAATAATTTGCATAATGATTTTTTAAAAACTGGGTTTGATAAATAATTATTTGCTGTTGATTTCTAATAGTATCATGATTATTCTCAAACATATTAAAAGCAATCCTACATAGAGCGTCCGACTAGGAACCACAAGGTTCCGGGTTCGATACCGGCCCAACTCAGCGTATGAGTAGCACAGGGACCTGTGCAGTAAACCGATGAGCTGATGATAGGTGTGGCGCTTCATCTCAAACAATCTCCTTGGTCTAGCGCTAGTGTAATGGGGATAGGCTCCCTCACTGTCTGGCTGATGCCGAATTTAGGTCACCCCGACGACTTTACTTACATTAAAACGAGGGGACGCAAACTTATGCTAGTTTGTTTAATGAATCTTACCTGTTATCTCAAGATTTACATAAATAACTTGTATTAAAATAATAAACATTGGAGTTTGTCTTAAAATATTTTACAATGCTTTTTTAATAGTAAAATATTGTTTCAGCTGTTTGGTTAACGTTTGTGTAATCGTTAAAAGTAAATGAAATTTTTTGATATATTTGCTTAATAAATCCTACGCGTGATATCACGGATTATATAAATACTAGTAAATATAAAGAATCGAAAAAAATTACATACCTACTTTAATAATTCTTATTAGAGTTAATGATAAAAAAAAACATGTTTCCTTAGAAATACGCATTCTGTGAATTGTGATTACAATATTTGAAATAAATGTGTATAGTTTAAAACAGGGTGATTTTAAAGTAACTCCCTATTTTAAAAATCTTATCATTTATTTCTGAATCATTACTTTTACAAAAAATGAATATGTGAAGAAAACACATAACATGGAGTTTTATCTAAAATTCTATTTTATTTTATTTATATACAGACTCTAGCTATGCACTCTCTTTTAGAGTTAAACGTCCAGACATCTTTATAGGGCTTTGAATTTTGAACAAAATAATCAATGTGAAAATACAAATAACAGATTTAATTGCCATATGTCAAGGAACATAATTAGCATTTTATTTATTAACGATATCTCTATTAAAGTTTAGATGAGTTAGATTTGCCGCAAAACTGTCCATATCATTAATGCATTTAAAATTCTGAAATATGTGATATATATCTCTAAGAAATTAGTCAAGGAACATACATTAAAGAATCGAGAAAAATGTAACTGCATATAAAAAATATATATAAATACTTTAAAATAAGGTATAACTTTTCAATCAAGCTGTAGATAAAATAAAAAATTTTGAATACCAAGAGTTAGATTTACAAATGGCGACTATTCATTTGAAATAATTTTATGTCAAATTTGGAAGCAACATAAAATTACATAAGATATATCCGTGTGTTTTTTTTTTTTTTTTTTTTTTTTTTTTTGGGGGGGGGGGTATTTACTCTGTATTCTTAAAATACCTGACGCATGTTACTTTAACTCTTAATGGTCTATACCACCTCGTTCCACCCAACCAGAAGTCACATTCATTTTCCCAATCCACCACTAAAGGTAACCTTTGTTTAAATGTAATATTAAACATATTTAGAAGTATTTGATTTGAGGGAAATAACAGGTAACTTCAAATGAAAAGTCTTTTTTAGCCATTTATTGATAAATTCTTATAGGAATGGGGCTCTAGTCTTGGAAAATTCTGAACAGGATATTAAGAGTTAAACAGGAGATAGACACTATTAAGTAACCCTATTATAATTTATTGTTTTTCCATTGTACATTTACAATCCTTTCATAGCCTATATCTATGATTTTTCCATAATATGTTCAACATTATCCTAAAAAAGAGATCTATCTATGTAAATCCTAATTATCTAGCGTTGCTTATCCGTCGAATTCTTATTTCTTATGAGTGTCATCACCTTAGCTAAACAATGGACCATTCCGTTTTTATTATAAAGAAAGAAAGAGAAAATGACATGCAACACAGAAAAAATATAAGAAAGAAAAAAGAAAGAAAGAGAGTAGGTGAAATATAGAAATGGAGGTGAGCGCGTGGAAGCGATAAGCTAATCTGTTTCAATTAAACATAATAAAAAGATTAAAATGAAAGAAAAAAATGAGTGAGAGAGAGTTAAAGGAAGATTATTATATTTTTTACATATTGAACTATTTGCAATAGCTCTTAATTAAACATATCAAACGTTGTAATAATTAAATTATCATACTGTGGTATATCCACAGGTCTTGCTATTAATTAAATTATAGTTTATTTCAAAATATGCATCAGTAAATTAAATTATAGTCTATTTCAAAATATGCATCAGTTTTAAAAACCGATTGTTTTTCACGGATTTAATAACAAGTCTCTTGTTAGAAAACAATACTTTATACCTATATCCAGTAGCTAATTAATCATAAAACTACAAATTAGAATGTTTTATACAAATTACCAGAAATGATAGCTGTATATAATCATTTCTCTGTCATTTCTATTAAGACAAACATAGAATACATACAATTTGTTTCATGATGGGTATACTAATAGAGTAGGCTGCCTCCTCCTCCTCCTCCTCCTCCTCCTCCTCCTCCTCTTCCTCCTCCTTTTTCGACGCCACAATGAGAAGGCTGTCTCAACCCAATGACATGTCTCTGGCCAACCAAAAGGGCGGGAACAAGAGAGGTTTACAGGGAAAACTGTATGAAGGCGGGAATGGATGGGAAGGAGGAAAAGAAGAAAGAAAGAAAAGGACTTTGCAGTTGCGAAGACGAAATAAGGTTGACAAAAGAAAGAAAGAAAGAAAGAAAAAAAGAAAAAAAGAATACTAAAGTAAAAGGAAAATGGAAGCAACCTGATAGGGAGAAAAATAGAAATAAAGAGAGAGGAAAGAAAGAAAGAAAGAAAGAAAGAAAGAAAGAAAGATAACTGAGCGAAAAGGAAATGGAAGGAACGTGGGAGAAAGAAAGAAAGAAAGAAAGATAGATGAAGATAGATAGATAGATAGATAGATAGAAAGAAAGAAAGAAAGAATGGAAGAAGCTGTTAGTGGAAGAACAACAATGTCTTATTGAAGAAAGAAAGAAAGAAAGAAAGAAAGAAAGAAAGAAAAGAAAGAAAGAAATAGAAACAAAAAATGGAAATTCGCTGAAAACCAACAGAAGAGAAAAAGACAGTCACAGAATTCTTCAGATTGAGAAACAAGAAATATAGCAATAAAAAACAAACAAACAAAAAAACAAAACAGGGGAGGAAATGGGCCTATAATAATATTTCGACTGATCCTGTAAGCATAAAAAACGGAAGGTGATATGTAATTTCATACTGAAGCAAACATTTACGTAGGTATTAAGTATGTGCAAAAGTATTCAGCGCACAACCCTTTCACAACTGTATATTCAACGATTGGAACTTATTCACACACTTAATACTTCAAAAATGTGTTCAGCCTAATAATGTCTTTAACATAATATACTCACGGATTTTATACAACAAATTTTAATTCATTACTCAAAAAATCAATACTTTAAAAAAATGTCGCAAAACAAATGTAAGAGAATTTTTTTAAATTTCAGTGACAGGGTAGTAGACTCATGGAATAAACTACCTTCATCAGTAGTGAATGTCCCATTCTTTTAAGGAAAAGTTGAATGAATTGTGGAAAGAATATAGATATTCAGTGGTAATAAGATAAATGTTTTCAGTATTAAGGAACAGCTGACAGGTCTCAGACCAAATATATCTAGCTGAAAAAATATTACATATTATTATAGATACTAGTACAAAATAAAAAAACACCCTCCGGGCGATGTAAAAATAATTTTTGAAACATATTGCCTCAGGGTGGGAGTAAAAAATTCAATGTCAGCGAGTTTGTACCCTAAGTAAAATCATCAAATTCATTAAAGGATTAAAAAATAAAACAATTTGAAATGCAAACTTTAAATATGTATTAAAATAAAACAAACTATATATAGATATATAATACCAGTCATGTATTTATTAAAACTTGTTTTAAAAAACAATGAGGACTGTCTAATGTTGCATGTTCAAATTTTGAGTGTATTTATTCTATGTTATGACGATGACGATTTTGGGTAATGTGACGTAAGCAGTGACGTAATTTTTGTTACAGACAAAAACCGGAAGCAAATCTCCATTATTAATAGATTATGCCATTTTTTAAACATAATTTCCTACCTTATTGATACACTTATTTAGCTCAGTCGAAGGAGCATCCGACTAGGAACCACAAGGTGCCTGATTCGATACCTGTCCCTGCCAACTCAGCGCATGAGTAGCACAGATTGGGCAATATGACCTGTGCAGTAAAGTAGGGAGTTGACAATGTGTATGGCGCTCCACCCCAGAAAAAAACAATTTCCCTGGTCTAGCGCTATCGAAAAGGGGATAGACTCCCTCGGTGTCCAGCTGATACCGACTGCGCTAACTTTACTTACTTAATAATGAATTTACCTTTATCTGTGACAAACAGAACAGTAGTTGTACTATTTAACCCATAGCTGGGGAACAAATTTTAATGGAACTTCAATGGCTGAGGAAGTGATTATTTTCTCTGATTATTGTTGCCAAGCTTCATTTAGTTGAATCGAAAAGTTAAAATTTCTAAAAAGAAAATTCTCTGAAATTTAAAAAAAAAAAAAAAAAAAAAAAAATTTCTCAGAATTTTCTTTTTAGAAAATTCATACTTTCCACTACAATTAATGGAATTTAGGCATCAATAATCAAGGAAAATAATCACTTCCTATGTGTGTCTAAGCCATTGAAATTTCATTAAAATTTGTCCCCAGCTATGGGTTAAATAGTATAACTACTGCTGTTCTACAAGAATGACCTTGGTATTAAATAACCCACGAATGTTGATATGCCATTAAACAAAGAAACCAAACCAAGCCTTAAATTTGATAGTGAATTTTGATTAAGATTTGTGGTAATAATAAAAGATGGTTCATTTTTTTTTAAGTCATTTTATTTTTTCCATACCGTATCTCATCACTAGCATGACACGATAGTCGACGGGAAAAAACGTGTACGTAAGCAGAAAATCCTTTTTTGTAGCAGATATAAGCTGTTACCGCCATTGTCAACCTTGCTACATGCCAATAAATTTGCAGAAATTATTTCATATCCCCTTCAAATGTGAAACCCACCCACAAATAAACCGGGTTTGCAGAGGCTAATCTTTTTTCCTACCCCACACCCCAATATATCCGCTGCGCGCGCACACACACACACACACACACACACACACACACAAATGCCATTTTTTAAGAGACCCACCTTTTTTTCTTTTCCAAATACACGAACACACGTTCACAGAATTTTTCATTTTTTGGGACATACTCAGATAAATCATTATGTGTGGTTTATTTGTCACACGCACTGACGCGTACAAATTACATTCACGTTAGTCACATACACACACAGACAAACATACAGACATACACACACACACACACACACACACACACACACATGTACGCGCGTGCGCACAGATATCGATAAAAATAATTCAGCAAACAAACGAAAATAGCAACCCACCAGAAGAAGAAGAAGAAAAAAAAATGAAAATTCATCCATGCAGTGGGAGAGCATTTTGTAGGAACAGAGACGACGAGGACAAGGAGTACAAATAATGACTATGAAAATCAAGCAATGTACTTACATAGACCTGACCGATGCACATAGAAATTGTAATAAATGCCTTCAGCACACACACGCATACTCACACATAGGTGAAATATGAACGGCATACATACATACATACATACATACATCATCATCATCATCATCATCATCATATCGCGCTAGTAGCACGGATATCCATGACAATCTCTCGCCAACCGTCCCTATTATTCATCGCTCTCGGGAGGTCCTCTGCGCAGCATCCAGTATCCGCGCAGATTGGTCAATGTAGGTTTTTGCTTGACGGCCTGCACTGGCGTACCCATGTACTAAAAAAACATACATACATACATACCGTCGTGGTGTAGTGGTTAGCAAGCTAGTTTTCAGATCCATCGCTACAGAATAGCGAGTTCGATCATCGCGTGATGTCCCATACTTGCAACCTTGTGTCACATCCTACCCGTGGCGAAAGGGTTGGGTTAATACCCACATTCATTTCAGATATACGTACAGAAGCAGATGTGTTAGTGAAGCGGGAATGAAGTAATAGTTGTGGCATCCATAAAAAATCGCGCCCGCGTATAGCAACTTCGCTGGACACAGATTAAACCTTTCGAGTCACGTGACAAGCTATGATGATGGACACCAAAAGAAAAGAGAGAACGGTGAGTTGAGTTTTACTTGAGATTTTAATCATTTTAATTCTATCTTATTTTTTTTAATCTCATTCTCTCTCTCTCTCTCTCTCTCTCTCTCTCTCTCTCTCTCTCTCTCTCTCTCTCTCTCTCTCTCTCTCTCTCTCTCTCTCTTAATTTCTCTCTAAATTTCTCTTGTTTTTGTTTTGTTTTTGTTTGGGTTTTTTTTTGTTAGTTTATTCTGCAACTGAAAAAATAAAAGGATATTTTATTTATTTTATTTATTTATTTTTCTTAATTTATTTTATTTTGGTTTTGTTTGTTTTGTTTGTTTTTTAGTTTATTTTGCAACTGAAATAAAGGATATTCTATCTATTTTATTTTATTTATTTATTCTTTTTAACATTTTAAACTTTTTTTAAATTTTCTCTTGTTTTTGTTTTGCATTTGTTTTTGTTTTTTAGATTATATTGCGACTGAAAAAAAGTATATTTTATTTATTTATTTATTTATTCTATTTCATTTTATTTTATTTATTTATTTTATTCATTTATTTATTTTAATTTGAATCTTTTTTTCTTGATTTTTCTTTATTTTGTTTTGATTTTTGGAAGGAATTTAGTTTTTTTTTTCTTTGCGACTGAAAAAAAAGTATAATGCGTGTGGGCTTTTCCGCGAACAAACCATTGATGTAACTGCATAAAACCAGTGTGTTTGTGTGTTCGTGTATTTCAATCCAGTGTATAGTCAATCTGTTTAAACTTTTCTGTTTAAACTGAATTTTTTTCACAACATGAAGAATGTCCAAATCTCGTCATCAAAAATTATGAATCAGATATAAAATACATCCACGAAATACATCTACAAAAATACACCTATATAGGAAACTTGAGTACTAACATATATCTCACACTAACAGTTTTTGACATTAAATAACCTACGGGGTTATTATACCATTAAACAAAACAAACCAAACCAAATGAAGTTAATGAAAATTATTTATAGCAATTTGAAGATATTTAAGCACTTGAAACATAGAAACTTATCAAAAAGACTTGTTTCAGCATTAAATGATCCGAAAAGGGTTGATATGCCGTAAAACAAACCAAACTAAACCGAATATCTACTGACCAACCGAGATGTTGAAACTACACTACAAAGTCTGCTTGTTAAATTCATTTATAAGAAGTGTTCATTTGAACGTCTTTGTCGTCGTTTGCTTTGAAATATCTAAAATTTCAATTTTAATCATTTTTCTTTCATTAATTAATGCAAAACTACACAAACAATTAATTAATCCACCTCAGGTCAGGCCAAGATGCTGATACCATGTAACCAAGTACAGCCTGTCACGTGTTACTTCGACAGGAGATAGTCAATGTTATATAATTTCCATTCTAAACATGATAAACTTATTAATAAAGGTAATAGACTCCAGTTGCTTGTAATCATTAATAGCTTTATATATATATATATATATATATATATATATATATATATATATATATATATATATATATATATATAAAGAAGGTGTGTCAAAAAACTATTGAGATTTTTTGTACTTTTTGACACATCTCGTATTCTGAAAAAAAGTAACGTTCCATTCATTAATTTTTTTTTTCAGAATACAAGGTGTATCAAAGCTGTATTTACCAAGATAGAAATGAAGAATGAATGAAACGTTATTTTTTTTTCAGAATTCAAGGTGTGTCAAAAAATATTAAAAATCGATACTTTTTTACACACCTTAGAGAGAGAAGGGAGAGGGAGAGAGAGAGAGAGATATCCTATGGACAGGTAAGTTGGGCATGATTCTATTTGAGATCATCTATATCCTCCGTATATCCACAATGCATGTTCATGCAGTTGCACATCCATATATCTATACGTGGATTATTTCAAACCCCTAAGAGAACTCAATTTAAGATAACTAATAAATTAATTATATACCGAGCAATATTTACTAAAAGTATATATATATATATATATATATAACAAAAGACACGTTTTCTGTTTAACAATTTTATTAATCTTTTTGAGCTTTCTGGCCAACTTTTTTTACATTTGGAAACACTTACAGCTCGAAAAGGTCGTTAATAAAATTGTTAAACAGGAGACGTGCCTTTTGTTTAATTCTACATGTATAAATGAAATAATTCTGCTCAAATACACACAGACACAGACACAGACACAGACACACACACACACATATATATATATATATATATATATATATATATATATATATATATATAGAGAGAGAGAGAGAGAGAGAGAGAGAGAGAGAGAGAGAGAGAGAGATAAAAAGATAAAGAGATAGATAGATAGATAGATAGATAGATGATGTGGATGCAGGCGTGCATGTTTAAGTTATTTTTACCATATAACATCATCCCAAATAATGCTAACACATTCATAAAACCAATCACTAAAAAGTATAAATATAGATACACGATGTGTATAACTTCCTAACCGTTAGGCATGACATAACCCCAGACGGGTTGATATGTCGTTAAAATCAATGAACAAACAAACAATAAAAATACTGTCCGAGTAGCTGAACACTATCCGGATAACAGAACAATGTCCGGCTAATGGGAAACTGTCCGGTCAATGGGACACTAACTGATAAACGAAACACAATCCGGTTAGTTAACAAACTTGACAGTTTATCATGTAATCTATGAATCTATTTTCTAGCTTTCATACAAAATCTGCTTCAATAGGAACTTAGGTATTTAACTTCCTCCCCAATTTGCCACAGTGGCAAGCTTCAAGTAGATACCCCCACAAGGTATACATGAGAGTAGGGACAGACATTCCTCTTCGTCAGCATTAACCTTTTAAACACCTCAGGCATCAGTGACTGTTGCTAACCCTTTAAATTCAATGGCTTGTTGAGGGGACGATCACCTGAAGCTGAGCGATGTACTTATATCCCCCGGCCTGGTGGGGGGGCGGTATCAGACCCAACACTCAGGTAAACTGAGACTGTTTCAGTAAGGCGGAAAATATGTGGTTTAAAGATCAATTTACTGTTTAAGAAAGATCAATGGTATTTAATTTAACGCAAATTCATTGCATAGACGGTCGTCTACAATGGTTGCAACTGAATGGTATAAAAGCGTCACAAGAAGTGTTTAAAACAGAAATATGCTTTATAATAAATTGCCCATTGGGTCCAAAGTTAATATGAGCATAAAAGAGCTTTGTGCAAGTGGAGGAGTTCTCCGCCCTAAATTTATGATAAATGCTTAAAATGAAAACTTTATTCGTGCCTAAGTGGAACAAGGATAAAGAGTTAATTAGTTGTTTTTGTTTACGTGACTTGACCGTATTTATCAAGAGAATATTTAAAAGAGCTTTGCAAGTGGAGAAGTTCTCCGCCCTAAATTTATGATAAATGCTTAAAAGGAAAACTTTATTCGCGCCGATGTGGACAAGGATAAGGAGTATCTGTTGGTTGGTTAGTTGTTTTATTTTACGGCATATCAACCCTTTTCGGGTCATTTAATGCCGAATCAAGTCATTTTCATATTCAGTTTAATAACAGTACCTGCTGTTTCATAAATGGTCACCCATCTAAGTATTGAACAGGATCATCGTTGCTTAACTTCTGTGATCTAGTGGGAACCGGTGGTTTGAACGTGACTTGACCGTAAGCGTGACTTGACCGTATTCATCAAGAGAATATTGAAAGTGACTAGCAGGATTATCCAACGATGCTCTGGAAGAAAAAAAGATGACACAATATTTCTTATTGTTGATATATATAGGGTGTTCGGGATAAATTTGACAGTTTCATACGGAAAAAGAAAAAGTGCTTGATAACTACAAAATTTTATGGATTGTAAAGAAATTCATCAGGCACGGAAATTACACTACTGTCAACAGGTTTCACTCAAAATAACCGCCATTAGCGTCGATCACAGTCTCAATCCTACTCCGGAACCTGGAGTAAGCTGATGTTACAGTTTCCCTGGGAAGGGTCTCAAAAACTACCTTAATTCTGTCGATTAACTGGACTTTTGTAGTACTGGAACGGCGATTGCTGTCTTTCTCAACAGCGCCCCATACATAATAATCCATGCAGTTAAAATCTGGGGAGTTCGGAGGCCAAACATTGGGACTGGTGTAGTTGTAAACATTCGCCGACAACAATTTTTGACTTTTTCCAGAGGTGTGGCAGGGGGCCGAATCCTGCTGCCATACATATGGGCTACCATTGTTATCCAGGGCTTGACTACAGTGCTTAGCAACTCCACGTAGGTATCTGAAGTCAACCTGATACCATCTCTGAAAAAATACGAAGGCATCACATCACCCTCAGAGGACACACATCCGAAAACCATCACAGTTTGGAGAAATTTAGTCTGCATGACGCGAGGAGTGTCCTTTGGACTGTATGCAAGCCATCTGTTATTTTGGCAAAAGTCTTTCTCATCGGAAAAGAAGCAGATTGTTTGTGGTTCAGCAGGATATTTCACTTTGCTCAGAAGTTTCTTCGCCTTTAACAGACAATTGTTACGGGACTTTTCTGGGAGCAGTTGACATCTGACACACACACACACACACACACACACACACACACATATATATATATATATATATATATATATATATATATGTGTGTGTGTGTGTGTGTGTGTCATCCACAGACACCGTGTTTTGACGTATCACGTCTCTTCAGTTGCAAGTAAATAAAGTTCTATGGAGATAAAAATATAAACATGGCATAAATAAATAACAAAAGATGTTTTGAATATAATGAACAATTCTCATTAGTTTCTAAAAGCCTATTTGCACATAGTATTTTTATTTTTTCATCTTTTGCAAGAAGTATTTTACTTGTGAACAGCCAACATACAGCTGGCCATGTGAAAATCCTGCACCTGACATTGTCCTTTCTATATTTGTGAGGCAAAAAAATGTTTAATTAAAAAGAAAAATTGTATTTTATACCTAAATCTGTATTTCACTCCGTTTGTTCAGAAATGTCCATATGGTGACCTATCGTGACCTCAAATGACCTCATATGAAATATTTTGAAACCCGAGTTCATGTCAATATGCATGCAAAATATCAGCTCACTTTAACCTTTTCTTTTGACTGTGATCCTCAAGCAGACACACAGACACATATGTGCACAAAATTTGGAAGAATAGCACAGATCGACTCAAATAAAACCACATTTGTATGTATACCCAACATCGGGTATACAATCGAGATAGGAAACTTGGGTGATAGAGAGAGACAGAGACAGAGACTAGAGACTTGCTTGTTGCTTCATTTCTACTTTACTGCTTGTGCTAACTTCTTGTCTGGCTGTCATCTTGTCGTCTTCTAGTTGCTGTCTTCTAACTAAGGGCTTCTTCTGGGCTAACTCTAGTCATTGTAATTAATTAAATGAACAACACGACTTTTATTTCTTGATCAATATTTTATTTAGCCCATTCCTATTCGCCGCGCGGGTGAGGTTCAACCTCCCTCCGCAGAGAGAAGCGCGTTCTTTCTGCTTCAAAATCCGGTTGAAACTAAATCTCTAAACTAACTAATCACGTGACGCGCGAGATTCGCGTCTCTGGGGCCAGGGTTACCAACAGTCCTAGTATTTTTCCACTGGCTGATCTGAAAGCCAATGGCCCCTTATTCAGCTACAGGGTTTGTCAACAATTCATGATACCATGAATTGTAACACATTTGCTAAACTCCCTGTTTTTCCTGCCCATAAAGATTCATTAAAATGAAAATTTAAAAAACTGTATCTATTATCATGGTTTGAATATTTGAAAATAATCAAGGGTTGTGGTCTATTGCGAGTAATTTTTTAAAAATTCGTCCGGTTTTCTATTATCACACAAGCGTCATCAGTAAGACCGATACGGACAACAGGTTCTCCCAGCTGAAAGCAGTAAATCCCCCCCCCCGAGAGAAACTGCCTCGACTTTTATGCCTCCTCACAGGTCGAACCACTCCAACCAAAAGGGGCGACGGGATGCTTACCAGGAGTCACCACTCACTATGTGGATGTTCAATCCGTAGCCTCGCGAGGTAATTCACTTTATCCCCCCGCCCAGTTACATGGTCCACGTTCACAGCGGGCATGTTCTTGCCTGATAAGGACTATGCGGGACAGTGGCTGCAACAGGAAGGTCTGGTCAATGTTTGATGGTATTTTGTTTCTTCCTCCTACGCCTTTTGTCCTTGGGGGTGGCCTTGTGGGTGTTTTCAAAGAAAGTGGTAACGTCAAGCGGACCAACGACAATGGTTGATGTGACAGGGACCAAGGGATTTTTTTTTCAAGCAGTCTTTGTATTGCTTCTTTAGTGTCCTACTATCACGATGACCAGTAGAGAGTTCGCCGTAGAGTGTAATCTTGGGCAAGCGATGGTTCCTCATTCTGGAGACATGTCCGTCCCAGCGTAGCCGGGATTTCAGTAGCATAGCCATGATACTGGTGATCTTTGCCTGCTCAAGGATTTCAATATTGGTGACGAAGTCACTCCAGTATCTATTATACTGGCATCTAATAATCACGTGATCATTTAGTTCTAAAGTTAGCATAGTGCCAGTAAAAGAATTATGGGTAATGTTGGTCACTTCTTCCTAGGATCAGTGTATCTGTGCAGTCTGCCGATAAAAGAAAGTGTTATTCCCTAGCTCTCTACCAAGGATCAGAGTGTAGTATCTGTGCCAGATTGTAATATATGTTCCACTTTCTCAACCGTGTTCTCGTCTTCAGGTAGGACGCGACAAAATCGAAGCGTACATAGTCCTGAAGATTCCAACCCCACTGACGATATACTACATTCTAAAAAATAAAAATACATTTTAAAATGCCGTTGAAGAGCCGTTTCTTCTTCTTCTTCTTCTTCTTCTTCTTCTTCTTCTTCTTCTTCAAAGATTTCAAAATTTCATCACATTACCCATGATGCATTTGGCAACGAACTTCTTCCTGTTATTAAACTTTAAATCATGCAATCTACCTAATCAGAATATATCATATTATAGCGCTCATATAGCGGCTCAATATGGGCACCTCATGTGGTGTAATGGTTAGCAAGCTAGATTAACAAACAATTGTTTGTCAGTTCGATTCTCACTGGGTGCCCCTAGCTTTGTGCTGCAATGTCTACACTATATTCAAATTTTTTTTTTAATCCGTATCCTTCGTACACTTTGCGAAGATTCTTATTTATTTATTTATTTATTTTGCAAACACTTTGGCACTTACTGATGGTCTAATGGTTAACAAACTATTTTCGTTGATGTTTAATAGTAAGTTTGCTCCTCACTGGGTGCTAGAATTGAATTAAGCTTTGTAAATGATTATTACAGATACATGACTGCCTTGTCAGAGCAATGCGGGTTACCAAGCTAATTTGGGAGATCATAACTGAGTAGTGAGTTCAATCCTTACTGGGTGTCTCACACTTGCGATATTCAATCAAAACTTCTATGATATATGTAAAAAAAAAATGTCCGTAATATCTATATATTAATAAGCTTGTTCCTTAATCTTCCGACCGTTATCATCTTGCAACATCCTCTGGTAAAAAAAATCAGACCTTCCAAAACGACCGTTTCGTTTTTATTATAAAAAAATAAATGGAAGAAAGGGGAATGCTACACAGAAAAAATATAATAAGAAAGAAAGTAAGAGAGTAGGAGAAAGATAAAGGGAGAAGTCGATAACGCTAATCCGTTTCAATCGAACATAATGAAAAAAAGAAAAGAAGAGAAAAAAAGCCCGTGTATGTGTGTGTGTGTGTGTGTGTGTGTGTGTGTGTGTGTGTGTTAGAGAGAGAGAGAGAGAGAGAGAGAGAGAGAGAGAGAGAGAGAGAGAGAGGAATTAGGTTAAGATTATTATACTTTTTACATATTGATCTATATTGCAATAGCGCTTAAGTAAACATATCAAACGTTGTAAAAATTAAATTGTTATACTGTGGTTTATCCACAGGTCCTACTAGTATGTATATATATATATATATATATATATATATATATATATATATATACACATATATATATATATATATATGAAAAGTTTATTGACAGTACTGAATTTACAAAGGACGCGTAAAAGCATATCCATGTTGATAAGAGAATGTTTTTTTCTTAAAAAGAAAAGTGAGGGTACCCTTATTAGATTTAAAATCTAAAATAAATTGATCTTTTTTTCGTCAATGCTCATCAGAGAAAAAGTACATTGATAAATTGTGTTATTGTGGTTTTGTTTATATATATATATATATATATATATATATATATATATATATATATATATATATATATTATATATATATATATATATATATATTACTATTCGGTGAAAAACCTTTTGCCGCCCTTTTCAGATTATTATTCACCCTGTGGATATTTCAGCAAATTTCCATTTATTTTTTAGGATGATTTGATGAATAATATTCATTATTCAAACTTAGAAAGAATCATCCATTCTTTATACAATTAATTGAATTAATTAATTCGAAAACTTGCATAATTATAAATAAATTTCTATATTTGAAGGGAACCTGTTAAATATGCCAATATTTATTCACGTTGTCATAGAACACGGTTGGCCAGTTAAAAAAAAAAAGAATTTAAATAAATAAAACTTATTTATGGCATTTATGCTGCTTGGAGCAACGATTTGAGCTCCGAAACCACGTTTGAATTCTTGGGAAATCGTCTAACGATGACTTATTTTAAGGTAATTAAATATCAAATATCAAATTTATTCATACTAATAGTAATAGTAATAGTAATATATATATATATATGTGTGTGTGTGTGTGTGTGTGTGTGTGTGTGTGTGTGTGTCTAGCACTTCTGAAACCAAAAATAAAATTGCATCAATAAAAGTGTACTTATTTTTGGATACATGCATATTCATATTTTCGGTTAAAGAGTTTCAGTACTTTAGAGTTTGGTAATAAATAACACCTAATAATATCAGTTTTCATTCTATAATATTCCACTTGAAATAATAAAATCCTGGTTTAAAAGAAAATTGTTTGTAAAAAAAAAGGGATATACTTATTTATACGCAATAGCGCGCGCACACACACACATATATAGATAGATAGATAGATAGATAGATAGATAGATAAAAGGATATGAAAACACACAATCCTGTTAAAATGAAAATATTTTATATCATATTCATAGCTAATATTGAACAATATTTCGATTTATAAAAATCATCTTCAGAACTTGTTTTTTATTCCGGACTCATCGAGAGAGAAGCTGAAAATAATTTGAATTCAAAACGAAAACATTGATGTCCCAAAAAGCGTACAAGTCATGCGATCGTTTCGTCATTAGCACATCCGCTACGCGTTTCTCGGTCAGCGACAAAATGTATATCTTAGTGTAACAGTTTTTGAAAGAAGACATTTAAAATTCAAAAATAGACAAATTCTCTTTTTCAAACAGGAAGAATTTCAACCGTCCATGGTGAGCCTGCAACGGATTTTTTCAGAAAAGAAATATTTTTTTAAACTATTTTTTTTTTTTTTTTTTTTTGAGCTGTCACTCGGTCGATTTTTGCTTTGTGT
>CM042143.1:83203089-83230589 GCA_023376005.1 Doryteuthis pealeii | reverse complement strand
ATTGTTTTATTGTTTTGTTTTGTTTTTTTTCTAATTGTTTTTTGTTTGGTTTTTGTTTGATTTGTTGTTGTTGTTGTTGTTGTTTTTGTTTTTTTTTTTGTTGTTTTTTTGTAACTTAATTTACATGATTGGATTTAACTTCTTTACACAGCGTTCAAATCGTGCAACGTCCGTCTTAAGCGTTATGCCATGCACGACTGTATGTCTATGATGATGATGATGATGATGATGTTTTTTTTTTGTATTTAGAATGGTCCGTGCTCAAGAGTATAGCACTTAATAAAGTTCAATAAATAATTACCCTATTATTCATGAATACGATCGGCAATTGGGTAGGTGGGAGTGACGGTGATGGCGACAACAGATGATAAAACAAATGGACGATTCTTTCTTTCTTTTTTCTTTTTTTCTTTTCTTTTTTTTAACCAATAATGAGACATCACTGATTTTACAAGCATTGGTTGTTTCTATCAAACGTTATTCCTCCTGAATAAACCCCACATCTCTTTTTGATCTATTAATCAACGGTTCAAAAAAGAGCACAGAACTCCTAGGAAGTATTTTCATGGGAAGGGCACCACACCACAATGGGAAAGGGTCAGTGTCAGGTATTTGTATACCCAACACACGGAAAATCTCTCTCTCTCTCTCTCTCTCTCTCTCTCTCTCTCTCTCTCTCTCTCTCTCTCTCTCTCTCTCTCTCAGATGTTGATCGGAGTGTGCCTTAATCTACTTGCAATAGTTCAATAAGGGAGAAGAGATTCCGGAACACCAGACTACAGTTATTTTTTTTGCATCCAATCTCCCATCGGGAAAAAATCATAAAGTAAAAATCTGTTGGACAACTCCAATTAATCTTGTTTTTATTTATTCATTTTTATAATTCATTTTGTGTGTATATATATATATATATATATATATATATATATATATATATGTGTGTGTGTGTGTGTGTGTGTGTGTGTATGTGTGTGTGTGTGTGTGAGTGTGTGTGTGTGTGTATATAACATCAGGCTGGAATTGGCATATATATATATATATATATATATATATATATATATATATATATATATATATATATATATATATTGAGTTTCTGGTAGAAATAAATTATTACGGAATGACGGTTTGTTAAGTTTTTCTTTCTTTGAAGGTTGAATATTGCTCTGTATTTAATCTAATTTGTTGATTATTATACATTGAGCTCTCTTTAGGGATTTATAAAAATCCTTGTATGAATATATGTTTGCACCTACAAGAGCATACAGTATGGTTATACAGTGAGGTTTTGAAGATCCCAAATAGAATCATCCCTTACAACCAGTCATTTGGATACCTTACATTTATCTATATATCAAACTCAGGGGGTGTTCCTAAAAATAAAATTTTGAAAAAATCACCGAAAATTTATGTATTACAATGTTTATTTTAGGGAGTTTATTTTTTTAAATTGAAAATATTTTTTAAATGTAATCCTGAATTTTTGAGTGTTTTGAAATAATTTTATGTCATAATATTGACATTTCTAAGGTAGAATTCAGAATTCATGTTTTTTTTTTACTAAAGAAAAAAAATCCCGTATAGAAACTTATAAAAATCTTCTGATACAATTATTCAGACTATTATCTTTATAGAAAAAAAAATAAAAATCGTTTTTTTATTTGTTTATTTTTTTCAGATTTCACACCTTGTAAAAATATTTCCCCTAACATATTTTAAGAAAAAAACCTATATCAAACATATTTTCATTTTTCATAGAATTTCTTAAAAAAGCAGATACTCATAACTTGTTTTTGGTTACTTTAAATTTCAGTTGATTTAACGGTACGAAATGTAAACATTGTTTTCGTTCATAATTTTCATTATTTCCGTAAGCTGAATTTTTAAAAAATCATCAAGAGTTTTTTAAATGTTTCTTCTTTTGAATGGTCCAAAGATTTTGAAGATAATGATAACCTTTATTCAAGTTTCATTGTTGTAAATAGAATATTGTTGTCTACGAAAAGTTTCACTGAAAATCCAGTTTGAAAATAATAATAGTATTTGGGGACAATTCTAAATTCAGTTTTTAATTGCTTGGTGAGTTAGAGATACATTGTAATTTATTTATTTCAATGTTTTGTACATGACAATTCAAATCCAGTTCTTAACGATAAAAAGAAGCAGAGAATCGAAAATTTAAATTCTTCGTATTGCAATATCTATTTTTGCTTAAACTCAAGGTAGTATTTTAAAAACATATTGTTTTAAAACGTTTTCATTAGTTCTTTAAAAAATTAAGACTTTTTTACCATTAGTATTAATTACAAAACAACTCGTTTTATCATTTTTTTTATTTACATTTAATATATATATATATATATATATATATATATATATATATATATATATATATATATATATATATATATACAACCCTATACTGGTGAATATTTGAAACATTTTCATGATATTTTTATTTACATTTAAAATCTTATTTTTATAAAAATGTAACCGTACACTTGTGTTTTGAAACTTGATTTTACTTCGTATAATCGGCTCTCCAAAGCAAAATATTTTTAACACGCTGTAAAAAATAATTCAATGAATAAAAACTCATACAAATTACATATTTAGAAAGATTATTTTACTTTCTAACCAAATAAATATTTTAAAGATTGGACAAAAAAAAAACAATTTTATTTTACGTTAAAATTTAATCATAGTTGTAGCGGACATTTTGAATGACTGGCAGCTGATATTCTTTCTTTCTTTCTTTCTTCTTCTTTTTCGGGCAGCTGAAAAAAGCAGTAGCCAAGCTTCTGCTGATACATCAAACAACAGGAGCAGCTTACGATACTTTCCGAAAATCGTTTGATTTTTGTTTAATTAATTAATTATATCCCTCGATTAGTAAAAAAATCAATAACCAAATTTGGCATGTTTCTTAGTTAGAAGGATATCAAGTTGTATGCAAGAATCTGAGTGACCTCTGCTTTGGAGTTATACGTCGACACGTACATACCAAACTTCCTTTTATATATATATATATATATATATATATATATATATATATATAATATATATACTAGCAGCGGCTACCCGGCAAAGCCCGGGTAGAGGAGATAAAAGCATGGTCTAATAATCGTTTGCAGATATATTATTACTGAATAGCGAGTTCGATTCTCGCAGGATAACCCATAAAAATCACCACGTAAAAAAGATATTAAGTTAATCCGGCCTGGTGAGAAGTCAGGGAATTTTCTTTTCGTCAGATTTGAGGGAATGACATCACATAATGCTATAGTAAGAAATTTTAATTCAATGATTAACTATATTTTTAAAATAAAATATAAATGACGTGATTTGCTAAACTTCAAATTAATATTTGAAAAAAAAATTCAATAAAATAATCAAATTAATGTAAAACGATAAATAATCATTAAAAAAATAACATTATTAATTCAAAGCGTAACCGATCGAATGTCAAATTATTATAGTAAAGTATACTATACTATAAATTTGATAACAATTTGAGTTTTCAGGTATTTCCGTGAAATGTATTAGATAATATAATGGTATTATCTCTTGCGCACTATTCTGCATTAATATCATGATTTTATTTGTATTTCTAATATTGAAATACATAAATTAACGCGATTGGCAAAAATAAAATTAAAAAAGGCTTTGTTTACAATTGACGAACGACGGGAATTAATTTTTAAAATGTTGAGTTATCGTTAAACGTTTTCATTTGATTTGTTATTTAATTCGCTGTAAAAAAAAAAATAATTCAATTTATGAAAAGACATACAAATTACATTTTTAGAAAGAATATTTTATTTTCTTTCTAACCAAATAAATATTTTTAAGGTAGAAACAGAAATATGCGATAAATATAGTATGAAAAAATTATACAACGAATTCTAGGCTGACTGAAGCAAAATATTATCTTTCTAACTCGCTGCAAAAAATAATTCAATGGATAAAAACTCAATCAAATTCCATATTTAGAAAGATTATTTTATTTTATTTTCAAACATATAAATATTTTAAAGATTGGACCAAAAATAGGCGATAAATTCCGAGCGGAACGGCTTAGACTACGAAATTTATTTACTAAAATTAAACTTCACTGCTGGTATCGCTGTAAATCGCTGTAACAAAAAGCAGACTGCGAACAATATATTATTATCAGCAGGTGCTGGAATACGGATATTTCCGCAAATTGTGTGATCTTGGCTTAATTAATTAATTATATCGCTTAATTTGTAAAAAAATCAATAACCAAATTTTGCGTGTTTCTTAGTTGGAAGGATATCAATCTATATGCAAGATTTAAAATCAAAGTGACTCCTCTTTTCTGAGTCATAGGTCGACACGTACATACCAAAAACTTTCTTTTATATATATATAGATATAATATATATATATATATATATATATATATGTGTGTGTGTGTGTGTGTGTGTGTGTGTGTGTGTGTGTGTGTGTGTTTGATGTCTAAAAAGTGAAGCGGCAATCTATCTATCTTCTCTGTTTGTCTCCGTCTATCTCTCTCTATATATATATTATATCGGGACCGGGTTAGCTCAGTCGGTGGAGCGTTTGGCTAGAAACCACAAGGTTCCTAGTTCGATACTGGCCTTCGCCAACTCAGTGTATGAGTAGCACAGGGATCTGTGCGGTAAAGTAAGGATCTGATGGTAGGTGCAGCGCTCCACCTCCGACGCTAAAATAATAGCGCTAGTGAAAAGGGGACAGACTCCCCCGCTTAATTGGTTGATACCGACTTTAGGCTACACCGACGAAAATAAGAAATTTAAACGAATGACTGATAAAAAAATTTAGAGGTCAGAATTTTTAAAATTCCGAAATAGAAATTATAAAATTTAAAGAATTGAATTCTAAGATTCATTGTCCATATTTATGAATTTTGAAAATATTCTAAATAAAATTTTATTTACTCATTGAATATTCAAGAAACAAACGCTACTTCTTTTTTTTTTTTAATTTTACTAAAAAATGAAACATATTTATAGAATTTAGATTTTTTATTTTTTTTATTACAAACCCTGAAATGAAGGAATTTAAATCATCCTAAAAGATCTTATTTTTTAAATAAGTGACGGAATTTTATTTAGAATTTATACATGTTTTTCATGTATATCTTATATAAATGTTAGTTTCTCACCTACGCGATCTTCAGATCTTCACACACACACACACACACACACACATATATATATATATATATATATATATATATATATATATATATATATATATATATATATTGGTTAGGAGGTTGATTTAGAAGGCTATCATAATGCATCATTGTTACCGTATTATTATTTTTTTTCTTTACACCTGCATTGTGATAGCCTTCTAAATCAACCTCCTAACCAATATATATACAATGCTTCAAGCAAATTATAAAACTCTCTCATATATATATATATATATATATATATATATGACTAATTTTTATTAAAAGGGTAAAAAAAAATATAGATTTAAACTTTACAAATCTCTAACTCATATAAGCATTCACGTATGAAAAAATCAAGTAAAATTTATTCGCTTTATAAAATAACCAAGTATTTTTTTTTATTTATTCATACGAAGCATCCATCATGTTAGAGATGATCTTTCTAGAATTAGAATTCAAAATAAACTAGCAGGACTAGTGGATATATCACAGTATGATAATTTAATTATAAAACGTTTGGTATATTTCCTTAAGAGCTATTGCGAAATAGTTCAATATGTAAAAGTATAATAATATTCATTTAACTCTCTCTCTCTCTCTCTCTCTCTCTCTCTCTCTCTCTCTCTCTCTCTCTCTCTCTCTCTCTCTCATACACACACACACAAACACACACTTTTCTTTCTTTCCTTCTTTTCATTATGATTGAAACAGATTAGCGTTATCCTCCCCCCTCTCTCTCTCTCTCTCTCTCTCTCTCTCTCTCTCTCTCTCTCTCTCTCTTTTCCACTATTTTCTTTATTTATTTCTTTTTATATTTTTTCTGTGTAGCATGTCATTTTTCATTCCTTTCTTTCTTCATAATAAAATCGGAATGGTTCATTATTTAGCTGAGGTGACGACAGAAATAACAATTCGGTGGTAAGCTACACCAGATAATCAGGTTTTACATTTTCGCATTTAATCTTGGACGATTTAGACGGTCTTATTTTTAACCAGAGGGTGTTACAAGACGATAACGGTCGGAATATTAAGGAACAAGAGTATCAATATATGAATTTTATAATTAGATAATGGTTACCTGTAATATCTGATTAAGAAACATTCATTAACGTCTAAATAAACGAGGGGTTACCTAAGATTTTGAGGAATTTTAACATGAAAGCATTAATTAGTTTAACATGTAGTTTCTACTGTCTCCTTCGAAGTATAGTAACTTTTCATATGTACTCGGTGACCTTTTAACAATTTAGGATTAAAAATCCATACTACGCTCAATCAGTGATGGTTGCTGACAGTGCTCGAATTTTATTGTAACACCGCGTTTGTGTGTATTTACACAAAGACGCACACACACGTGCGCATATATGTATGAGAGTGTTCAGTGTTTCGTGTGATGTAATGCTTAATAGACTAGCAAACCCATACTCGCGAGTTCAAGTCTCACTGGATGCCCGATATATGCGGTCTTGTGCCACACATAAGCAAAAAAAAAGCAATTATATATATTTGTGTGTGTGTGTGCGTGTGTGTGTTGCATGTGTGTGTATGCTAGGTATACCCAAAATTGGCTGCTATCTATTAGAATTAATTAAATCGATTATTTATGGTTTTTTGTCTGAGTCGAAAAGTAGTAACATAATGAGCATTAGTAAAAAAAAAAAAATAATAAATAATATTACACATGTAATTTATTTTTAATACTTTTAAAACGAATTTTTCAGTATTGATTTATCAATTAATGAATTGATTTATCATTTAATGAATTTTATAATACATCAGTTATTTTATTTCAAAACTTTAATTAGGCATTTCTGCTATGATAAATTAATATATAAAATTCATTTAAAATATGAGCAGCATCATTTTAAATTTAAAATGTCATATTATTAGATTCTAATTTTTTTTAATAACTATTTTACTTTAGTATCAATCATCCATATTTTTTGGTTGAAAACTGTATTGGAAATTTAGCGCCCCCACCCTTAAACTGAATAAATATTGATGTATATTTTTTTCTTTCATAAAATAATAGCCAATTAAATAATCATCGAAATGAGTAAGAAAAAATCCCCAAAAATTATTTTTTTAGTTTTTATTTTCATTTTATTTTCCGATTTTCGGAACTTATTTACTACCCGAGCAGATTCTTTAAAAAAAAATTATTTTATTCACACTTTCGGTCTTTTGTCTTTTTATTTATGCAGAAAAAAGTATCAATCACATATATATCACACCAATATTTTGCGCCCTAAGAACAAGGGACAAAGTTAAATGATCTGAAAAAAATCAGGTTTTGAAATAAAATAACTGATGCATTATAAAATTCATTCATTGATAAATCAACACTGAAAATTTCATTAAAATCGGATAATTCCTTGATTTTTGGTTTTTTTTTTTTTTTTTAAATGGCGGGTCAAAATTATATTGAAAAAAAAACACGGATTTTTTCGACAAATTGTGTATATCTATAGCATGCGCGCGTGCGTGTGTGTGTATATGTGTATGTGTATGTATACGTGTGTGTGCTGCACGCGCGTATGTGTGTGTTGCGTGTGTATGTGTAAGAGTGTGTATGTGTATGTTGCGCGCGTGTGTGTTGTAGTGTGTGTTTAAGTATGAGTTGCGTGTGTGTGTGTGTGTGTGTGTGTCAATGTGTATGTATGTGTGTGCGTGGGTGGGTGTGTTTATCTGTGTGTGTGTGTGTGTCTTGCGTTTGTGTATGAAAGCCCATATAAAAGCATGCACAGCATAATTCCATCTAAATTATATTAAAAACAGTCGCAATTATATATTTTACAAAGTAAAATTCTCATTTTTTTAATTAACTATTTCCCTAGTCTGTTTTGTTTATTTGTTTGTCTTTGATCTGTTTTTTTTTTTCTTTTTTGTTTGTTTTTTTTTATTGTTTTTGCGTTATTTCTTTTATTATTATTATGTTACAGCATTTCGGTCGTGCGTCTTTTTTTCCGGTGGCGTTGGATTTAATTTACCATTATGTTGGATACGACCGGAGATAAAGGAGACCCGATAACTATAACTTCTTCCTGTCGATATATTTCTGAATCTAAATGGAAATATGTTGTTTTAACACACAAAAGTCAGCATCTTTATCAGGGATGTTACTGCCTTCTTTTTCCAATAATTTTTCAGACACTATTTATTTATTTATTTATGCAACCCACTAGCATGATTTCAGCTGTGGAGACTTTAGTGAAAAGGCTCAAAACGTCGAAGCTTGCCATACGGTTGGACTGGATTGGGAACATTTTGGGGGATAAAGTCAGAATAGCGCGCAAGAGATAATATAATTAGAATCCCATTTTATATATAAATAGCATTAAATTACAGAAACTCCCCAAGTAGTTTAACCCTAACGCTTACCCTAAGGTTTTAAATTTTAAAGGACCCATTAACACAAACTAAGAAGCATAAAATTGGTTTGAAACCAGGATAAATATAATTTTCCCAAACATATTATTGGTTGGTGGTTGGTTAGTTGGTTGAGTTTTTACGGCATGTCAACCCTTGTTGGGTTATTTTATGCCGAAGACGTTTTTGTTTTATTCATTCTTGGAGGATGTTCAACTTTAAACTTTTTAAACTCATTTTTTTTCTATTTGACCCATAGATGGGACCCTAACCCGGGTTATAGTGGACCTGGGAGTAATGCTGATGAAAGGGCACTCCTCATTCCACAGAGCTCCAGAATTGGAACTCCACTATCAGATAGACTTTAACGTCATACCTAAGAACATTAAGAACCTCAGCCACTGCCATCTAGCACATATATGATGAAAAGGGCCGGGACTTGCCATAAAGGCAATAAGGTTGGGACAATCATACAGGTGCTAGGGTTTTGATAAGACCAGCCGATTGATCGGAGGGGGCCTTTGTCTAGCCTAAGTAAGGGTCATAGTAGAGTGTTGCATGTCATGGACTGCTCAGCCACCAAGATTCCATCTTTAAGCATCACGGGTCGCCACCTATGGCCAACAGACATTTTAGCTTAAATTAATAAAATCTGCAATAACCACGTATGTTTTTACAATTATTCTTGTCCAATATACCCAAAATAAAAAGTTCTTCAAAGAAGAATAAAAAAAATGATTTGAGTGCTGACAGTGCAAATTTGAAGGACGATTTAAATATATTCGTCACTTATTTCGCGATAAAATTAACTTTGAAATGCATTCATATTTTGTAATCTTAATAAAAAAATAATTTTAAAACGAAAATGGTATGAGAAGATTTCGATGTAAATAATTGCAATATGACATTATAAAAGTACTAGACTTTTTTCTTTTTTCAATAAAGGTTCTAAATATACATTTCCTTTCAAAAAAAGAAAATTTTGAAAATAGAAATAGAATTTTTTCGAAATAAAAATACTTTTTAAATTAGAAATCAATTTTTTATTCTATAAAAAAAATATTCCTCTAAGTTTATAAGAAGATTTTAGATATACTTTTTTTTCTAAAAAAAGGAGGGGCTGGTTTAGCTCATACGGTAGAGCACTCGCCAAGGAAGCGTAAGGTTCAATACTAGTCTCCGCCAACTCAGCGCATGAGTAGCACAGATTGGGTAATCTGATATGTGCGGTAAAACTGGGGAGCTGGCGGTAGGTTTAGCGCTAGCGAAAAGGGGATAGACTCCTTCGCTGCCCGGCTGATAAGCCATTCCAGCGATAAAGGAGTACTTTTTTATTGTAAAAACATTTCCATTATGAGTAAGAACAAGGATGCAGTATCAAACGAGTATGCACAACACATGCGAGTGCGCACGGATGTGTGTGTGTGTGTGTGTGTGTGTGTGTGTGTGTGTGTGTGTGTGTTATAAACAGATAGATTTTTTTAAATAATTCTTCTATGGAAACATATAATATTCTGATTTCAAGCAATTTCCACTTATTCCCAATCCTCAATAAATGCATTATAATAATCTTATTCGGAATTATGAATATTGTAGAAGAATTCGTTCGGTTTTATTTGTAGAAAGAATGTATAAAATTCGGTCTTTCATCTGCTGACCAAATGATAGAGAGGTAAGGGCTAGAAACAAACGAAGAAGGAAAAAATAGAGGTAATTGAACATTAGCTACAAAATTATAGTAACATCCCCTTGTTTCTTTCACTTTGAGGAAGCCGTATGTTTTGGTAGGCCATTTTCATTTCACCATAAATCTACACTGAAAATACGAATTTGTTCGAATTAATACAACTGAGTGTTTTAACACGAAAATATTATAAAATGTGTTCTGAATTGTGCTTGTGTATTATTTGAAATTAACTTAATTGTTATTAAGAACACATTTTATGATATTTTCGTGTTAAAACATGCAGTTGTATTGATTAAGGTGAAATGAAAATGGCCTACCAAAACAGACGGCTTACTCAAAGAGAAAGAAACAAGGGGAGGTTACTCTCATTTATGTAGCTAATGTTCAGATTACCGAAATAGAAAGGGCGTGCGAATAACACGGCCCTGGCAACAAAAATAAAAATTTGAAAACAAATTCTCTGCCTTTATTGTGGAATGTATAAACACAAAGGGGATGACTTGCGAAAAAATGGGAATATTCAAGTCGTGCCGACAGGTAAAGTTTGGTATTGCAAGAACATTTTAGTTAAGGGCCATTTAGACAATCTCTCTCTCTCTCTCTCTCTCTCTCTCTCTCACACTCACACACACACACACACACACGAAATAAAGATAACAATGAATGTGAATTTCTTTGTTTGAATTTGTTGAATATTAACCTGTTATCTAGAAGGGAACCGGGAACATGTTTGCCTTTAGGAAAAGAAAAAAACTTAGGTAACGGTTGATCATTGCTTTGTGTATCTCAGCCTCCACTCTACGAACAGTTTCCTCTGACAGACCGAAACTGATAACGTAACCCTGACCACAAGACACCCCGATCATTTGTACCCTGACTACTGAACGAGAAGAAGAAATACAACTACACAGCTTTATATATTATCTTTGACATCTGATGGAGCACATTACATATGTCATTCCAATGCAATGCCCACTATAAGGGTGATAACGGGACACATATCATGCATCTCGTTTACCGAGAGGGCAGACTTACAGTTCAATCAAAATGAAACGTTCGCCTAAAATTTCAAGTTGATTGATTGGTTGGTTTGTTGGTTGGATCTTACGGTATGTCAACCCTTGTTGGGTTGTTTTATGCCGAAGGTGTTTTGTTTTATTCATTCTTGACGAGTACTGATTTTTTTAAACACAATTTTTTAAACACATTTTTAGAGCACATTTTGTTCTATCTAAACTATATATGGGTCCTAACAGGTACTACCATTCCATGTCAGAATGGACATGGGAGTAATGGTGATGAAGGGGTACTCCACATTTCACAGGGCTCCAGAACTGGAACTTCACCACTAGATGTAGTTTAACGTCATACCCAGGACAATAAGACCCTCAGCCAGCGCCTTCTAGCACATATATGATAAAAAAGGTTGGGGTTTTCCATAAGGGCAATAGGGTCGGGACAATCATATAGGTACTAGGGTTTGGCGTGAGCATCCGATTGATCGGAGAGGGCCTCTCCGCCCGCCAGTCTAGCTTAAGTAAGGGCCAAAGAGTAGCGTTGCATGTTATGGACTGCTAAACCACCAGGGTTTCTTCCGTAAGCATCACGGGTCGCCATCACGGCAAACAAGTGTCCCCATTGGGGGACTGTCTTACCCCTTCTGCAGAGGTGCAGTCAGTGTATTCTAAAGCCTCAGCCGACAGGGCTGAAGTCACACTGATCATTATCGAGAACTTTATGATTTTCTATTCATTTTGAAAATTTACTTCGCCGTTGCGAATTTAATAGACTGGCGGTCGGGAGACCCACTCCGATCAATCGGCTGGTAACGTCAAGCCCTAGTCACCTATATGAATGTCCCAACCCTATTGCTCTTATGGCAAGTCCAAACTTTTTTTATCATATATGTGCTAGAAGGCTGTGGTTGAGGGTCCTAGTGCCAATTTTCAGCGGATCTTTAAGACTGCCCATTGTAGCAACTCCTTCAACCACAAAACAAATACTTTTCCCCGGTGGGGCCCCAAGTCATGTTTCTATACATTAACATTGAATTGAACAATAAGCAGTCAATAGGAAAATACCTTACATTGAACCTTACACAATACTATAACACAGTGGCGCCTCCTATCCATGTTACTATGCATTAACATTGAATTGAACAATAAGCAGCCAATAGGAAAATACCTTACATTGAACCTTTACACAATACTATAACACAGTGGCGCCTCCTATCCATGTTACTATGCATTAACATTGAATTGAACAATAAGCAGCCAATAGGAAAATACCTTACATTGAACCTTTACACAATACTATAACACAGTGGCGCCTCCTATCCATGTTACTATGCATTAACATTGAATTGAACAATAAGCAGCCAATAGGAAAATACCTTACATTGAACCTTTACACAACACTATACCACACCTTTTAGCAATAATCACTGTCCATTTTAGCAGCTCCTTCAACCACGAAACAAATACTTTTTTCTTTTTCTTTCTTTTTCTTTCTTTTTTCTTTTTTGTGTTTGACATTTTGTCTGAGTTATTTCTCGTTTATTGTGTCGCATTGAAATAATCAGAGAAACGAATCCTATGAAATCCGAGCAAGTTATGTCTCCTTTCACCTTGTCATCGAAAGAAAGCAATTTTTTGATCTAGTATCTTCTCCTAAAGTTTTCAAGTTGTCACATGGCGTAAAATCAAATGGACCATCGATTTTTCGTCTTTGATAAATACAAATGGTGACATTAGCTTTAAACACTTTGTTATTTATCATTGTCAGTCGCGTGAGGTCAGTTTGGGCTTGGATAAGAAAAAAACCTACAATATATTTTTTTTCGGGCGGTTCTTCTGATTGTAAGTGTAGAGGAAATGATAATAGGAATCGAGTCGGGCCCGAACCGAGTCCTGACCACCTGTCACCTCACACTAAATAACATCTTTTAACATATATGAATGCACTAATAGCATAAATATTCTCGAATAATAGCATTGTCTATCTGTCTGCGTGTCTGCCAGTCAGTCTATCGCTCTTTGCTCCCCCTCTCCCTCCCATCTGCATATATATATATATATATATATATATATATATGTGTGTGTGTGTGTGTGTGTGTACATAAATTTCCTCTACCGTTGATGGGTGTGCTGATGGCCCGATTTTAGGGACTGACTAATAAAAAATCGGTCGGGTTTCGATCCTGGATGGCTACCCCCGGATGGCTACCTAAACCCGACCGATTTTCATATATATATATATATATATATATATATATATATATATATATATATAGAGAGTGAGTAAATAAACAATTTTTTTATTTGATATGGCTTTTAGCCGACAATTTTTTAGGATATGTGCTTAATTGAAGTCATACCTGATTTTGAAAATTAATTAGTTAATAATTAATGAATTTAGGCGGGCATATATGTTCAAATGTAAGGCTAAACAAATCGAGAAAATGTAAATCCCTGAATGTACATTTCGATCTATTAGGTCTCATCAGCAAGGTTATAGACATGGGAGACTGCTCCGTGTGTGACTCGAAACCTCGACTGCCAAGTTGACAGGCGGTGATTCTAACCACTACACCCGCTGGCCATTCCCACATTCTTCGTATGTTTTTGAACTTATTTATATTCCACTTTTTATTGACTTGCTACACTACAGTATGAGAGTGAGTAAATAAACAATGTGTTTATTTGATATGGCTTTTAGCCGACAATTTTTGGAGGATATGTGCTTAATTGAAGTCATGCCGCCTGTCAACTTGGTCGAGGTTTCGAGTCACACACGGAGCAGTCTCCCATGTCTATAACCTTGCTGATGAGACCTAATAGGTCGAAATGTACATTCAGGGATTGACATTTTCTCGATTTGTTTAGCCTTATATTTGAACATACATGCCCGCCTAAATTCATTAATTATTAACTAATTAATTTTCAAAATTAGGTATGACTTCAATTAAGCACATATCCTCCAATATATATATATATATATATATATATATATATATATATATATAAGGTAAAAGTATCCAATTGACTGGGGATGATTCTATTTGGGATCATCAATATCTCCTGTACATCCACAATGCATGCTCATATTGATACAAACTTATAGATTTATACAAGGACTTTTACAGATCCCTAAGAGAGATCAATGTATAATAACTAATAAATTAATCATATATAGACCAACACTTATACTTTCAATAAGAAAGAAAATCTGTTAAGTTTTTCTTTCTTATTGAATATATATATATATATATATATCCAATAGATCATATGAGTTAGGAATGATTCTATTTGGGACCTTCTTTATCCTCCGTATATTATAAATGCATGCCTATACCTACACATTATCTATCTATACATATATAAGGGGCACTTGTATGTATGTATGTATGTGTGTGTGTGTGTGTGTGTGTGTGTGTGTCCTGAGGAAACTACGAAAATAAAACAATTAACGAAAAAGTAAATATATATACACATTCACTATCACCAGATCTCCATTTTTGTGTTGAAAATTATGAAGATTTTAACTATATTCTTGAAGACACTTAAAATCAAATTTACAATAAAATAACATTAGAATTCTACTTAGGCCATTGCTATGCGTTTCTAGCTAAAATGCCATCGAATGAATTATGGAAACTCAAAAACCATTAATTTGTTTTCATGTTAGCTACTGTTTATAAAGTATTCGCGTTAATTTTATTTTTTAAATTATTGCAGTTCAAATATTAAATGTACAATTATTAGATTTTTTAAAAATTATATTGGTTTGTTAATCTTTCGTGTGTAATTTAAAGATAACGCAAAAAAGAAATTAAATGACAAAATTTCAATAATTAAATTTTAAACAAATCTGCATTTTTACTGATTCAAAGTCGTAGTAAATATTTCATTGAAAAATCGTTTATCTAATCTGATTTTTTTGTTATACAGTTTTTATGAATCGTTTCAGTATTAAATCAATCACTTAGTTTCACTTTTAAATCAATCACTTAGTTTCACTTTTAAATCAATCACTTAATTTCACTTTTAAATCAATCACTTAATTTCACTTTTAAATCAATCATTTAGTTTCACTTCTAAATCAATCACTTAATTTCACTTTTAAATCAATCACTTAGTTTCACTTTTAAACATCCATACATAAAATAAGTAGTCATTTTTTATTTACCTTTTAAACAAATTCAAAATTCTCTTCAATAAAATAAGTATCGATTTTTTAAATTCAATTATATATATATATATATATATATATATATATATATATATATATATTGAACTTTTTTTTTACTTTGAAATATGATATTAATTGATTAATTTTTATTTAAAGATGTTCGATCGAAAATGTAAACAATTTTTACATTTTCGATCGGCAAGCAAACCCTTGCTTATGAAAACCCTAATTAAAACCCAATCATTTTTTTCTTTTAATTCATTTTTATTTTTCATGTTAGCCACTGTTTATAAAATAATCTCAATGATTTATCTATTTTAATATCAAATACACAAATACAATCAGGGTGCTAATGCAGACTAGTGCGCAAGAGATAATATCATAAGACTACATGTAAAATGTATAACATTTCATCGAAATACCCGAAACATTTGAGACGCTAGGGTTTGGCTACTTCGGGAGTTTCCGTAATCTAATGCGATTTATACGCAAAATGCAATTCTAATTATAGAATATAATTACGGCAATATCCGTAAGAGGATGTAATAAAACATTTTTAAAAAACTTTTTATATTTTCAAACTATTACCAAAAATCACGGAATTTTAAGGAAATGTTCACTACTTCATTCATTGATGACTTAATTTTATAAAGAATAACTTATCTTATTAAAAAGATTGAAAAAAAAGTTGTTTTTATCAATTCAGAATGTAAGGGGAGGTTTGACCTCTGTTCATTTGAAGAAGAAAAATAATTTATGTAGCATTTTTTTTTCGTAGTTTAAAAAAAAGATTTTCTTTGAATTGATGCAAAAAAAAGTATTTTTTCTGATTCAATTGACCTATTCTTATTCATTTAAAAATTTAATTTACGTTGTCTATTTAATTTTTTTGTATGTTTTATTTTTATTTTTATTTTTTATTGTTTTTATTTAAAATATCAATTTAACAAATAGACTCATTTATATCTTATCAAAAAATATTGTTAATTATTGAATTAAAATGTCTCACTATATTGTTATATGTGATGTCATTTCCTCTACCATGATGGAAAATATTCTCTGGCACCCCACCACCACCAACAGGCTGGATTTACACAAGGTCTTTTTTACGTGGGGACTTTTTATTATAAATTTATTTCAGCTGATATTTCTATAAAGAGACCAGTTTTGTTAGACAGTCATGTGACGCAATGTAGAAAAAATTATTTTGCTGTGGATTCTTCCTCATTTAAAAACACAAAAATGATCAAATGAAAAAAACGACTCACGATTTCAAGTTTCATGTTGCCGATCTGTACGTGAGCTAGCATTTAAGAGGTGACGAATACCTGATTGATACCGCGAAACTCATAGTTGTGAGTTTTTATGCTTGAAAATATTGTGATATTGTTCTGTATTTTTGTACATAGGGCACTGTAAAGATTTTACTGATTATAAGTGCTTTCAGCGTAAAATTTTAATCATAATTATATATATATATATATATATATATATATATATATATATATATATATATATATATATATAATAAGACAGAGAAAGACAGACAGACAGACAGAAACAGAGAAAGACAGAGAGACATAGGTTGGTAGATAGATAGATTGATAGATATGCATTCACAAACGACGCACGCACGCACACACTATATATATATATATATATATATATATATATATATATATATATATATATATATATATATAGTATTATATGCTGTAGCATAACAATGGAAAATGTTGTACGTAAAGAATTGATTTCATCAGCATAATCTGCTACGTTTTCGGTCCACTTAAACCAAAAATTCAGCTAATAAATATATGAGTTTACGAACTTGTTGGTTCACACACACGCACGCAAGTATATATATATATATATATATATATATATATATATATATATATATATATATATATATATATATATCATGTATATATATATATATATATATATATATATATTCCTCACTTCGTCTGTGTGTGTGTGTGCGTGTGCGTGTAACTTCTGTCTTTACCTTCTCTCTTTCTGTTCTCCTTTTACCTTTAGTTGCATTCAATTTTACCTTGTACAAAATTTGATAACATTCTAGACAATGATATCTATATCTCAAGATATAAACACAAGATTTTAATCGTATCATAAAATCAATTCACTGTCAATAAATCATTACTATTTTTAATTTAATCCGACAGATTTGACACGCACAAAACAAACAAAAAACACACAATGCTTTGTTCCTTTTTTTTAATCTGATAAAATGAACATCAACAAATTATTTTTGCCCGAGATTTATAGATCAACTGACATTTCTAAATGAAGTTTAATAGATTTGTAAAAAAAGAAAAAACGTAAGGATTAGCCAAATTTAAATCTTAAGTTCGCTAAAACATTTTCCGGTGCTCTTCCAATATGTGATCTACCGAAGGTTTTTGATCTACTATTGATCTACTATTCATGGCATATGAACTACTAGGAAAAAATAAGACAGGGCTAGGGTTAGTTTAATGGGGAAATAATGGGTAGTTAATGGGTAGATCACATATTGGAATGGAAACAACTCGGTAGATCACATATTGGATTAGAAACCATTCGGTAGATCACATATTGGAAGAGCACCCATTTTCCTTGTTTTTGATGTCAGAATTGAACCCCAACCTGAAACAGTGATGGATGTCTTCAACTGACACCATCTGTTGCATGGCCGCAATAATTTCCAAGTGGTGACCACTGAACTGGGTTTTGATTTTTGAAAGTGTTGTACCGGCCGTTCCTACAGTGGAGAATATACACTGGTTCTCACTATAAATAGTGAGACACCGAGTGAAAAGGTTGTACTGTTACCGTTTAGCGGCAAGCTAGCCGTTCTTGTACCTTATTGTAAATACACTTGTCTCATTTTACCCTACCTCGACTTGACTTCTTTTTTTACTGTTGAACTAACATCACAACAGAAAGTATGAAATATTCGCAAGGAAACGGATCAGGGTAATAAGGAGGAAGATGTATGAATACAAGAATATTCTTTTTGGTTCCAACGTCGTTCATAAAAAAAGTGTTTAGAAAGTAATTAGAATTGTTTTTTTGTTTTTTTTACTTGCAGTACCTTTGGATATACCACAGTATTATAATTTAATCATTCCAACGTTTGATATGTTTACTCAAGAGCTATTGCGAAATACTTCAATATGCAGAAAGTATAATAATCTTGATTTAACTCTCTCTCTCTCTCTCTCTCTCTCTCTCTCTCTCTCTCTCTCTCTCTCTCTCTCTCTCTCTCTTTCATCTTTTCATTATGTTCGATTGAAACAGATTAGCGTTAACGTTTCCGCGTGCTCACCCCTTCTATTTGTCTTTATCCTACTCACTTTCTTTCTTTCTTATTATATTTTTCCGAGTGGCATGTCGGAAAATTTTTCTTCCCTTTCTTTCTTTATAATAAAGATGGAATGGTTCATTATTTAGCTGAGGTTACGACACTCATAAGAAATAAGAATTCGGCATGTAAGCAATACCAGAAAACCTGGATTTACATTTTTGCATTTCATCTTGGACAATTTGGATGGTCTCATTTTTAACCAAAGGGTGTTTTAGGACGATAACGGTCGTACAATTAAGGAACACGAGTATTGATATATAGATTTTTCAGGTTTTCTACCCCAAAAATCATCCGCTCAATGTTAATTGTTCACTAATCATTCTCAATGTCAAACATCATTCAGATCTGATGAGAGTCTTTCTGACTTTTGTCGCATCTTTCTCCGTTCGGCAAGTGACCGCTCCACTAAAACGGGTTTCATCTCCCACAGTCTTTCATCCAGCCAAAATGCCATAGTGCCACCTAAAAATCCGTATTACAGGGTGATTTAAAAGTAACTCCATATTTTAAACTATTTATATTTTGGTTAAATCCTACTTAACGGACCTAAATTCCACCATCGTATGTCACCCTGCCTAAAGAAAAAAAATACTAAAAATCAAGGAATTAACCGAGATTCGGTGTCTGTCTGTCCGTAACCGAAACTACATCACCACCAACGTCACAATTCCCTTAGTCATTTACGTTACATTCTCAATTGTTATTAAATAATCATAATCTAATCTTAATTAGCATCTTATTTATTAACAATGTCTCTATTAAAGTCTAGCTGGGATAGATTTGTCTCAAAACAGCCCCTATTATAAATGTGTTTAAAATCCTGCAATGGGTGTTATATATCATTAAGAAATAAACTTTTACATAGTATCTGGCGTGAACAATTTGCATTCCGGTTTTAACAAAACCGTGTTTAATAAATAATTAATTGGTGTTAATGATCTCTAATATTATTGTTTTATTCTCCAACGTATTAAAATCAATGAACGATTTTATACAGAACCCACTTAAAATATAATTAAAATAAGAGTAATATTTTTATATGCGTTCTTATTTAATTTCGTTAGTCTTTCTAATTTAATATATTTCATTACATGAAAACTTAAACACTGACGTCCAGTGGAGTGTACATATTCTTGCTAGTATCATCTAGTATAATTTACTTTTAGTTTTTCCTCTATTGTGTTTTATCTACTCGAAATGCGTATATCATCTCGTTCTATGTGTAATACATGAAAGACTCGCAATTACTAGACTGACGGTCTTGAGAAAGGACACTTCCAATCCGCTAACTTAGATTTCTTGTGTAGAAAAGTCTCACAAGTGGATGAGACGTCAAACTGTTAGGATTTCAGTACTCTCCGTCGCATTAATTGCATGTATTATCACAGTAGTATCATAACACTCAAAAACTACATAATCACATTATCCAGTTGATTAACAAGGTCCCACATATTACTGCACTACTAATTATAAAACATACTGACTGAAATTAAAAGTGCGATACATTAAAAGATTGGCTGTTTGGATTTTATAACATGTCAACCCTTGTTGGGTTATTTCATGCAGAAGACATTTTGTTTTATTCATTTTTGATGAGTATTCAAAAGTTTTTTTTTAATTAAATTTTTTAAACGCATTTTAAAATTCTATTTACCCTATAGATGGGACCTTAACAGATATTACTACCCCGGGTCAAAGTGGACCTGGGAGTAATGGTGATGAAGGGGTACTCCACACTCCCCAGTGCTCCAGAATTGGAATTTCACTATTAGATACCCAGGACATTAAGACCCTCAGCCACCGCCTTCTAACACATATATCATAAAAAGGGTTGGGGTTTACGATAAGGGCAAAAGGGTCGGTATGGTCATATAGGTGACTAGCCGATTGGTCGGATAGGGCCTCTCCGACCGTTCGTCTAGACTAAGTTAGGGCCAGAGTGTTGCATGTCATAGACTACTCAACCATCAAGATTCCGTTCTGAAACATCACGGGTCGCCACCCACAAGTGGGTACAACAGCTTGGGGAGATTTTACCACTCTGCAGAGGTGCAGTCGGTGTATCTTCTGTCACAGCCGACAGGGTGAATATTGAAAGATGATGCCGATTTTGATCTGAGTACAATATGTGCATCGGTTAGAGTAGTGTTAATACACCCCTTATCTTTTATTGGTTGCTTGGTTATTTTGTTTAATGGCATATCAACCCTCCTGGGCTACCCAATGCCAAATCCTGTCTTTCTATATATATATGATCTGTAAACGAACAGTTTGTTGGTAAATATTTTTATTTGGTTTGTTTTCATAAACTGGTAGAAATCATTTTCATTAATTTTAATGTGTATCAATATATTGGTAGAAATAATTTTTATGTTAGATTTTTCATTAACTTCATATGTATCAACAAATTGGTAGAAATAATTTTCACTAACTCCAGGTGAATGAATGTGAAGAAATATCTTCATGTATATCAATAACCTGGGGGTTATGTTAGGTTTTTCTTTAACTTCATGTGTATCAATAAAGTGGTAAAAACAATTTTCATAAACTTGCAAACAGAATGTATATATAAAGTAAAAAGTAAAGTCGTTGGGGTGGCCTAATGTTGGTATCAGCCAGACAGCGAGGGAGTCTATCCCATTTTCACTAGTGCTAGACCAAGGAGATTGTTTTACATCCGGGTCGGAGCGCCACACGAACCATCAGCTCCTCGCTTTACCACATAGATACCTGTGCTAATCACACGCTGAGTTGGCGAGGGCCGGTATCGAAGCAGGAATTTTGTGTTTCCTAGGCGGGCGCTCTACTGAGTGAGCTAACAAACCGTCATTTGACTATAATGAATTTATTTCGACCAGAGACTCAAAATGAGTCTAGTCTCACCAGATAGATTTTACAAAAATTTTACTCTGTATATAATTTATTTATTAGTTATTATTCATTGAGCTATCTTAGGGATTTATAAAAATCCTTGTATGAATCTATAAGTTTGCACCTACAGGTGCATACCATATGGATGTACAGTGAGATTTTAGGGATCCGAAACAGAATCATCCCTTACTTACCAGTCAATTGGATTATCTTACATTTATATATATATATATATATATATATATATATATATATATATATATATATTGAAGTGTGGGTTCCATGTATGCTTATTATATAAACTTGATGAAAATGGCATGGTTTATATTGTTGACTAATGTTAATAACTAAAGAAAGAGTTGAAAATATGGAAAGTACTTAGAATTAACTCGGAAATCATTAAATTTCATTTTTATCGTCAGTTGAAAGGATATATTTTCCGAAATATAGCAAAGCATTTTTTCTTTTTTAATTTTTTTCTGATGGTGCATTTCTAATGGCCTTTAATTGTAAGTACATTATATTTTTTAACACTTTCTTTTAGTTATCAACATTAGTTAAATATATGGACCATGTCATTTTCTTCAAATATATATATATATATATATATATATATATATATATATATAATATATATATATATATATTAAAGAAAAAGGCTTAAGAATCGGTCATATTAGCAGTTACAGATCTATTTCCATCCATATGCATATGTGTATACCTATGAACTTTTTCAGACAATTAATATAGTCAATAAAATTAGCTGGCTGTCTCAACGTTTCGACCGTTGTACGCTTAGGTCTTCTTCAGGTACCTGTCGTTTTTTGGTGATATTCTGGGCTTTCGAAATGAGCTACGGGGTTATAATCTTCTCGTTGTTCCACTGTCCATAGAAAGTAGATTTTTGGTATTAGTTAATTTTTCGGTTATTTCCTTCTTTGTTAAGGGCCACTGAAGTGACTCCTTACTCCTTGGGGATTGCACCTGAAGAAGGCCGAAGGGTACAACAGCTGAAATGATGTGACTATGTAATAACAATCAATTTGAGAACAACAGTTTGAATAAATCAGTGTATGTGATGAATGCGTCTAAGAATGGATATTCTTTTTAAAAAAAATAGCACACTCTTAAAAGCATTGCGAATAAAAGGTTAGTGAAAGAGACCAGAGAATATGCAAATTGGTATATTTATAATTATAGCAATCATTAAAACTAAAGAAGCAGTACATAAAGGTTGACAGGGTGAAAATTCATATTGGGCGTGTCCATTAGTGCGGGAGGATAACTCTTGTTTGCCATCTCATTAAGTCGTTTTTCTCTCCTTGTGTGTGTGTGTATATTCCTCTTTGTATTTGTGTGTACAGAAGCTTGTTTATATATAAATATATATAATATATGTGTGTGTGTGTGTGTGTTCTTTGTATTCGTGTGTATAGAGGCTTGATTATATATGTATGCTTTACAAGATATATCCCCTCCCCCTTCTCTATCTCTTTCTCGCCCCTCCCTCTTCTCCCCTCTTTCTTTCTCTTTCTCTGTGTCAGTGTCGCACCAGCATAACTGCCCGACGCCCTCAATGCGTGTGCGCGTGTGCATACGAGTTTGGCGGCACGCGACCACATCGCGGCCAGTCCCGTGCAGGCGTCGTGTGCCGGGCGACTACAATGAGAATTGTAGGTGGAGCCCTCAGCGCACACGTAATACACAAAAATGCACACACTTCTTCCGAATTTCCACTTATCCCGACGATACTCTCTCTCTCTCTCTCTCTCTCTCTCTCTCTCCTTTTAACGAACAACACTAACAGTAATGTCCACTTTAATAAATAAATAAATAAAATAAAAATAAAAAACAAACAATACATGCACATTAAAAACGACCTTGTGCATACACACACATTCGTACACGATTTTCGATGGTGTTTGCAACCCCCCCTCTCTCTCTCTCTCTCTCTCTCTCTCTCTCTCTCTCTCTCTCTCTCTCTCTCTCTCTCTCTCTCTCTCTCTCTCAATGCCTTACCTTCATATTGGAGAGCAAACCTTTGTTCTTTTTTAATTGTTTGTTTGAGTTGTTTTTGTTGCTAATACTACTACTACTACTACTACTACTACTACTACTACTCGACTAGTTGTTGTCGAAATCAAAGTTCAGTTTGAAAAACAAACCAGTCGAGAGAGAACGTTTCTTGCTTGAAGACGTACGACTGGACCGGAGTGGATTTTAAGCGTAGCAAACTGACATTACCCATACTGGAAAGTTTTCGAAATACCGGTCTCTCCGAAAAATTTAAAAAAAAAAAAAAAACGCTTACTGATGATAACTGCCTCTACAATTTTTTTTTTTTTTTATCAATTTTTTCATATTGAAAAAATCAGTTGATCCCAGTTAATCAATAATTATCTATTTTTCTCTCTTTGAAAACACACTCAAAAAGTTTTCTCTTTTTAGATCACACAGTCATTTTTTTATATATATCTTCAGCTCAAGTCACGTTCTCACTTATTATCGTGTCGTTACAGTGACAATAAACACAAGATAAAAACCCACCATTCAAACACTTTTGATTAATCATTGTAAATACAAGGAAAATTATAATGCTGATCACAAAATTAACGGTAAGAACGGCCGTAGCCTTCGTGGCGGTATGAGTCTTAGTACGATCACCAGTGCTGTTGTCACTGCCCATCGACGTTCCAGTCAGTCACAACGCTTGAACTGAGGAGAAAAAAAGAAAAGTAAGAAGGGGTAAAAAGTACCGCCCCCTATTAAGAGAAAATAACAGGAAGAGTCGACATTTACAGTTGACGATCAAACGATGGGATGGTACAATCTCTAGTGTCTACTCTTTTCCTTTAAACTATTCATTTCTTCACATACGGACACTTTACATGCATACATACATATACATTATACAAAGAAGAGGAAGAGATTAACTTACAGATAAAAAAAAATTACATCTACAGTCCGGACTTAAATTCATTTCTTAACTTCCAAAGCTAATGGATTGTTTTCGATCTGACAACATAATGGTAAGCATCTTCTTTTTTTTTTTCTTTTTTTTTATCTATTTCTAAAAAAAAAGATATTTTTGTATCAAAGAAAAAAAGCTTATTGTTAGAAAAAAAAAAGAAAGAAATAGAAAAAAAGAAAATATGATTGAATGTGAGTGTAAAAGAGAAAGAGTGTTAATTCATGGCATTAGTTTGGTTTGTTTGTTTTACGGCATATCAACCCTTTTCGGCTCATTTAATGCCAGGGCCGGATTAGCTCAGTCGGTAGAGCGTTCGGCTAGAAACCACAAGGTTCCTAGTTCGATACCGGCCCTCGCCAACTCAGCGTATGAGTAGCACAAGGATCTGTGCTGATGGTAGGTGTGGCACTCCACCTCAGATGCAAAAACAATCTCCTTGGTCTAGCGCTAGTGAAAAGGGGATAGACTCCCTCGCTGATTGGCTGATACCTCGAAGACTTTACTTACTTTACTTAAATGCCGAAACAAGTCATTTGATAAAAGTTTCTATGTTTCAAGTTCTTAATATCTTCAAATTGGTATAAATAATTTTCATTAACTTCAATTGGTTTGTTTTGTTTAATGGTATAATAACCCTGTGGGTTATTTAATGCCAAAAATTGTTAGAGTGTGAGATAAAAGTTGGTACTCAAGTTTCCTTTACATGTGTATTTTTGTAGATTAATTTCGTGGATGTATTTAATATCTGCTTCATAATTTTCAATATATTCTTATTTCTCTCAAGAAGGATAAAATGTCATCCATGTTAGTATTCTCAAACAGATACCTCATATTATTTGTGAATATATACTTATGTTAATTTATACTTATGCGTGAAATAAATAGAAAATTTACATGTCCTCATCGAAAGAATCAAGTGTATATACAGTTTTGGTGACCATTATTGTCACCCTTTCATTTTTCTGTAATGTCTTCTGTAATAAACGTTAAATTACAATACGTATATCTAAACGTTTTATCATTTGCAGTTCTTTATCAACCGGGAGTTTTAACAGGCCAAAGCTGTTTCACCTGATTCGTTTTGTTCTTGTTTTCTAGGGGATATATTATTTGGATTTTTCGGACTATTGTCCTCACCTTTATTGTCATATACACGGCCCATGTGCCCTCCGGCCTTCAGGTGTTTTTTTTTTAGGGGGGGGGTCGAACTCAGGAGCCTTCTCGAACTCGAGAACCATCTCTTCGAACTCGTCAAACACTGGAGCCTTCATGTCACAATCGGGAGTCTTCACGGAATTTCGAACCGAACCCTTTATTCAATCCACAGTGGTAGGATCTTCTCATTCCGTTAACCATGACCGGGTACAAAGTTTTAAGCTATTTTAAGTATTCTAGATAAGTATATATCAATAAAGATGAGGACAACAACAGTTCGAAAAACCCAAATAATACAAATTATCAAACCTCATCTCAAAAATCCAGACAAATGTTGTTGTTTTTTTCCTGCAAATATTCTAAATTATGTATTAAAATTTCCTGGGTGTCAATAATTGTGACCAGGACTGTATGTCGTCTATATAACATTGGAAATATACTGATTCATTTTTAAGATAAGATAAGACATGACAACAAATTTAGCGGAGTGTTTGTATATCTATTAAGATATCTTGCCCTGTAAGGCTTCAACAGATAAGGATTTGTAAATATATTAGGGGATGTAACAACTGTCTATGAGGTTGTCATGTCAATGTAATTAGGAACACTGATGGCTATGAAATTTTTAAAAGTTTATATATAATATATATATATATATATATATATATATATATATATATATATATATATATGCACTGCTTTCGTTTCCAAAGTATATTTATTGCCGTATATATTGGATTTCATTTTATTATATATATATATATATAATATATATATATATATATATATATATATATATATATATATAGCATACATATATATATATAATATTATATATATATATATACATACATTATGTATAATATGCATACATTTATATATATATATATATATATATATATATATATATAATATATATACATACATTTATATATATATATATATATATATATATATATGCATACATTATATACAATATTACATATATATATGCATACATTTATATACATATATGCATACATTTATATACATACATACATATGCATATATACATACATACATTTATATACATAATATATGGGTACATATATATATATATAATATGTGTGTGGTGTGTGTGGTGTGTGTGTCTGTGCATTTATATACATATATATATATAGATGTGTATACATTTATATACATATCTATATATGGAGAATAAGTGCTTAATTGGAGTCGTACCTAATTTGAAAATTAATCAATTAATAATGAATTAGGGGGAATACCTATTAAATGTATGGCTAAACAAATCGAGAAAATCAATCTCTGTATGTACATTTCGGCCTATTATCATCAGCAGAGCTATATCGGAAGACCGCCCTGTGCGTGATTGAAACCGGACCGTCAAGCTGACAGCCGATCCCATAACCCCAACACCAAACGAACTTCTTAGATTTTATGATTTGTTAGAGTAGGTTAACATTCCTCTTCTAGTGACTTTATTACACGACGGTTGATAAGTTGTAAACAAGGTTTGTTTAGAATGGCTTTTTGCCGATAATTTTTGGAGAATAAGTGCTTAATGGAGTCGTACCTAATTTTGAAAATTAATCAATTAATAATGAATTAGGCGGGAATACTATAAATGTATGGCTAAACAAATCGAGAAAAATCAATCTCTGTATGTACATTTCGGCCTATAGCCTCACAGCAG
>CM042143.1:83038089-83198089 GCA_023376005.1 Doryteuthis pealeii | reverse complement strand
ATTAAATATCACTGGTTCTTGCTTTTCGTGCAAAAATTATGAAGATTTGATTTATATTCGAAGATATTTTAAAATTTTAGATATACATAGAAATAGCATTGAAATTCTACTTAAAAATATCCAGCATTTGTAAATCTCAAAAGTAAACAAATCAATACACCAGGGTTTCCACCCCCTACCCAGGTGACGGTAGGTAGCCGCTTCTAGTCTTAGAATAAGGTTGTATATATTTTCGAATCAATATCAACAGCGTGATTTGGAGTTGTTTTTACAACAATAGATCAATAAATCCATAGACTGACATGGAGATATTAGCTGATTTTTTTTTAATTTTAAGTTATTGATTTATGTTATTAATATTCACAACTAAATTAAGTATAAAAAAGAGATTATTTTGAAAAGTTTTTGTTTTGAAAATGCCTTTCTTATCATTATAATACAAACTTGGAGATGGTTGGTTGGTTGGTTGGTTGGTTGAATTTTACGGCATGTCAACCCTTGTTGGGTTATTTCATGCCAAATACATTTTGTTTTATTCCTTCTTGATGGGTATTGAACAATTTTTTTAAACTCAGTTTTTTAAACTCATTTTTCTATTCAACCCATAGATTGGGCCCTAACAGGTACTACCACTCCGGGTCGGGATGGACCTGTAGTAATGGCGATAAAGAGCTCTAGAATTGGAACGTTACCAGTAGTTACAGATTTGGTGATGTACCTAGATATAATTTAAGATGGCTGTAGTATGATGAGTGGTCAAAACTATCGAAACTGAAATTTTATTATTTGTCTGAATTTTTTAGATGAGGCTTGATGTGTATAATTTTGATTTTTCGGACTGTTGTTCTCATCTTTATTGATTAAATGATTTCCCAGGCTGGGTAATTGCTATGCTCGGATTAACAGGAAACACCTGAAGAAGGCCGGAGGATACAGCGGCTGAAACTTTATTTATTTTTCTTTATTTTTCTTTTAGAATTTACAATTTATCTAAAGACGTATGCACGACTTAGCAATTTATATAATAAACTGACGTTTTATTTACTGTCGAGACATATCGACTTTTTCAATACCAATCAGTCCCAATTTTCAATATTTCTTTATTAACAGTTCTGATGCTTTTGAATGACATGTTTTTTGTCGAAAAACAGGTTAATGCAAGTGCAGGACCTTCCATAATCACCAAACTTAATTCCATGTGACCATTTCTTGTTTCCTAAATTGAAACACATGGGAGGCTTGTACAGAAGACCGTGCGACCTGGCGCCTTCTTGTCAAACAAGGAGTGAAAAAAAGAGGAAAGAAGCCGCCGCAGAAAAGAGAGCCATAAGGAAGCAGAGACAACAGCAACTCCAGCAAACATCACCGTTTGTTTGCAGTCACTGCACCAGAGATTGCCATTCAAAAATTGGTCTGTTCAGCCACTCACGCAGTTGCAGATAATGATTTAGAAAATAATTTTTTTTTAAAGTGGACACTACGCCATTGTCTTTAGTAGACGCAATGATGCCAACAACACAAATTGAAAATTCATCTCAAGAGTAAGATTAGATGACGTTAAATTAAATATACGATATCAAAAAAGGAATTTAAGATATGCTTTGATCGATTAGAAAATCCGCTGGAATAGAGGGTGTTGAATGTTAAGGATTCTACTTTGATGAAAATGAACGTTTCATTCATTCTTCATTTCTGTCTTGATAAATACATCTTTAATCGCAATACTTTTTTGAATACACTTCGTAAGTTATTCCTACTTTGCATTAAAAAAAAAAGTAAAGTTGTCGGGGTGGCCTAAAGTCGGTATCAACCAATCAGCGAGAGAATCTATCCCCTTTTCACAAGCGCTAGTCTAAGGAGATTGTTTTTGCATCTGGGGTGGAGCCCCACATCTACCATCAACTCTTTTCTTTACCGCACAGATCCCTGTGCTACTCATACGTTGAATTGGCGAGGGCCGGCATCGAACTAGAAACCTTGTGGTTATAATCGTATTGAACCATAGTTGTTATTTGTAAACAACAAAAATGAAGCAATATGATTGGATTTGGAGTAATATCATTTTTCAAAAGTGATCTTATCGACACAAGATGGGAAGTATGGCGCACCCAGTGAGAACTGAATTCACTAACGAAAGTCAAGCTAAATTTTTCTCACTTACCATTTATAACACAACGCAAAGTGCTCTAAAAGTCATTAAAGTAATAGCCATTTAATTTAAAGCAAATGTATGAACTATTTCATAGAACAATATAAACCACTAACAGGACCTGTGGATATACCATAGAATTTGGTGGATAAGCAACACCAGATAATCATGATTTACGTTTCTTGCATTTCATCTTGGACGATTTGGGTGTTCTGATTTTTAACTAAAGCGTGTTGCAAGTCGTACAATTAAGGAACACGAGTTCTGTATTCCTGAAAGGATGAAAAATCAGACGAAATAAAACTGGAAGAATTAAATAACATTCTATAAAAAAATTTTTAAAAATGGCTATAAAATTACGACGATTCTTAATATTCCCGTTTTATATATTTTATTTTCTGTCTGAAAAAACTGATGTGGAATTAGAATCTTTTTTGTTGTTGTTGTTCAATTTGTGTTTTTGAAAACTACCAATAATTTTGAAAATTGTTTGTATTTTATTCTATTAATAATCCTATGATTATTTCGTTTGTATTTTATTACTAATTACATTAATTTTTAACTAGTTTCATTTTTGGAACTTATTCAATAAGGAATATAACAGCACTAGGACTTCTGCTTTCATAAATCTTCTGATGAAGGGATCTTTATCCCGAAATATTAAGAATAAATCAAAGGTAAATGAACAACATCATAGTTACCTCATTTTTTTTCACAGTTGCATTGTGATAGCCTTCAAAACCAACCACCAAACCAATATAAACACAATGCTTCAAGCAAATTATAAAAACTCCTTTAAATATAATTATGTTTTAAACGTTTCTAATTTTTTTTTAAATAAAGAAAAAAAAAGAATTAAATATATTGCTTAGAGAGTTTTTTTATAAAAAAAAAGTGAAGACACTTAATTTTATTTATTTGTTCATTTTATTTTGTTTATTTTATTTTATTTTTTATTTATTTATCTTTTTAGAAAAAAAAACATTTCCGCAGGGTATAATATCTATATTTTTAATTTCTTAAACAAAGATTTTGGAAAGTAACATATCTTCTTCCAAAAACCCTTTCGTATTATCTTCATATAGTTGTTTACTAAGCTTAGCTTACATGTGGCACAAAGCCAGAAGTATAGGGCGCTTAATGAAAATCGAATTCAATAATAATGGTCTGCAAATCTCGCTTGCTAACCGTTTCATATATATAAGTTTGTTTTCTTTGTTTAACTGTATATCAACTTCTATGGGTTATCTAATGCCAAAGTCAATCTTGTAGAGGAACAGTAGTAGCATTATTTAACTCTTTGCCGATCAAATTTCCCCCTCGGTTGTACCAAATTTTCTTGGTATTTTGTATCTGTATGACGGGATATTTCAAAGTTCACTATTCACCTCAGCACTCATTCTAATTATTATTGTAATCTGAGTCCTTCTGCTCAATTATAATGAACTAACCATCAGTTTTTTGTACAAAACAACCCTCTTTTATTGTCATCATCATCATAATCATAATAAGCATTTGGGGTCCATTGCTGGACATGGGGTTTCAATTCTTAGCTCCGAACAAACATTTGTTTCTTCATTTGCAATGAATTTCTATAATAAAATCATGGCTATTATAACCACATATAAAAGTCCAATTTTGTCAACAGAACCTAATTCCAAATTACTGATCACCCTTTTTCGTTACACATTTTCAACACAAAACATAAAAACGTAATGGTGAACTCTAAACAATGTTCAGTCAAAATTTACAAAATTCCCGCTTCACGTTGGAATTTATTTTTATTCTAAAATCTTCACTTGAAAATCAGAACATAATGTCATATCTTTACCTGGATTTGAAACTTTTTTTATTGTTTAAGTTTTAATTCATTTTAATCAAATGGTACTGAAATTCTACAATACGATTCAGATTTTTAAACATATAAAGAAAAATACATAAACACGGTGATAACAAATAAGGTATCCAATTATATATATATATATAAAAAATTATATGAAATTTTTTTTAATTGCTAAATACCTCGGTGAAACAGAACAGGTTTTAAAACTGTATAACGGAAAAAATATTACGAGGCTTTTACAGTTCTAGAATTTATATATATATATATATATATATATATATATATATATATATATATATATATATATATATATGTGTGTGTGTGTGTGTGTGTGTGTGTGTGTGTGTGTGTGTTGTATTTTAAAAAAACATTTTTTTAAAATATATATATAAGTAACAAGATGTATTGGTGAATTATTCCAAGTGGGACATTTTAATATAGAAATATTAAAAATTGATATAAACCATGAAGAGAGCTCAATTTATAATAATTTGTTGGTTGGTTTATTAGATATTACACTATGTCAACCCTTCCTTCTTGATGAATATTTAATTTCCTAAAACATTATTTCAATGTCATTTTTTCTATTTTAGCCATAGATGGGCCCTAACAGGTACTACCACTTCAATGAGAATTGTATCATTATATACAGGACAATTCAATTAATAAAGAAAAAGCTTGCCTATTAATCTTATCAACAGTTATAAATCTATTTCAGCTGATATTTCGTAGCGTCTAGAATATCGGCGTCCTCAGACTGTTACATTCTGAGGAGGCCGATATTCTAGACTCTACGAAATATCAGTTGAATTAAATTTATGACAGTTAATATGACTGATATTTAAGCTTTTTCTTTCTTATTATCAATGATAATGATAATATATATATATATATATATACACACACACACACACACACACACATATATATATATATATATATATATATATATATATATATATATATAACCAAATGGTCTGTGCATACAGTTTCACAATCTCAAATCACCAACGCACTTTTGTCCCGATTTTTTCGATTTTTTTCAAAATCTTTCTTTTACTGCCTGAAGATTATATATCTATATCTATATCTATATCTATCTATCTATCTATCTATCTATCTATCTATATATATATATATATATATATATATATATATATATATATATATATATATATATAACATTAAAACATATTACAGCACATAATTCATTACATTCTATTAGCAAAATAAAAAAGACCCTCCTGGTGATGTAAAAATAAATTTTTGAAAAATATTGCCTGAGGTGGGTGGGAGTTAAAAATTCAATTTCAATAAACTAAATTTTATTCAGTTCAATTCTGTCGAAAAAATAAATTCTTTAAAAATTATTTTCGATAAATAAAATTTATTTAAAAAATGTTTGAATCTGTTACGCTCTTAATTCATTTTCTTTGAGATTTAAGAAGTTTCATATTCATTAAAAGTAAGCATTTATTCATTAAAGAACAAAATAAAATTTATATAAACTAAAATTAAAAAGCTGTTTTATTAATCTAATACTGAATAAAATTAAACTTGAATGTGTATTTTTTATGAAAAATAACATCAGTAATAAAGAATAACTGTAAATGCATTTTTTTTGCATTAAAAATGTAAACAATACGTTGTTATGCTATTAATTCATTTTCTTAGAGATTTAATAGATTTCATATTTATTAAAGTAAGCATTAAGTTAATTGAATTACTTCATTTAATTTTAAATAACAAAATAAAATTGATATTGATTAAAATTAAAAAGCTATTTTAATAGGAAATAAAATTAAACCGTATTTTTTTCCATTAAAAATAAATGTAAACAATTAAGTCGTACCATTTGTTTTTGTTTTGTTGTTGTTGTTTTCTACTCTTAAATTAAGTGACTTAATATTTTAATATTAAAATTTTTATATTTTAATTTTAAAGTAAAAAAGAATATTTACTTTTCAAAATTTTTATCTTGATTTTAAATTACGTAAAAGTATTTTTCAGAAAGGCAGTTACTAAACCGAATATACAATTGGATACAAAAAATCTATCTATCTATATCTATCTATCTATACATATATAAAGGGTAGTTGTGTGTATGAGTATGTCCGGAGAAAACTTCGAAAATAAAATAATTATCGACAAAGTAATATATACACATTAAATATCACTAGGGCTTGGTTTTTGAGCAAAAATAATAAAGATTTGATTTATGTTATCGAATACATTTAAAAATTAAAAAGCATTATAAAATAACGTTAAAATTCTACTCGGTCATTTTCGGCATTTCTTGCTAAAAAGTAAACAAATGAATAACGGAGGCTCAATCAATTTTTTCTTTTCATTTTTTTTTCATATTAAATCTACATTTTGACTGATTCAAAGTTGTAATAAATATTTCATTGTTTATTTTGATATTAGAAATACAAATAAAATCATGATACTAATGCAGAATAATGCGTAAGAGATAATACCATTAGATTATCTATTACATTTCACGGAAATGCATGAAAACTTTTCTTTGAGGCGTAACATAGATTCTCAAAGATACGTGGTTCAAAGTTAACTGACCTGAAACAATGTAAAAGTTTTTAAATAAAATAACTGTTGCATTATATCTTTTATACATTAATATATCAACACTGAACATTTCATTAAATTCGGTTAATTCCCTGATTTTTTTGTATCTTTTTCTTAGCGGGGTGGCATACAATGGTGGAATTTAGATCCGTTAAGTTCGATTTAACCGCTAATTATACATTTTGCCTGCTGACCCATGTAAAAATAAACAAAATACGTTCGTAAGGCTGAGGGTAGTTTTAGTCTATATATTCCTTTTTTCCTTCCATTGTGAGATACGCCAAACCAAGAAAACAAAGATAAGTACAACGGAATCAATGTATAGATTTTGGGTGATTTTTGTCGTCCAGAAATCCTGCCCTAATCTACGCTATGTTTTACCGTGCCTGTGTCAGGCGAATTTCCGGTCCACTTAGATATTTTCCGAGTTTTTTATCGGCAAATTAATATAGATATTTTACAATGCACCCCAATCCAACGTTAAAAATGTTTTTTATTTTTTGTTTTTATTGAATTTGTCCAAATTTCAATTGATTTTTTTACAAAACTTAAACTCAATTTCAAAAAAAATTCATACGGGGGGGGGGTGAAATATCTACATTGAGTTGCCGATGAAAATCGGGTTGGGGTGGCAATAAAGAAATATCTAAGTTGGGCCAGAAATTCGCCTGACGCCGGCACGGTAAAACATAGCATAAATTAGGGCAGGAGACCGGGGCGACAAAACATTAAAATTACCAGATTTTGTTTAAAAATGTCCTTTTTTTCGCCTACTCATAATTGACCATTTCATGATGCCCAAAACTGAAACTTGTTACATCTATATAGTAATACTCGTGTCGTCACCTTAGCTGAATAATAGACCATTCCGTTTTTATTATAAAGAAAGAAAGGGAAGAAGAAGGACATGCTGCACAGACAAAATATAATTTTTGAAAAAAGGATGGAAGGAAGGAAGAAACGAAAGACGGAGAGGGGGTGGGTTCTCGGAAGCGATAACGCTAATCTGTTTCAATCGAACATAATGAAATGATGAAAAGAAGGAAAGAAAGAAAAAAGTGTAGGGGAGAGATGAATTAAGCTTATTATAGTTTTTACATATTGAACTATTTCACAATAGCTCTTAAGTAAACATTCTAAACGCTGTGATAATTAAATTATCACAATGTGGTATATTCACAGGTTCTGCTAGTATTCTTAATCCTATATATGAAGCGAAAGTTTCGCCTTTTAAAAATCACTGTTCTCATTTCCTGTAAATTCTCACCTAAATAATACCTGACTATAAATGTTTTGGGAAAAGGTATAAATCCTACTCTCCCTCCAGCTATGGGTAAATAGTAGGGCAGACTGGGCTCTTTAACCTTGGTTAGGCAATCGGTCTAGGAGAAGAAAAACTCTGAATTCAAACCTGTTGACCTCCGCTTAAAAAATTGACCTTTAGTCACATCCTGCTCGTGCGGAGAGGTTGGTAAATATATATATGAAAGGTGTACAGCGATAATTATTTTAATGTATGAGCAATTCAATAGGTGTTATTCATATACAATTTATCTATGCAAAATTGGATATCAGTGGATATCATACTTTTTACATACTGAACTATTTGGCAATAGCTCTTAAATAAATATATCAAAGGTTGTAATAATTAAATTATTATAATTAAATAATTAAATTATCATCTTGTGGTATATCCACAGGTCCTGCTAGTATTGATCTTATCTACCCCCCCCCGAACAACTGTTTGAATATTGACAGATTATTCGATGTGATTTATAAAGAAATACGTCAATTAATATTATTGATTCTTTTAATGTCGTCATATATCATGTTTGTTAACATTCAAATTCAATAGTTCAATCTCAGCAGATAAAGATTGATAGAATGTTTTAAAGTCATAACACGTGTAACATTGGCTATGAACTCTTCGCCATGCCAGCCTTGTTGGCTGGGGCTTTAGAATACACCGACTGCACCTCTGTAGAGGGGTAAGACCTCCCTCCTTAATGGGTCCACCTGTTGGCCGTGAGTGGCAATCTATGTTGCTTAAGAATGGAACCCTGGTGACTGAGCAGTCAATGACATGCAACACTACACCTAGGCCCTTACTTAGGCTAGATGGGCGATCGGAAAGCCCCCCTTCTGATCAATCAGTTGTTTACATCAAGCCCAATGATTGTCCCAAGCTATTGCTCTTATGGCAAACCCCAGCCTCAACACGTTCTATCATATATGTGCTAGAAGGTGGTGTCTGAGGGTCTTAGTGTCCTGGGTATGACGTTAAACTCTATCTGATATTGAAGTTTCATTTCTGGAGCTCTGGGGAATATGGAGAACCCTTTCATCACCATTACTCCCAGGTCCACTTTGATACGGAGTGGTACCATTTAGGGTCCCATCTTGGGGTTAAATAGAAAAACATGAGTTTAAAAAATGTGTTTAAAAAAATTGAATTAAAAAAATGAGTACACCGACTGCAATCAAGGATTAAAAAACAAATCAAGGATAATAAAACAAAATCAAGGATTAATAAAACAAAAACGTTTTTGGCATAAAATGACCTAAAAAAAGGTTGACATGCCATAAGACCCAACCAACTAACAGCTTTTCAATCTCTGCGACAATATCAGATCGTTTAGATAAAACGACCATACATATTTACCTAATCCCTCCGCATGAGTAGGATGCGACTCAAGGTCAATTTCTTACGCAGGGTTTAATAGGTTTGAATTCAGAGTTTTCCTTCTCCTAGACTGGTTGCCTAAACAAGATTAAAGAACATAGTCTGTCATACAATTTACCCATAGCTGGAGGGGGAATAGTTGGATTCATACCTTTCCCCAAGGGTATTAGCGCTATGCCAAATGCGAACAGACTCGTCCAGAATTTGAAGCCTCGTCGTGTCCATTTCCTACGATGCTAACCATTACACCATGCGCCTCCGCGCTCTCTCTCTCTCTCTCTCTATATATATATATATATTAATATATATACTGTAGTGTGGGATGGTCACTATTTCAGCTTTTGCTGGAATGGTGTACCAAAGGCAGTATTAATTGGTAGAGTGCTCAATATAAAATAGAGCTGTTATATAATATAATAAGATAAATATATAGGTTTTACATATCTATTTATTGGGTGACAAAGGAACTTTTCACAACCATATTGGTTTCATGCGATGCATTCATCAGGTGAAGATGTTTCAAATGTGAGAAAAATCGAAAAAATTTCAAAAAATTTCAAAAAATTCAATAGACATGGGATGCGTATGATTGGATAAAATGATGTGTGTATGTATGTGAAGGTGAATTGAATGTATGAGAGTGTTTATGGGCAGTATAAAGGTTGTGTACGCGTAGTGGCTGGTCACACACATAATACGTTGATCTGTTAGTGTGCAGTATTTTAATAGTGCTTACGTGCGAGCGCTCGTGTCTATACATGTATGTGTGTGTGCGCGCGCGCGCGCGTGCATGTTTTCTTTCTATCTGATGCGTGGGCCGTGTATGATGTATACGGACGGGTCGTGATGGTTGGGGAGTGGGGTTGAATAATATTAATTTTAAGGTTGTAAATGTTGTATATTATGGGTGGGTGGGTGGTGGTGTTTTGAACTTCGGTGTTGTCTATTACGAGGTGTTGCGTTGACAACCGGACGTGGTTGCACGTGGTTACATATACTCGCGACATATACACGCATACAAAATAATATTCATACATATTTATATGCACACACATGTCACTATATTTGCTGGGTAAGCCTTACATATACATACTGAAGCGCATACGCATACTACTATGGGCTCCACGTACATATATACGCACATACGCACACATGTACACACAGACAGACACGCATATACGTACTCATACAAATTTGTGCACATACACTCACACGCTCACGTACAGGCACACATACATATACATGCATACATATATACACGCGCGCATATACGTAGGAACATACATACGCATATGTGCCCAAAGACACATGCATGCACGCACACAGATGTATGCACATACGTGCGCATGCACACGCTCATACATGCATGCATGCACACACACACATATGCACATACGCGCGCATGTACACGACCATGCATGCTCGTACACACATACACACACACGTACGCATACACACGTACACGCGTGTGCGCACACACATCCAGTCGCATGCATACACGTCAGCACGCATGCACATGCACACACCCACATACATATATATATATACATACATATACATATATACACACACATACGCATATAAACACATACATACATATACACACATACACACATATATATATACGTACACATACACTCCCACACACACACACACATGCACACATATACACACATATGCGCTCGCACACATCCACGCATACACCCACGCTCACACATGCATAAACATACAAGAGCACGTATATATACACGAATGCATATGTACAAGGACCAAGGTGGGGTTGGTTGAAAGAAGGAAGCGGGGAACAAGATGTAGGCCAGAGGGGTAGAACTGTTACGTAAGATGGACGAAGATGGACTTAGGTGGAATGATAGATGGATAAATAGATGGATAGATGGATAGATTGATTGATTGGTGAGGGAATTTCATTGTTATGTGGATATATATATATATATATATATATATATATATATATATATAGCTGGATAGATACGCGAATACACACGTATGTATATATACATATAGACACACACACACACACACACACATAGATAGATAGATAGATATATACATTTATTGTTATGTGTTCTTAGATAAATTTTTGTGTTATGCGTCCTTTGCGCTCAAACGTGCGTAGACGCATAAACGTAAGGTTGTAATCATATGTATTTTTTGTCTAAAAAGCAGCGTGCAATATGGGTGGGTTCGTATATTTATTAAGGTAACGGTGTGGTTTTTCTTAAGGAATAGTTTGATCTTTGAATGAACTATTATTCTTCGTAACTATCTTGTAAGATTTTTAATTGTTTATTTTTTATGGGATTTTTATAAACAAAGTTCGGAAATATTTATTTCCGTTTAACCGAGTTGTCCTAAACTGGTTAATGGGTAGTCCCTAATTTCGAGTTGTCCTAAACTGGTCAATGGGTAGACCCTAATTTCGTGTCAATAAAGATGCTGGGTCGTGTGGGTAAATGGGGGAGGGGCGTTTTATTTGATTATCACGATAGTGAGGAGTTATTAATTAAGAGTGATTATACCCTAATCAGATAGAAATAAACAGGTGTTGATAAATGGGTGTATGTGTTGGTGGAAATTTATTGAGAAAGATAGATAGGTGAATGGGTTGTGGGAGGCAGATAAATAGGTGCGTGTTGAGATATTCAGGTAGATAGGGACAGAGTGGGATGGTTGAATAGGTGGGGAAGGTGTGGGATATGTAGGTAGATGGGTGGGTTATTCTTCAGGGGTTTTGGATATAGTACTGGGTGCATAGAAAAAGAAGGATCTTTACTTACGTTTCTTGTGCAGGTGTGTGAGGTTGGAGTTGGGTAGTGATAGATTATGTTGTTGTTGTTATGAAGATGCAGTATGTTATGTGTATAATAGTGCCGAGGTGGTAGTGCGTAGTGTGTGAGCAGTGGTGGGGGTTAAGTGTATGGGTCGAAATTCGACAACAGGTGTTTGTTTTCATGTCTACACTTGGACAGTACTTCAGATTTTTTTTTAGCAGGGTGCAATGTGGTATGTGGTGATGATAGAAACTTGGAGGCACATTTTTGTGACTTATTATGTGGTGCAATTTTAGGATCTCCCAGCTTATCTTGGGGGAAATATTCATGTCTTTAGGCTCCAGATATATGTGGATAGTGATTACTGGTTGAGTAGTTAATATTAGTGAATGATAGTTTGTGTGTAAGATCTTTGCTTCAACCTTCTGTTGCTCCGATGTAATATACTTTACATATACTTTCAAATCCTTCTTTTTAGTTTTTTACGCACGTTTGAGCGCAAAGGACGCATAACACAAAAATTTATCTAAGAACACATAACAATAAATGTATATATCTATCTATCTATCTATCTATGTGTGTGTGTGTGTGTGTGTCTATATGTATATATACATACGTGTGTATTCGCGTATCTATCCAGCTATATATATATATATATATATATATATATATATATATATATCCACATAACAATGAAATTCCCTCACCAATCAATCAATCTATCCATCTATCCATCTATTTATCCATCTATCATTCCACCTAAGTCCATCTTCGTCCATCTTACGTAACAGTTCTACCCCCTCTGGCCTACATCTTGTTCCCCGCTTCCTTCTTTCAACCAACCCCACCTTGGTCCTTGTACATATGCATTCGTGTATATATACGTGCTCTTGTATGTTTATGCATGTGTGAGCGTGGGTGTATGCGTGGATGTGTGCGAGCGCATATGTGTGTATATGTGTGCATGTGTGTGTGTGTGTGGGAGTGTATGTGTACGTATATATATATGTGTGTATGTGTGTATATGTATGTATGTGTTTATATGCGTATGTGTGTATATGTATATGTATGTATATATATATATATGTATGTGGGTGTGTGCATGTGCATGCGTGCTGACGTGTATGCATGCGACTGGATGTGTGTGCGCACACGCGTGTACGTGTGTATGCGTACGTGTGTGTGTATGTGTGTACGAGCATGCATGGTCGTGTACATGCGCGCGTATGTGCATATGTGTGTGTGTGCATGCATGCATGTATGAGCGTGTGCATGCGCACGTATGTGCATACATCTGTGTGCGTGCATGCATGTGTCTTTGGGCACATATGCGTATGTATGTTCCTACGTATATGCGCGCGTGTATATATGTATGCATGTATATGTATGTGTGCCTGTACGTGAGCGTGTGAGTGTATGTGCACAAATTTGTATGAGTACGTATATGCGTGTCTGTCTGTGTGTACATGTGTGCGTATGTGCGTATATATGTACACGTGGAGCCCATAGTAGTATGCGTATGCGCTTCAGTATGTATATGTAAGGCTTACCCAGCAAATATAGTGACATGTGTGTGCATATAAATATGTATGAATATTATTTTGTATGCGTGTATATGTCGCGAGTATATGTAACCACGTGCAACCACGTCCGGTTGTCAACGCAACACCTCGTAATAGACAACACCGAAGTTCAAAACACCACCACCCACCCACCCATAATATACAACATTTACAACCTTAAAATTAATATTATTCAACCCCACTCCCCAACCATCACGACCCGTCCGTATACATCATACACGGCCCACGCATCAGATAGAAAGAAAACATGCACGCGCGCGCGCGCGCACACACACATACATGTATAGACACGAGCGCTCGCACGTAAGCACTATTAAAATACTGCACACTAACAGATCAACGTATTATGTGTGTGACCAGCCACTACGCGTACACAACCTTTATACTGCCCATAAACACTCTCATACATTCAATTCACCTTCACATACATACACACATCATTTTATCCAATCATACGCATCCCATGTCTATTGAATTTTTTGAAATTTTTTGAAATTTTTTCGATTTTTCTCACATTTGAAACATCTTCACCTGATGAATGCATCGCATGAAACCAATATGGTTGTGAAATTCCTTTGTCACCCAATAAATAGATATGTAAAACCTATATATTTATCTTATTATATTATATATATATATATATATATATATATATATATATATATTTCAACGACTAAATACTGTTGTCACTGTGCGCAGCTTTGCCACGTGACCAATACTGCACCATAAAAGTGACGCCGTGCACGGAAATTCTAATCTCTTATCTTTAGGGCTGACTTCTTTATGAAACACACCCCGCCTCGTATATACGCGCATACACACCCATGTGTACATTCATTTAAGTACACCAATTATGCACACATACACACGCGCACACACACATACACACTCACATACACACACAAGTAAACGGTCCAATATATACGTATGTACTTAACTTTGTTACACACATGAAAAAGGACTTTTTTTTATCTGTTTATAAAGCAATATATCATTTTTCAAGCTGTTACGATTGTTATCCTTGTACACATGGTCACAACTAAACTAAGAATAACAATGTAAAGGAAGAAAAGGTAACGAGTATGTTGTTCATTTACCTGTATTCTTTTTTCATATTTCCTTAATATTTCGGCTCATCCTCAGAAAACCTCGGGGCCCATAAAAGGATTTTCACCGGTGTCCGTTTTAATCCATATTAGTGTGGAGGTAGTAACGTGTGTGTTTCTTTAATTGTTTTTAATGTTTGAATATATCAATTCAAAATAAATACAGAAACACATAAATTACTACCTCCATAGTAACATGGATTAATACAAATAGTCATGAAAATCCATTAAAAAATAATTATCCAGGTAAATTAACAACATACTCGTTACCTTTTCTTCCTTCGCATTGTAATAAACCTCCAAAATCAATCTATTAATATACACACAATGCTTAAAGCAAACCATAAAACTCTTATATATATATATATATATATATATATATATATATATATATGTATATGTGTGTGTCTGGTTGTGTGTGTGTTGTGTGTGTGAGAGAGAGAGAGAGAGAGAGAGAGAGAGAGGAGAGAGGGGGAGAGAGCAGCATTCTTTCATTTATACATGTAGAATTAAACAAAAGGCATGTCTCCTGTTTAACAATTTTATTAACGATCTTTTCAAGCTTTCTGGCCAACTTTTTTACATTTGGATGGAATCCGTAGAATATTCCACCAAAGTTCATATCCCAAGTACTTATATATATACAAACCAAATATACACACAATGCTTCAAGCAAACAATAAAACTCTTATAAGAATAACAAATTTATTGAGGTGTACTGAGAGATCGGACAATAGAGCAGTGTCCGAGGGCCGAAATTCTCAAGAAGTCCAAGTAGCAAAAATCCTTACATTATACCTAAACTGCTTTCACTCTATGAATCTCTACTCTCCGATAAATAGGGTATTCCATAGCACTAGAAATCATCATCATCATCATCATCATCATCATCATCATCATCATCATTATGTCGCGCTATTAGCACGGGTATCCATGACAATCTCTCGTTAACCCGTCTATCATTCATTGCCCTCGGGGTGTCCTCTGCACAGCACCCAGTATCCGCTCAGATCTGGTCAATGTAGGACTTTGCTGGGCGACCCACACTGGCGTGCCCATGTGCTGGTTTCCACAGGAGAACGTCGTTTATGGGTTCGTCCTTGCTTCTCTAGCAGTGTCTAGCATGTCTAGTTCGTCTCATTCGGATGGTCTGTGTGATAGGGGACAAGTGGCCGTACAGCTGCTTTCTTGTAAGGTGTTGTTTCCACGATTTGTTTAAGATTGCAGCAAGCATTCTTGGGCAGCTCCCATCCAGCTTATTCTTTAGGCGCTTCGTTCGGGTCCAGGTGGTGCAGCCATACAGCAGCACTGATACAACTACGGCATGGAAAAATTGTAGCTTTAACCTGTCAGTGAGATCAGATTCCCATATGACTGTTAATCTGTTTATAGCAGACCATGTTTTCCCTATGCGTGCATTAACATCGCTTTCTGTGGATGAGATATTGCTATATATGCACTAGAAATGGACACCTCATATGGTGTAATGGTTAGCAAGCTAGATTCGCAGATCATTGTTAATGAGTTCGATTCTCATTGGGTGCTCGTACTTCTGGTATTGTTCCACATCTAAGCAAAGCTTAGTAAGTAGCTATATGCACTAGAAATAGAGGCCGCAATTGTTTTCTTTCTATTTTTCAACTTTTACAGATTTAGAAACAAAGTTTTAATTAAGATTATTAATATTTTTATGGAATGAATCATAGGGTGGGAATGGGTTAAGAAGACAAACCCCCTTTTTACCAAGAGGCCTTGATCACTGACACTTGATCCTACAAATTAAAAATTCAGCTTGCTTTTTAATTTTTCCTTGTTTCGATTCTGTCGTCTTAGTGAGAAAAATATTCAACTACAAGCAGGACCATTGGATATACCACAGTATGATAATCTAATTATTACAACATTTGATATGTTTACTTGAGAGCTATTGAGAAATACTTCAAAATGTAAAAAGTATGATAATCTTGATTTAACTCTCTCTAACCCTTTTTTTTTCTTTCTTTCCTTCTTTTCATCTTTTCATTATGTTTGATTGAAACACCCTCTCTCTCTCTCTCTCTATATATATATATATATATATATATATATATATATATATATATATATATATATTTCCCCTACTCTCTTTCTTTCGTTTTTTCTTATATTTTTCCTGAATAGCATATCCTTTTTCTTTCCTTTCTTTGTTTATGATAACAACGGAATGGTCCATTATTTAGCTGAGGTGACGACACTCATATAAGAAATAAGAATTTTGCAGATAAGCAACACCAGATAATCAGGATTTACATTTTTGCATTTCATCTTGGATGATTTCGACTGTCTGTTTTTTAATCAGAGGGTGTTGCAGGATGCAAAACGGTCGTACAAACACAAGTATTAATATATTATTTGTCACCATTAGACCCATAAAAATTGGCTTTAAAATTTGTTTACATAATTTTTCAAGTGATTTTCCGTCGGCAAAAAAAAAGAACGAAAGAATAGATCGATGGATCAATGGTTATATAAACACGGAATAATTCTTTCACACATACAAAAAGTGTTGAAAAGTTCTCGATCCAATCAAAATGGAATGACCTATTCTTTTCAATTTTGTATCATTTGAATTATTCGGACTATTGTCCTCATCTTTATTGTTATCTACACAACGTTTCGGCCGACCTTCTTCATGTGTTACTTGTCGAACTCAGGAACCTTCTCTTCGAACTCGTAAATATTCTCTTCGAACTCTGGAACCTTCTTGTCGAACGCGGGAGCCTTCATGTTGTAATCGGGAGCCTACACCGAACTTCGAACCAAACCCTTTATTTAATTCACGGGGGTAGACTGTTCTCATTACATTAACCATGACCGGATAAAAGTGCTGAGCTATGTTAAGTATTGTAGACATGCTACACAGAAAAAATCTAATAAGAAAGAAAGAGAATAGGGGAAATGGAGAGAGGGGATGGACGCGCGGAACGATTACGCTAATCTGTTTCAATCAAACAAAATAGAAAGATGAAAAGAAGGAAAGAAAAAAAGAGTGAGAGAGAGAGTTAAATCAAGATTATTATATTTTTACATATTGAACTATTCAGCATTAGCACTAAAGTAAACGTATCAAACGTTGTAATAATCAAATTATCATCTTGTGGTATATCCACAGGTCCTACTAATTATTATTATTATTATTATTATTATTATTATTATTGCTTGTACCTTCTGGCTTTTTCTACGATACGGAATCTCTGAAGGTGACGTCAAATGTGTAATCAACATTCGTATTTTGTCAAGGGCAAAAACGTGTCAGCCAGAACCAAAAGTTAGTGATGGCCAACGATGAGAGGGTGACCTATGTCTCCATCATTTCATATGTTGACCAGAGGCGGGGTACCAGCATCTATTTTATAAGGCGAATGAAAAATCATCGGAGACGCATGAAAAGGAAATAAGTTAGACTAAAGAATTGGCGGCCGTTCGCACCAACCCCGCGGATGTTTTTGTCCCTCTAGACTAATGTTTCCCAACGTGACCCAAAGAATAACAAGAAAAGTTGGAAAACAGAATACAACGGTTGTTGAATAGACTAACACTGACGGTGCAGACCCTGAGTGCCTGCGCGTTCTGCTACTGGGAAGGGCAGACATTGTTCGGCTGCACACGCCTCGTATCCCGCTTAATATTTCCCCCCGTTGTATCTTTATGTTCCTAACATCGGTGACCTAAAACTGTGGCGCGCCTTTTCTCTCGGCAAGACGTCGATTTACTTCAATAGTTTTATTATTGTTTTATAGTAACAATAATCAGGAGAAAATCTTGGTTTAATAGCTATACACGTATAACTTAATGTGAATTAATATTATTGAATTCTATTAACCACAGAGTGTTCCGTGACCTTTACACTGGCACATTTGTATAAATTTAATTGAATATCCAATATTTTAATGTCCGTAAAGAAATTACAAAAATAAAATGTCTGTTTTCTACGTGATCAAATTTTTTATACATTATTGCGTAGATACTTTTTTTCGCAATGGGCACCTGCCGTGAATTACGATTAGAATTTAGTTTTGATTTAGTTTGATATGGATTGATGAATAAATGTTTTAGATAAAATAATATTTTGTGGCAGGTATTTTAATGAGAATGCTGTAAGTTGTGCAAAAGACTGTACTCGTTATTTCAAGCAGGTTCTTTTTGCTCTTATATAAAAAGATTACATTTATTTTAATTATATTTTAATTGCTTTCTATGCAAAAAATAATTCATAGGATTGATTTTAATACGTTGGATAATAAAACAATAATATTACAGATCAATAACACCAAGTAATTATTTATCAAAGCCGATTTTGTTAAAACCAGTATGCAAATTAACCACACAATATATTATGTAAACCTTTATTTCTCTTAACCCTTTCTGACCTCCTCTACCTGTTCGTGAGTTTGATCCGTGGGAAGGAGTTTTTAGATAATTAGTTTCTAGTTAGCCGTGGAAGGATGAGGACGAAATAGCGGCTCTCGTTCGGGTTAGCTGGATTCTCACACGCGCAGTTGAGTGATCCGGATCCAAGACTTCAATAAAAATGTGAATTCATCAAACTAATGTCTTGTGTTCTTAATCACAAACAAACAGCACATGAGGTCTCAACAAGAATCTTAAGAAGACAGACAGATCCTGAATAAGAAGATAGACAGACCAGGAGAAGTTAGAAGAGTTACCCAGACCAAAGGAATACTCAGACCAAATTATGCGAACTAAGAAGAAATATAATACAAGACACGGTCGATAGTAAGAAGAAATACAGAACGAGATTAAGAATGGTATACAAATACGGGTATATGTCTATACGATACAAAGTGAGTATATATACTATCTATGTAAAGAGACGGCTATACAATAGAAGATAGTTGGCGAGTAGTTGCTGTATATTTTTTCGCGAATTTCTAAATTTCGCAGCTTTAAGAATAATTTTCCCCTTGGCTTGATTCTTTTTCTTTTCTTATACAAATTTCTTAGGAGAGAACACTGTACCTCATGATTATCTCCCCTTTGCTCCACCATTTTGTCATGTTCCCTCTTGTGTTTATGATAATGAAAATCAATTATTTGAGGTGGCGGAAATCGTATTCGTTGTCTCTTTTTTCTTTTCGTTTTTTAATTTTTTTTTTTTTTATCTCTGACAGTATTTACCTGTGGATCAGTGTCAGTTTGGGCCTCACAACTTTTTTTATTAATGAACAATGATGTAACAGCTGACTTTCTATTGAACTTGGGTTCCATTTAGAAACCAAGGAATTTGCTATTTAGTTATTGTCACTCACCGTTTATCATCTCACCTACAACGTGTTTGATCTTCAATTAAGGGTGCATCTTGATTGGTTGTTGAATGTTTATCGGATTCTCGTTTTCCAAACATATCATACGTGTTCGATACACATCTTGTCGACTGTATGTAACCATCAGATAAAATTATGGTTACAAAACAACGTGTTTGACTTCCAAACCTGTAAATATCCCTTAAGCTTAGCTTACTACAGTATGCATACATGGATCAATAATTAGCCTGTGTATGTTAGTAATACTAGCAAGAATATGCACCCTCCGGGCGTAAGTATTTGAGTTTTAATGTAATGAAATATATTAATTTAGAAAGACTGAAGAAATAATTACTTGGTGTTATTAATCTGTAATATTATTGCTTTATTCTCCAACGTATTAAAATCAATCCTATGAATGATTTTTATAAAGAAATCAATTAAAATATGATTAAAATAAGTTCTGATTTGAACGCATAAAAAAAGATTACATTTATTTTACTTAGGATACGTTGGAGAATAAAACAATGATATTACAGATCAATAACACCAAGTAATTATTTATCAAACCCGGTATTGTTAAAACCAGTATGCAAATTAACCACACTATATATTATGTAAACCTTTATTTTTTAGTGATATATAAGACACGTTGCAGTATTTTAAACGCACTAATAACATGGGCTTTTTTTTGTGGGCGTAGTTTCGGTTACAGAAAGAGAGACACCAAATCATCATGATAATAAGATTCACCACTGAAGTAGAAAGATAATGAAAAAGATCATTTTGAAAAATAAAACATATTTTATCAATAGCATACGGAATTAGTGATGAACCTATATATATATATATATATATATATATATATATATATATATATATATATATATATATGTTGTGTGTGTGCGCGCGCTATATCTATAAGTAAAAAGTGCTTAATAGCGTGTATAGTGTATATCTGTTAGGGTAGCGTGGATATGGTTTGAGAATCGCATAAGCGATAAACTCTCAGAAAGAATGTATATACATATATATATATATATATATTTATATATTTATATATTCTTTCTTTTTCTTCCTTTTTTAGCGTACCATCCATTGTTGCCAGGCTGCACAACCACGCCGAAGCAATGAGCGATGAACGGGAGATGGACGAACGAGCATATATATATATATATATATATATATATATATATATATATATATATATATAAAGTTTGTTGTATTTATGAATGAAGTATTGGTGATAAAGCGTCTAAGTTAATGCTTATGCGTGATTATCAAACCTATATTATGATCGCATAGGTGAAAAATTGACGCCGTTGAATGTGTCTATGCTATACTAACTTATATACGATCTATCACTGATATTGAACACTCTTTATATATATATATATATATATATAGAGAGAGAGAGAGAGAGAGAGAGAGAGGGGGTAGAGAAAGAACTTGCTTGGTTCACTGGCTCCAAAGGTCTGTGTTCAGACCCAAATAAAATCGAAGAATTTTGTCAACTCTATTTCTTTGTAATATTAGTGCAACAAATTATTCATATTCTCATCCGTCTCCTCAAAATGTATCCTGTACTAAAAGTAAGTAAAGTTGGCGGAGTGACCTGTTGTCAGTAGCAGCCGAACAGCGATAGTGTCTATCCTCTTTTCACTAGCGCCTTTCATATAAAATAACCCAATAAGGGTTGACATGCCGTAGAAATACAACCAACCAACCAACTAACCAACTAACTGAAAATTCCGCTAGTTTGATATTAATTCATAATTCTATCAAGGTAAAGCGGGTGGTTAAGTGACCAATTGTCGATATCAGCCGAACAGCGAGGGATATATGATTGTTTTGCTTACATGGAGCGCCACATCTACGATCAGCTCCCCGCTTTACCGCACAGATTAGATTACCCAATTTGCACTACGCATGTTCGGTGTTGACGGGGACCGGTATCGAAACAGGAACCTTACGATTCCTAGACGGATGCTCTTCTGACTGAGTAAATATCCATGAAATCAAATAATCGTTGAAAAGAAGCAAACAAACAAAGAAAAAAAAAGGAATTAGATGTGAATATTGAAATGCAAATAGACAAAAATCAATCACCTTTATATCGAACTTAATCTCGCTTTTCAATATTTCTTTTTCTTTATAAACATTAATTTCGTGCTGACCAGTAAGTTTAATCCTCAGTGTTCCAGATTTCTTTATCACAAAACTATCGATTCGTCATTATCTGCTAACAATAAAATTGTTTAGATTTATCTTCACCCAAACTTTAATCTTCTAACACAACTGTTACTGTCGTTATTGTTTTCGGATTCAAAAATTGATTTAGTTTCTGTTTATATCAATATAGACAGAAGTTTAAACGTCATAAGTCAAATAGGCATTTGTGGTACCAATTCATTCTTGTTATTTACTAAGCATTAGTTTAGTCTCGTGCACATGCTGTTACTAAGTAGTAACCCACTTACGTAATGGACTGGCTCATCGATGCTTAACTTCCATGAACCGGCACTTTAAAAATGACTTGACCGTAAGTCATATTAATTCGTTCATAATGCAACTAACAAAAGTATGCGCTCCTTGGGCGCAAGAATTTTAGTTCTAATGAAATAAACATATTATATTAACAGAGAAACACTAATGAAACTAAACAAGAACGAATATAAAAAATATTACACTTATTTTAATGTTATTTTAATTGATTTCTATATAAAATCATATATAGGATTGCTTTTAATACGTTTGAGAATAACATGATTGTATTATAAATCACTAACAGCAAATAATTATTTATCGAACCCAGTTTTGTTAAAATCATTATACAAATTATTTCGACCATATATTATGTAAATCTTTATTTCTTTGTTTATATAACACATTTTCAGGATTTTAAATGCATTAATAATATGGGCAGTTTTGCGGCAAATCTAACTCAGACTTTAACAGAGACATCGTTAATAAATAAGATGCTTATTAAGATTAAATAATTACTATTTCAAAATCGTTGAGAATATAACTTATATAACTAAGGAAATCGTGACGCCAGTGGTGACATAGTTTCGGTTACAGACAGACAGTTACATAATCTCCTTTATAATAAGATACTGACAATTCCCAAAACAATTTTCAATAGGACTATCAATTCGGTATTTGAATATTCGTCTTTTTCTTCTTTCTCGATATCCGTTGGAGATTGTTTTTAATGGATTTATTATCCACTAGCAGGACCTGTAGATATACCACAGTATGATACTTCAAATATAAAAACGTTTGATATGTTTACTTATGAGCTATTGCTAAATAGTTCAATATTGTTAAACGTAAAAAGTTTGATAATCTTGATGTAACTCTCTCTCTCTCTCTCTCTCTCTCTCTCTCTCTCTCTCCTCTCTCTCTCTCTCTCTCTCTCGCTCCTTCTTTTCATTATGTTCGATTGAAACAGATTAACGTTATCGCTTCCACGTGCTCACCCCCTCTCTCTATCTTTCCACTACTCTTTCTTTTTATATTTTTGTGTAGAATGTCATTTTTCTTCACTTTCTTTCTTTATAATAAAAACTGAATGGTCCATTATGTAGCTGAGGTGACGACACTCATAAGAAATAAGAATTCGGCGGATAAGCAATACCAGATAAACAGGATTTACATTTTTTCTTTGTATTTAATCTTATGAATGATTTTATATAGAAATCAATTAAAATATTATTGAAATAAGTGCAATCTTTTTATATACGTTTTTATTTAGTTTCGTTAGTCTTTCTAATTCAATGTATTTCATTACATTAAAACTTAACCTTACGCTTAAGTCTCGCTGAAATATGAAAATGACTTGATTTGGCATTAAATGACCCAAAAAGAGTTGATGTGCTGTAAAACAAAGCAACAGACATTAAAACTTACGCCCGGAGGGTGCATATTCTTACTAGTATCAATACTATAATCAATATCAGTGGTTAGTTTGCCAGAAAGATTTCTTCTAAGATGGATTTTTTTCTTTGTTTCTAGGGACTGTGTGTGTGTGTGTGTGTGTGTGTGTGCTGATAAGAAACAAGTTTACAGCGAAAAAGAAGAAAGGGTGTAACAATGGATTACAAAGTTGTTGATCCCGTTGTTTTCGCCTCTCAGCTGGACTCGGCCGCACGTTTGGCTGGACTGTCGTTAAAATTGTGCATGCATCCGCTGCCCGCAGCAGGGGTAGCCCTGTTAGAGAGGGGACGAATGCCGCTACCTGTATCGAGTTATTGAAACCCCCTCTCCCCTTCTCCGCCTCTACTAATGGAAAAGCGCGGCACACAAAACAGACGAGACAAGAAAGAGCAGCCATGCCGGCGACAAAATCTTTTCCAGCCTGAGAATCACTAAGCAATCTTTAAAAAAACTATATTTAAAATACAAGAATATGCACCCTTCGGGTGTAAGTATTTGAATTTTAATGTCATGAAATATATTAAATTAGAATGACCAACGAAATTTTAAAAAAATAATGCATATAAAAAGGTGACACTTATTTTAATCATATTTTAATTGGGTTCTATATATAATCATTCATAGGGTTTATTTTAATACGTTGGAGAATAAAATAATAATATTACAGATCAATAACACCAGGTAATTATTTATTAAACCAAATGCAAATTAACCACATCATATATTATGTAAACCTTTATTTCTTAGTGATATTTAAAACACATTGCAGTATTTTAAACGCATTAATAACATGGGCGTTTTTTTTAGGCAAATCTAACTTAAATTTTCATTGAGACATCCTTAATAGATAAGATGTATTCTATGTATTAATGATTTTGACTATAGATAAAATACTCATTGATAAACTTGCGCAATTCCTAGTGGTATTGTAACGTAAGTAGTGACGTAGTTTCAGTTACAGACAGACTGGCATCGAATTTCCATTATAATAAGATAAAAGTTTTATAGTTTGCTTAAAGCATTGTCTGTATATTTGATTTGTAGATCGATTTTGAAGGCTAATCAAAAGGCAAACGAAAAAAGGTAACAAGTATGTTGTTGATATATACAAGTAGTTTTTTTTAATGTTTTTGGATTAAAATCCAATCATCAGAAGACCTCGGAGTTAGTGTGGAGGTAGTAACTTGTGTGTTTCTGTATTTGTTTTTAGTGTTTGAATCTATTGATATTAAGGAAACATCAAAAAGAATAAAAATACAGGTAAATGAACAACATACTCGTTACCTTTTTTTCCTTTGTATTTAAAATGTTTTTAAACTATTTCTACAGAAATATTCGTAGTTCCTTGATATAATTCAAGTTTGTTCTTGATTGGACCAATGAATTAAATCAACATTGTGAGTTTTTAGTTCTATGTATGTAATTATTTGATAACAGTAGGTTGATAAGAATATCAGCACAATAATATATAATGCTATAAAAGTAGAGTCGACGGAGTGGCCTTTTGTCGTTATCAACTGGACAGCGAAAGAGTCTATCCTCTTTTCACTTGCGCTAAAACAGGGAGATTGTTTTTGCGTCTGAGGTGGAGCGTCACACCTACCATCAGCTCCCTATTTTACCGCACAGATCCAAGCTATACTACTCTTGCGCTGAATTGGTGAGGGCCGGTATCGAACCCGGAACCATGCAATTCCTAGGCGGATGCTCTACCAACTGAACTAAACCGGCTAATAGATAAAGGCATCCATAAATAAATTTACTCCAAATGATTTTCTATAAAAAGTTAATTTTCTTCTAAATATCAGGATTTTATTATTTTTGTGCGACACCATACAATCAAAACTGATATTATTAGGTATTATTTATTACCAAACATTGAAATTCTGTAACCAAAATATGAATATGTTCTAAAAATAAGTAATTATGAATAAGATATAAAAATACATCCACGAAATACGTCTATAAAAATACACCTGTTTAGTTTTTACCTTAACCTCCCACTATGGTAGGTGTGGCGCTCTACCTCAGATGCAAAACCAATCGCCTGGTCTAGCGCTTGCGAAAGGGGATAGATTCCCTCGCAGTCCGACTTATACCGACAGAATGCCTCTCTGCCGACTTTACGGTTTTTATGCTTAATTTAGAATGGTATTATTTGTATTATTCGGACTATTGTCCTCATCTTTATAGTTATCTACACAACGTTTCGGCCGAAACGTTGTGTAGATAACAATAAAGATGAGGACAATAGTCCGAATAATACAAATAATACAAACTATCAAGCCTCATCTCAAAAATTCAGAGGAGTAATTTTGAATGGCATTCGAAATGCAAGGTTACTTTAGGACCACGAAATATGCCATTACCTTGGATAGCAAATAAAAACCCATATATTTTTTAAAGCTTACCTCAGGTCAACTGAAGGGAATTATTAAATAGGAAGACCGTGTTGGGCAAATTTGCAAAGTTGGGTGAGGGCGGTACTAAATGCCTAGAAAATCAGTATGGAATGACCATATTTTGTTTCCCTGGGCTTAAACGCCGACCAGTGTTGGGGGGGGATCTTCCAGCTACAAGGCATTTCCTGATGAATGTCGTTTCTCGTACCTGTCTTGTTACCCGTATCTTCTTTACTTTAAACCCGCACTTTAACTTTCTAACTTTATTTATCTTCTTTTTTTTTTTAATTCTAGGGCGAGGGAGGTGGGTTTCGCTCTTCCCAACGCTAAGAAAATAATTATCTTCCGAAATGATTATTTGTGTGTCATAGAAACTAAGTGTTCCTCTTTACTAGCGTTATTTAGCGGGGCACGTGCCAGAGCGCACCCGCCGCCCCGTTGCGAGTTACAAATGTCGGCCGACTTCGCCACCACTATGTGGTAATAGTAGTTGAAGTAGTTACAGTGGAGATTGGCCATCATCATCATCCTCATCATTATCATCATCATATTATCATCATCATCATCATCATCAACAATAACAACAACAATAACAACAACAATAACAACAGCGCCTGTTTTCGTCGTTTGGATGCGGCCGCCGCGTAGAGAGATCAGCCATCAGGGGTGTAAGGCTGTGTTCTTAACAAGTAGTGACGTTGTTAGTGTCGAGCGACGTCGTTGCCAACTTTACCACCCCCACCCCCCCCCATTCACCCACCGGGTTTCGGATTCGGCCAATGGCTTGATTAAGCTGGGACCGTTTAGTTGTGACAGCCGACCGTGAATAACAAAAAAATAGCGAAGAATAATTAGGCGAGGGAGACTGGTTTGAATTTGGCTTGAAAACAACAGAACAAATCGGCACACACTCACGTGCTAATGCAACCGCTGCTGCCCGCGCCGCCGAGCAAGAGTGGACACACGATCCCCTAAGCTTTGGTTCTTATACATAAGAAACACTCGTCCGTGTAACTTGAAACTTACACATTCAGTGGTCAGGGTGTTTGAAATACCAAATATACGTTTGTGGGATCGTTTTACCCCATCTGTTTCTTACGGGGGACATTTGTCAGCTGGACAGAAAAATTAAAAATTAAAAAAGCAGGATATGAAAGGGGTGTCTAACTTTTGGGGGTAGTTTGTTGTTCGACCCTCATCTAAGAAAACAGGGAAAGACACTTCAAATCATAACAAAGACCATTTCCAAAGAAATCAATATGAATGTAAATTGTTGTAACTTACAAAAAATACTTAAAACCAATAATAATAATAATAATAATAATAATAATAATATCAAAGCAAAAATTGATAAGACTCAACAAAACAGCAAATGACAGTGCGGTGACAAGAGATGAGACTGTAAACCATGTATTAAGTGAATGTAGCAAACTAGCACAACGGGAATACAAAGTTAGGCACGACTGGGTTGGAAAGGTGATCCACTGGGAATTATGCAAAAAATTAAATTTTGACCATAGAACAAAATGGTATATGCATAAACCAGAATCTGTTCTTGAGAATGAAACGCATAAAATTCTCTGGGACTTTGAGATAAATACGGATCACCTTATCCCAGCACGGAGACCAGACTAATCTTGATTAACAAAAAAGAAAGAACTTGTCAACTGGTGGGCTTTGCAGTTCCCGCAGATCACATGGTGAGGATGAAGAAAAACATGGTGAGGATGAAGATGGACAAATACCGGTAATTTATGAGGAAGTGCGTCCCGGTCTCCTGCCTCAGAAATTGGTACCCGGTGACTATTAAGATAACGTCCCCAGCTATGGCGGTGTTACTTGAAAGAAAACAACCAACTTAGGGCGTTAAATGTATTTTAGAGGGGGGCTTCTCTTTTTTGGCGTAATTCTTATTTATTTATCGTAATTTGTCGTAATTCTTGTTCATTTATAGAAATTTGTCGTAATTCTTGTTTAGATATGGAGATGGATAGTTTGGAATAGACTGAGATAGATAGATAAACAAAATAATATAGATAGGTGTGAACAAATGGAGATAGATAGATAGATATTTCTACAAGTAAATGTATTTGTGGGGTGTCGCTTCTTTTTTGTCGTAATTCTTGTTTATTTAAACTAAAAACAAGACATTAAACAAACATGAATAAAAGAAAATCTGAGACGACATAGCTGGGGACGTTATTTTAATAGTCACCGGGTAGCAATTTCTGAGGCAGGAGACCGGGACGCACTTCCTCATAAATTACCCAAATACCTGGACCTTGCCAGAGAACTGAAAAGGCTATGGAATATGAAAATCAAAGTGATACCAATTGTAGTTTGTGCACTTGGAACGGTCCCAAAAAACATGGAAAAAGACTGGAAAATCTGGAAATCAGAGGAAGAATTGAGACAACCCAGAATACTGCACTGCTGCAATCTGCCAGAATACTCAGAAAAGTCTTGGATAGCTGAGAAGACTTGTTGTCACTCAGCTAATGCTGGTGTGAAAAACTCATAATAATAAGTTTCAACATTATTTGTATTTTTTAGATGAGGCTTGATGTGTAGGATTTTGATTTTTCGGACTGTTGTCCTCATTTTTATTGTGGTATGTATAAACACAAAGTTTCGGAAATAATTTATATCATTGGATTTTACGCCTCGAGATGTACAGGAAACGCTAATAAACATTTTTTTCTTAAATGATCGTAATTCTACTCGTGACACATGTCGGAATGATAAGGTGTGCAAAGGACAATGACGTCATTAATTGAATGAGGTCTTCAAAAATTTTTCAACGCTTTGTTTGATCAACAGTCAAACTATTCAAAATGATTTACCAGGTTGGGTCATTACTATGATTGGATACACAGGGAACACCCAAGGAAAGCCGGAGAATACAGTGATTGGAACGATGTGTTTATACATACCACAATAAAGATTAGGACGACAATCCGAAAAATTAAAGTTTCAACATGTTTTTTTTTTTTCGCTTAATAATGTTCTAAGAGGTGTTTGTTGTGTTAAGGTTATCTTCACAGGAAGTGAACTCGGCTACCGAATCCAAATCCTAAACGAGTCCGTTGTTATTTCACATAGCGCTAATGCCTTTGAGAAAGGTTATGAATACAACTATTCTCGCTCCAGATATGGGTAAATAGTAGGGCAGACAGAGTTCTTTAACCTTGGCATCGTAAACGGTCTAGGAGAAGAAGAGAATTATGAAAAAGAAAAACTTGGAAAGGAAAACTCTGAATCCAAAACAGTCGTAGACCTGGAGAGAGATGGGTTCTGTCAAGGTATTCCTGTTCAAGATAGGCTATATAAGTAGCGCCCCCACGATCAAACCAAGTTATGAGACCAGTGAAGTTTGGAGATTCGGAAAATAGAATGGACGTGCCAGGTTTGGGCTGAGGCTCTTTGCATTTCCTAATGCCTTTGAGCAAAACATAGTGGTTGGTAGCCAGTCTATGAGAAGGAAAAATCAGAATTGAAACCTTTAGGAAAAAAAATGGAACCCACTTCGTTATATCTTCCAAATTTTACCGACAAAGGAAGCTGTGAAAATCTGACACTTTCTCAAGATGAAATTGTTCCTGAGCATTTTTGTATCTGCAAACAGATCTTAGTACTTTCTATAGGAGGCGCTCTTCGTGTAATGGTTATCATCCTAGGAAATGGTTACGTGGACCCAAGTTCAAATTCTGGACGAGGTTGTTTGCGTCTGATTTCGCGCTAATGCCATTAGGAAAGGTATGAATCCATCTCTCTCGTCCTTGGGGGATGGGCAATTCTTGCTCAAGACAAGCAACATGAGTAACGCCCCCCCCCCCCTGGTGAAACCAGGCTATGTGATATGTTTTTCTTTTTCTAAGGTTACATGGCAAATCGTTAGTACAGTCACTGTAGTTGGTGTTATTAGAGGGTCACCCATCTAATTACTGAGCAGATTCTTAACTTGGACGATCTGGCGAGAACCGATGCTTTCAGGGTGACTTGACCATATGTATTTACTTTGCCACGGACAGGTTGTGACAACAGATGTCAATTTTTCCTTCTCCTATACTGGTTACCTAATCAAGGCCAAAGAACACTGTCTGCCCTACTATTTACCCATGTCTGGGATGTTGTATACCCACATGAAACATCGTACATCGGGTATATAAACGGTGATTCAGAGAGTATTAGTTCTGAGAGAGTTCGTCAGTGATAGAGAGAGAGAGAGAGACAGAGACAGAGAGACAGAGATTTACTTGGTTACTTTATTTCTGCTTACTACTTCTGCTGATTCTTCTATGGCCGACATTTCGTCTAGTTGACTTAACTTCTATCTAACTTTTTCTACTAATGTCTTCTTTTGGGCTGATTTTAGTCATTGCAATTAAAACAACTAACAAGTCTTTTCGTTTCCTGGTCAAGCTTTTTTTATTTAGCCCATGTTTTTCCACGCGGATGAGATATCAACCTCAGCAGCAGCACGTCTGCTCTGCTTCAAAGTCCGGTTGAATCTGATTCTCTAAACTAAATCGCGTGTTTCTCGTGGCGCGCAAGATGCGCGACTCTATGGGTCATGGCGGGGTATAACCGTTACTGGTAAATTTCCACTCCCTGATCTCAAAGCCAACGGCCCCCATATTTAGCTACAGGGTCTGTCAACAATTTATGACACCATAAATTGTAACAGGGGGAGAACAGATGGATTCATGGCTTTCTCAATGGCATTAGCGAGCTCGGGTCGCCGATTTAATTTGAGACGAGGATAATCGTTACGCTAGCTCCAATGTAAAGCAAAAACAATGTTGTAACTGTGGCGCACAAATGTGTACACGACCGCGTATGAGCACAAATATAAACTCAAATTCACAAGCGAAATGACTAACCAACATTTCACTCTCGACAATTATATTTTCATTGGAAAAGCATTTGGCTCATAAAATCTTTAAAAACAAATTAATTAATATTTCTTATTTCAATATTGATTGAACAATATTGATTTAGTATTTATGAAAATAAGAATGTTTAATAAAAGTATAAATCTATTAATAATGGAGATTCGCTGCCGGTTTTTGTCTGTAACAAAAATTACGTCACTGCTTACGTCACATTACCCAAAATCGTCATAACATGGAATAAATACACTCAAAATTTGAACATGCAACATTAGACAGTCTTCATTGTTTTTTAAAACAAGTTTTAATAAATACATGACTAGTATTATATATCTATACATAATTTGTTTTATTTTAATACATATTTAAAGTTTATATTTCAAATTGTTTTATTTTTAATAATTTAATGAATTTGATGATTTTACTTACTTAGGTACAAACTCGCTGACATTGATTTTTTTACTCCCGCCCCTTAGGCAATATGTTTCAAAAATCTATTTTTACATCGCCTGAGGGTGTTTTTTATTTTGTACTAGTTTATTTAATGATTTGAATTTCTTTTCTTGTATCTTTTTTCAGGAACAAACATCCCACAAAGTGATCGAAAAACGTCGCCGGGATCGGATAAACAATTGTTTAGCGGAACTTAGCCAAACGGTGCCAGCCGCTTTTGCGAAACAGGTGAGATACGATACGTTGAATTTTATTTCATTTTTTTTTTTTTTTTTTTTTTTTTGTGGTGGAGGTGGTGGGTTTTTGTTTTTTTTGTCTTTTTTTTCCTACCTATCTATGAGGCTTTCTTTAAGCGTTATATATATATTTACCAACCCCTCCGAAACCACAATAAAGATGAAGACAAAAGTTCGAAAATGAAATTAATACACATCAAGCCTCATCTAAAAAAATCAGACATATATATATATATATATATATATATATATATATATATATATATATATATGTATGATTTTTTGGATTCAATTAAATATATAGTATATAATAAATATATATATATTAATCTTTTTAAAGAAAGGTAAAAATGAAACACAAAGGAAAAAATAAAATTAAAAATTAAAAATTAAAATTAAAATGGTGAAGTTCAAGAAAAAGCAATTGTGAATAGTTGAACATGTCTCTTCTTCTTGATGAAAATTTTGCACAATCAATTTCTTTCCAAGAAAAGGGAAATGTGCAATAGACACCTTTGTATATAAGTATATAATCTTCAGCTCTTCCAGTTGAAAGTCAACTATATATATATATATATATATATATATATATATATATATATATATATATATATATATATGAGGAAGAATGAATAAAGAAAAGAAAGAATAGAATGGATAATAAAAGATGAAGAAGTTTCGACCTTCATGTGCGGAATATTTTCACACAGATGAACTGACCGAAACACATGTGTAAGTGATATTGATTAAATTCATCTTTTATTATCCATTCTATTCTTTCTTTTCTTTATTCATTCTTCCTCATATTGTCGGATTCATTTCCAATTTCTATTTTTACACACACACATATATATATATACCCCACCGCGCGAGCAGAATGGGGTTAAAGAGGTTTTAATTCAGAGTTTGCCTTCTCCTAGACTGGTCACCTAGCCAAGGTTAAAGAGTCCAGTCTGCCCTACTATTTACCTATAGCTGGAGGGAGAATAGTTGGATTCATACCTTATCTCAAGGGTATTAGCGCTATGCGAAATGCAAACAGCCTCATCCAGGATATGAACTCGGGTCAATAAGTCCATTTCCTACAACTCTAACCATTACACCATGCGCTTCCACCATTCCTTAAACGTCGTAAATGCGGAGGCGCGTTGTGTATTGGTTACCATCGGAGGAAATGGACGGAGAGACGAGTTCAAATCTTGGATGAGATTGTTTGCATTTCATATAGCGTTAATAGCCTTGTGAAAGGTATGCATCCAACTACTCTCCCTCCTGCTATGGGTAAATAGTGTAGACTGGGCTAAACTTGATATGGCAACCGATCTAGGAGAAGGAAAACCCGTCATCATAACTAATACATTAAAACACTTCCTGACATTAGAGCAATAACACGAGTGTATTAAGATAGATATCTGCAATATTTGGTGCAAGTAAACAGCTGGACGGTTGTTGTTTTCTAACCTTATGAAAAGACAATCAATCTTCTTGAGTGATCAATGATAGGTCAAATCAGGCATCGTTCTTTGTAACTGATACCATGTAACCTAGTGTTGTATACCGCCACTGGATTTGACAAACAACGAGGAACATTAAAAAAGGAGAATTAAAAAAAACATTAAAATCCTTTTGTAAGATTTCTAAGAAAGGGAAAGTTTGACCTAATTTGAATTTATTAAGAACGAAGATGTTGAAGCTACTGGTTCGCTGCTTATGAAACTTAACATACAAATTCGCACGCTCTCTCTCTCTCTCTCTCTCTCTCTCTCTCTCTCTCTCTCTCTCTCTCTCTCTCTCTCTCTCTCTCTCTCTGATAAACTAACATATATAACGAGGTAATCAAGATATACATAGAGAAGGGAAAAGTGATAGGCAGAATGTGGGGTAAGAGACGGGTCAGCTTTTGACTTAATTGCAAATTACGACTAATTATAACCAATTAAAAAGGATTTTTTTTTTCAAACGTAACTCAATCCTAAAACTAAGGAATATTTTTATATGAATTTTGTGCCATTAAACTAAACAGTAAAAAACGTCTTTATGAGACCAACATTGATTCGCTCAGCTTTGGTATAATAATATATGTAATACTATATTGTTATTCTTCGACGTGTTTAGCAGGACAGTCGCTGAAGAGAGTTCACACACACAAAGGAGTTATCAGGAGCTTTTCACACCAGCGTTAGTTGATCTTTCACTGGAGTTTGAGTAACAAGTCTCAGGTCCTCATGATTCTTCTGGATATTCTAGCCGATTTCAACATTGTCAATTAAATTCGTTAAGAAATAAAAATGATAATAATGATTAAGGGTAATCATTTGATGATCGTACAAATAATTAATATTGCAACTAATTTCTTTTTATTTTTTTATTTTTCAGTCAACAGGCAAATTAGAGAAAGCCGAAATTCTCGAAATGACAGTCGAATATTTACGAGCAGTGCAAGCGACTGAAATTGGAATGAGATTTGAAAATGGTAAATTTTATTCATTTATTTATTTTCCCTAAATTGACGCATTAGCAAATAAAGTAACTTTTTACTTATTTTTTTTAAAATTATTTATTACTTTTCTATTTATTTTCATTACCTTCTTTTCTATTTTACCTTTCATTATTTACTATTTACCTTTCATTATAATTATCATTATCATTTCATTATTTTCTATTTACCTTTCTCTTCTATTTTACCTAATGAAAGTTTACCTTTCTTTTCTCTTTATTTTCATTACCTTTAATTATTATTACTTTTTTAATGCAACTTTTTTGCATTAGCAAATAAAGTAAGTAAGTAAAGTTGGTGGAATGGACTATAGTCGGTATCAGCCGGACAACAAGGGAATCTATCCCCTTTTCGCTAGTGCAAGATTGATTTTACTGAGGTGGAGCACCACACCTACCGTCAGCTCCCGACTTTACGGCACAGATTAGATTACCCAATCTGTGCTTTCTCATGCGCTGAATTGTCGGGGATTGGTATCGAACCAGGATTCTTAGTTGGGTGCTCTACCGACTGAGCTAAACCGGTCCAAACTAATAAAAGGCGACAAATGAATGGTTTTGTTCCTTTTTTTAACGGTATATCAACTTTCGTGGGTTATCTAATCCCAAAGCAATCCTTGTAGACCGCAGTGGTACTATTTAACACGTAGCTAGGGGTGGGGTTAGCTCAGTCGGTAGAGTGTTCGTCTAGAAACCACAAGGTTCCTAGTTCGATACCGGCCCTCGCCAGCTTAGCGTATGAGTAGCACACCCTGACGCAACACCGTAAAGCTAAGAGGTCTAGAAGAAAGCAGCGGCAACAAAGTACCAGCACATCAACATCTTCAGGGACAGCCTTCAAATGCGAAATCTGTGGTCGAGAATGTTTTTTAAACATCGGACTTCACAGTCACAGGAGGCGCTGTAACTTCAGGGGCACAAAAACTTTTTTATAGTCTTCCGAGACTGAAATGCCAATGAGATATATATAATGCGTTCATAATATATATAATGATGTAAGATTTCTACAGAAATTACAACAAACACGTTTGCCATTCTATCGGCGGGAAAATTAGATAATTATGTTAAAAAAAAATAAACCCATGCAGTAACACTGACACAGCTACATTATAGAAGAATTCTTGCTTTATCTTATCAAAGAGTCTCTAATGACAATGACCCCTAAATTGAACATATAAATACTATCATCAACCCATTTAAAAAAATGCATTTTAAAAATATCGATCTTAAAGAAAGCTTACATTTGAAACAACTACACACGTAAACAGCGGGGGTCAAAATTTAGATACCAAAAAGGGGCTCCCCTTAAGGAAAAATTGTGATATTGTAAAAAGTACCTGTTACCTCTAAAGAAAATGGAGTAATATTCCTAAAATGAGGTAACCAAATGAGTACATGGTACTATTAGTATTTTTTGTAATTTAACCATTGTAGTTCTGTTAGTCAATAAAGAATAAAAATCATTCTAATTAATTATTAACATGATAACTCTATTGCAATCTATTAGATTTCCATATGCTACAGTTGAATGAGCTGTATATCTTTATTAAACTATAAAATTACTTGATTAGTTAAGTTAAAAGTTAAAGTTGATAGAAAAAAACGATATGATGACATGCATTTAAAAAATTGAAATAATTTATCATAAATCATATTAATTCATTATCTAGATATATAAATAGATTTTTGTATATTATATATACATGTAGATAATAAATGTTATGCTTAAGTAATTGTACCAAGTACTTATTACAATATCACAATTTCTTTTACTTAAGGGACCTCCCCCTTTTTAGCATACATGAATCGAACATAAGCTTGAGAGGTGGGGTCTGCTGTAAATACTAAACTAACTTGATTTTATTTATTACCCAAAATACGTCAGATAAAAACCCCAGGTAGACTTTGTAATCTCCCTAATCAATTGCCACACTACCAAAAAATCCAAATACGATGATTACAGTACACAACCTTTAACTAAACAAGTTAAATCCTACATACGTGACATTACTGAGTTCCTTAATAAAATTATAAACATTAAATCGATCCCCCAAAATATTATATTAGTAACGATGGACGTTAAATCCCTATACTCCAACATTAAACATGAAAAAGGAATATTAGATCTTAAAGAAAGCTTACGTAATAGAATAATAAAACTGTCATATACAGAAGAAATAAAAACCCTAATGCAACATATACTAACATTGAATAATTTTAATCAAAAAATAATCGTGTTCCTTAATTGTCATCTTGCAACACCCTCTAGTTAAAAATGAGACCGTCCAAATCGTCCAAGAAGAAATGCAAAAATGTAAATCCTGATTATCTGGTGTTGATTATCCCCCGAATTATTATTTCTTATGGGGGTGTTCGCCTCAGCTAACTAATAGACCATTCCGCTTTTATTATAAAGAAAGAAAGGGAAGAAAAAGGACCATGCTACACAGAAAAAATATAAGAAAGAAAGAGAGGAAAGGAAAATATAGAGAGGAGGTGAGCGCGAAGAAGCGATAACAATAATCTGTTTCAATCGAACATAATGAAAAGATGGAAAAGAAGGAAAGAAAGAAAGAGACAGTGAGAGAGAGAGTTAAATCAAGATTGTTATGCTTTTTACATATTGAACTATTTAGGAATAAGTCTTAAGCAAACATATCAAACGTTGTAATAATTAAATTATCATACTGTGGTATGTCCACAGGTCCTGCTAGTCTTCTCTTTATAGGGAATCTATCTTCTGCTAAAATTATGGTCTGTCGGGAAAAAATGTTGTTCTACTGCGAGAAGTTTATTATAATTTAGAGATTTCATTCTGTATCTATAGTTATTCTAAAATTGAAGGGCCATTCTGGTTTCCTTATATATTCCTTTTTAGAGCAATGTGTGCACGGGATAGCTCAGTCGGTAGAGCGTTCGGCTAGAAACCACAAGGTTCCTAGTTCGATACCGGTCCTCGCTAACTCAGCGTATGAGTAGCACAGGGATCTGTGCGGTAAAGTAAGGAGCTGATGGTAGGTGTGGCGCTCCACCTCAGACGCCTAAAAACAATCTCCTTTGTCTAGCGCTATTGAAAAGGGGATAGACTCCCTCGCTGACTGGCTGATACCGACTTTAGGCCGCCCCGACGACTTTACTTTTTACTTTATTACAGTTTATATACCCTGAATTTATCTACGCTACTCCTTTTCTCGTTCTCCCAAATTAACCGTCCTACACACACGCGCGCGCGCGCCACACACACACACACACACACACAATTTCATAATCTGCAGAAGATGCCATTTATATATCATCACCTTTGTGAATCATTAATTACTATTCTACTTGCACGGGAATAAGGTGAACCTTTTCATTCACTCAGTCTCGACCTGTGAAGACGTTGCAGAACGGGGTGGACAGCAGCTGGACAAGGAAGCACGGCGCGTGTCGTTGGGAGGGGGAGGGGGATACACGTGCAGTCCGGTGTTCCTCGTTCGACTGCCCGTGTCCTTTTTCTCCATCTTCGGAAAAGGACGGAAACTCCCGCACGGTTGTCCTTGATTCAGCAGTCAGACCGAAAAGAAAAAAAAAGAAAAACAAGAGAACGAAACCTGAACGCTGCACAGTATGGCACCAACGAGAAGTGTGTGTCTATTTTAGGCAGATGACCCCCCCCCCGACAGAGACAAAACTTTGCTTTCGCTCGCACAAACACATTTCCCTCTTTTTTCTCCCCCAAACGAATATACACACACACGTGCGTGGGATATACACTACATACCCCCCCCCCACACACACACATACACACACATGTAGACATACAAGTATAAACATACACCTCCCGCATTAATTCCTGACTTACAATATCTATCTTTAATTCAATTTAACTAGCAAGAACATGCACCCTCCGGGCGTAAGTATTTTAGTTTTAATGTAATGAAACATTAACGAAATTAAATAAGAATGTATATAAACGGATTACACTTATTTTGATTATATTTTAATTGGTTTCTATATGAAATCATTTATAGGATTGATTTTAATACATTGAAGAATAAAACAATATTAGAGATCAATAATAACAAATAATTATTTATTAAACCCGGGTTTTTTTAAACCAGTATGCAAATTAACCACACTATATATTATGTAAACCTTTATTTCTTAGTGCTTTATAAGACACATTGCTGGATTTTAAATGCACTAATAATATGGGGTGTTTTGAGGCAAATCTAACTTAGATTTTCATAGTGTGACTGTAACGACAGAATTTCTCATTAATTTGAAGTACACACACATAAAATTTTCCCCTTATGATAATATATGTACTCATCATATATATATATATATATATATATATATATATATATATGTGTGTGTGTGTGTGTGTGTGATGAGTACATATATAATTATCAGGGAAAAATGTTGGTCGTTTTAGAAGCATGAAAAAATTTACATCAGAAACAAAATGCTGAATATTGTGTTGTTGTTTTTTTTATTTACCAATATTTCGAGGGTCATCCCTCTTTCTCAAAAGTTTGATCAATTTGTTTTAAAAGATTATATCGTATAAGTCTTTGTCCTCGTGGAAATACTTATCCTCACTCCTGAAGCCTCACCCTAAAGTTCTGCAGCACTCGCCAAGTCATTGTTTCCAATTCGTTAAAATCCAAACTAACGATGTTCTGCATTCCACGCCATTATGGTAACTGAAATGGTATGGCTACTGTTACTCAAATACATACCTTTCAGACGCGCACAACTTTTGGAAGTTGCTGACCTGTTGACATTTTTTTAGATCGATACAAAAAGATCGAGGGACACCGGACTGCACGTGTTGCAGTCCGGTGTCCCTCGTGCGTTATTCTAAAATTGAAGGGCCATTCTATTCTTCTTGCACGGGAATAAGGTGAACCTTTTCATTCACTCAGTCTCGACCTGTGAAAAAACGTTGCAGAACGGGGTGGACAGCACTCGCCATAATTTCATAAATGTATAAAATTTGTTAAACATCGAATAAAAAGTATTTATGCAGGCTTGTTAAAATTAGCTTTATTTAATACAGAAATCTATCATCAATATAAACTAATCCTCAGTGTATAGTCAATGAGAACAGTTAGACTGCTCTTTATTTGTAATTTTGTCAAGTCTCGGTTCGATAGAAGAGAGTGCCACACGCAATGGTTCTTGAATATCCAAATTGTTCCTGTACTTCGTTTTTATCACACTCATTGTTGAAAAAAACACAGCATCGCATAAGTATGTTGATGGAAATGGGAGCAGCATATTGAGAGCGATTTCAGTCAGTTGAATTTTTTAAAATATATTTCTAATTTTAGTTTATATGTACAGTTGCCGTACTTCAAAATTATGTAATTTTTTAAGAATCATGTCTGGCACCGGCACACCAGCAGGTTGTACTCCACGAACCGGCACCAGTCAGGCAGACCGGCTATGAGAAGCACAGCTGTAGCGTATCTTGAGCAGAAATAGCCTGACAGAGCCCATCCCTCTGAATGTCTGTTTGTATTCACAGTTTTCCTTCTCCTAGACCGGTTGCCATATAAAGGTTAAAGAGCCCAGTCTACACTACTATTTATTAATAGCTGGAGGGAGAATAGTTGTATTTATACTCCAGGGTTATAAGCATATATCATTACGCTAGACCCTGTATATACACACATGAAGTTGTTTTAATAAGTCCGTAAAATGATACAGTTATTAACTTTAGTTTTGATCTGAAATCATTTCTGTGTAATTTTTGATCGGTAATGTGATTAATGGAGAAGTGCGTTGGATTAAGTATGTTAACAAAGACATTATGTTGTAAAAAAAAATTGTCGTATAAAATAAATGGTTTTTTTTTGTTTTTTTGTTTTGTTTTTTGGGGTTTTTTTTGGGGGGGGGTTTCATCATTAGGCTATGGATATTTGGTGTAACTACGTTATTTTGTTTCTCTGTCCATCACGAGTCATAATACTAATTTCCCGCCCGGAAGTACCACCTCGAGTGCTTTGCAGACGCTGAGTGTACAGCAAACATGGATAACTGGATTGACTTTCAAATATGTACACAAAGTAACCGACAGACGGGCCGAATTTTTTGCGAGAGTGGGGGGGGGCAAGAACAGTTTCGTTGACTCGGCAATAGAATGTGTGTGTGTGTGTGTGTGTGTGTGTGTGTGTGTAAAGCGATGGATGAGCAATAAGGTTTCAAATCCCACTGTTAAGAAGACCTTCGACCGACATGTCCAATCTGCCTAGACAACGGTAAATATCATAATACATTTCATCCCAAAGATTCGAAATTGACCCCCTACTAAAGGTCACGTGCACGCAAGTGATGGGGTCACGTGACCTTTTTTTTTCTTTTTTTTTTTTTTTGCACGTATTTCCCGCCTCTTTCATGTCTCACAGTTTGACAGTTTTTTCTTTCCGTCGCTTCATCCAGCAACTGGACATTTCCGAAAAACGACACTGGGCTTCCTTTTTTTTTCTTTTTTTTTTTTTTGTTATTGTTTTATTTATTATATATATTTTTATTTTAAAGATAAGCAAAAACAAAAAAAAAAAGGGGGGGGGGTGAAACCGAAAAACCAACGAATGAAATTGGATTAAGAGTGGATTGGAGATTTTGTGAAAAATACGCGTTTAGACAGAACGTTAGTCGCTCCCCGGGGGGTGAGACATCCGAGTCTTGGCGCCAGACTCTAATCCCCTCACTTTAATCTTATCACTTGAGACTTTCTATAGATCAATTTTGATTAGTCTGTATACTGTTTGTGACGAGATTACATTATATATATATATATATATATATATATATATATATATATATATATATATATACCCAACTCAAACAACATTCTTTCCATCTCGAGTTCTGATGAAGGTTTACTAAAACTGAAACGTTATAACGGCGACTTCAAGAATAAATTCATCTTTTTGGAATACTTCATATTTTTTCTATTTTCTACATACTGTCAGATTTATTTTCCAATTAACTCCCATAAATATATATATATATATATATATATATATATATATATATATATATATATATATATAGTTAGGGTAGCGAAAACATGGAATCAGGGGCGCTTGATAACTGATAGTTTATCACCTATGCGATTTTCAAATCAAATTATTGTTACAATTATTATCATTATATATATATATATATATATATATATATATATATATATATATATATATATATGTGTGTGTGTGTGTGTGTGTGTGTGTGTGTGGTCGAAAGGTGACATCTTTAAACCGACACTATATGTTTGTACATTTACACTGTCGGATTTATATCCATTTCTTTAATTCAGTCGGGTTTCGCTCCCACTTAGACGTAGCTGTTAAAGTCGAGCCGCACTGAAGAGACGTAAACGTCGAAATACTGTGTCTGTGAATGACTAATATATATATATATGATTGTTCTTCTTTTTAATGATATAAATTGCTTAAATCAATCTTTGTGAATGAATTAGTTTTTGTTAATGGCTATCATTTTTTTACAAGTACGTCGTGATATTTATTTTCCTCAATTTCCGTTTTTTTCTTCTTCTGTCCAACCAAGGAAGAGACTGTCACCCTTATCTGACCCTCATGACTTTCCTGTTTTATTTTTCTAACCCTGATTATCAAATTACCTAATCTTCTACTAAAGCCCCTATCTAATTCGTGTTTTTTTTTTATTATCAAAAACAAATATCAATTCATTTAGATGTCAAAAATTACAATCTTTGATTAATGTTAATATTTTCCACATGATCATCTGAAAACTGAGAACGAAATTTCAAAAAGAAAAATTGAACTGACCAAAAAGTGTCACTGAGTTTTTCAACCAATATTTTTGAAGTTGTGTTGCATAATTGATGGATGTACTATCAATTATGTACGGTCAGTGTAGATAATTTATTTGAATTCGAAATAACAGATAACCGTTAAACAACGGTTAACAATAAAGATTTTGATTGACGCATCGTAACCTTACTTTGACCCCTACGCTTCCTGTTTTGCTCGGCAAGCGTGAGATAATTTGATCCAATAGTTAGTCTCTTGCTGGCCGCTGAAGAAATAAGACGTGGTTAGTTAGAAAAAGGTAACTGGCCGTACTGCGTTACTGAGTTTTTCAACCAATACTTTTTGTCGTTATTGGCTACGGCTGAATTTCTTTGACTAGCAGGACCTGTTGATATACCACTGTATGATAATTTAATCATTACAACGTTTGTTATGTTTACTTAAGAACTATTGACAAATAGTTCAATATGTAAAAAGTATAATAATCTTGATTTAATTATCTCTCACGCTTTTTTCTTTCTTTCTTTCCTTTCATCTTTTCATTATGTTCGATTGAAACAGATTAGCGTTATTGCTTCCGCGTGCTTACTCCCTTTCTCTATCTTTCCCATACTCTGTTTCTTTCTTTCTTTCTTTCTTATATTTTTCTTTGTAGCATGTCATTTTTCTTCCCTTTCTTTCTTTATGATAAAAATGGAATGGTTCATTATATAGCTGAGGTGATGACACTCATAAGAAATAAATATTTGGCACATGAGCAACACCAGATAATCAGGATTTACATTTTTGTAAATCATCTTGGACGGTTTGAACGGTCTGATTTTTAACCAGAGGGTGTTGCAAGATGATAACGGTCGGAAAATTAAGGAACAAGCGCATTGATATATAGATTGCAGAGTTGGTGTTAGCAGAATTAAAATGGCTGACATTGCCGCCATTTCATTTATCGGGGATCAATTGTATCTCCAAATTTTTCACTCACAAAAAATCCTTTTTTTTTTCGAGAATTGATAATTAAAAACAAAAAGCAAATGTCATCCAAATGATTGATGGTAATTTTCTGTACTGATAAAATCCTGCTGCTCTGCACCTTTCACACACGTGAGACGCGCACTGTTTTCTCTTGATCAAAATGGTTGACTAATCCCTGCAAAGTATTTTGTTTAATTAAATCATGCAAATTAGATATAAAAACACATATAAAATATTCCAGTTCAATTAATGGTTTCTTTCAAAATTCTTTTTTTAATATACTGTATATTTCTTCTTAACTTCTGTACTTATAAAAAAAATAAAAAAGAGAAATACTATTCAATAGGTATTCAATAAGATTCAGTTCTGATTATGGTCCTCAATTTATATATAGTATATATAGTAATCATTTTCTCATTTTGATTTTGGGTAGAGGAGTCACAAGGTTCCAGGTTTAATACCGGCCCTCGTCAATTCAGCGTATGAGTAGCACAGGGATCTGTGCGGTAAAGTGCGAGCTGATGGTAGGTGTGGCGCTTCACTCAGATGCTAAAACAATCTCCTTGGTCTAGCGCTACTGAAAAGGGGATAGACCCCCTCGCTGTTTGGCTGATACCGACTTTAGGCCACCCCGCCGACTTTACTTCACTTTTACTTTACATAACAGTTGAAGATCAAGCCATCTATATTTTTCCTATAATTATCAGCTTACTTCAGCATAACGGCGTTGTCATTTATCAATTTTGTTTCGATAAATGATACAGATTTTTTTTTTTCACACAACAACAAACTATAACAAATTTAAATCATAAAAAGATTTATCCCGTACCCTGGTTTGGTTGTGAAGGGCCTATCCTGTAGCGTGCTAACACCAACTCTGCAATCTATATATCAATGCGCTTATTCCTTAATTTTCCGACCGTTATCATCTTGCAACACCCTCTGGTTAAAAATCAGACCGTCCAAACCGTCCAAGATGATTTACAAAAATGTAAATCCTGATTATCTGGTGTTGCTCATGTGCCAAATATTTATTTCTTATGCGTGTCATCACCTCAACAAACTATAACAAATTTAAATCATAAAAAGATTTATCATAAAAACATTTAACAAACTATAACAAATTTAAATCATAAAAAGATTTATCCCGTGCCCTGGTTTGGTTGTGAAGGGCCTAATCCTGTAGCGTGTTTTGGGCAAAAATAGCCTGTTACAGCCCATCCCTCTCCAGGTCTGGTTTGAATTCAGAGTTTTCCTTCTCCTAGACCGGTTGTCTTATCAAGGTTAAAGAGCTGGTCTGCTCTACTATTCACCCATAGCTGGTGGGAGAATAATTGGATTCATACATTTCCCAAGGGTATTAGCGCTATGTGAAATGCAAACAACTTCGTCCAGAATTTGAACTCGTGTTGCCGTGCCCATTTCCTACGATGATAACCATTACACTACTGGTGCCTACTTAAAAGAAATGAAAACCTTGTGTCACTGATCTAATAACTGGGTTTAGTTGTGGGGGCGTTACTCACGTAGCGTGTGCTGGGCAAAAATAGCCTGATTTGTATTCAAAGTTGTTTTTTTCCCATACTGTTTGCCATATCAAGATTAAAGAGCCCAGTTTGCTCTACTATTCATTCATAGCTAGAGGGAGAATAGTTATATTCATGCCCCAGGGTTATAAGCGCTATGTGAAATGCAAATAGCCTCGTTCAGGATTTGAACTCGGATAGCTGAATCCACTTTCTACTGTTACGATTCTGGTCACCATATTAGGGGTTTAGTTCCTCTGTTGGTAATACCCTTGTTCAGTTCCTTGTAGCAGAAAGTCTGTAGTATTTCTTGTTCAGTTCCTTTGTATGTCTTGATCACTGATAAATGATTTGCTATTGATTTCAATACAAATACCACCAACCTTAAATGTATTCTATATCGTTTTTGATTGGCTGATTTTTACCGGAAATGCATGCTACTGATGTTGGGGAAAGTTCATGAATATGAGTGGGAATTTGGCGTACCTAGATAATCCAACATTTATAAGAATAAAAGTTATTGGGGTTGGTTTGATATTATTTCCAAAGTCCACGAAGAAAATACAAAGCTGAAAACTAAAAATGAAAACCTGTGAAATTGCAAAGTGAATAGAAATTCTGACTGAAAACATAACAAAAACATTTTTTTTTTATCGCCTTTCACATTCGTGATAGGTGAAGAGCTCAAACAACAGATTTTGAATTAACAAGTTACAAACGATAAAAAAATATAAAAGATTATAAAAGGGTAGTTTCGTGTAATTTGAGCATGAATGATGCTCTTGCGTTCAACTTACATTCTCAGTCGGTAGAGCGTCCGACTAGGAAGCACAAGCCTCGATACCGACCCTCGCCAACTCAGCGTATGCGTAGCACAGCTTGTATTTATGTAGTAAAGTGAGGAGCTGATGGTAGGTGTGGGACTCCGTCTGAGACGCAAAAACAATCTCCTTGTTAGTGATATGGGGATAGACTCCCTCGCTGTCTAGCTGGTAATATATATATATATATATATATATATATATATATATATATATATATATATATATATATACTAGACAAAACGTGACGCATTGGATTTGCCACTCAGCTCTGGGTAGATAATTGAGATTAGGAAAAAGTGAGTATGCAAAGCAAATGATTTTTTTTTAAATGATAATAAATACGGCCGGACATCATTTTGTATGTTAAGCTTTCTAAGAAAGACATTGCTTGACCTAATTTAAGCTACATGTTGCTGCTTGTAATATCTAACATAGAAATACGTTTCTAATTCTCCTCCGTGTGTGTGTCTCTCTCTCTCTCTCTCTCTCTCTCTCTCTCTCTCTCTCTCTCTCAGAGAGACTAAGATTATATAACGAGGAGGTAATCAAGCGATAATCAGAGGAAAAAGTGATAGACAGAAAATAAAGTAAGAGATTGGTCAGTTTTTTTACTTAATTGCAAATTACGACTAGTTAGAACCAATTAAAACGGATTTTTTCAAGCATAATTCAATCCTAAAAGTAAGGAATAATTTAGTATAATTTTTGTGTCATTAAATTAAATAGGTTAAAAGCCCTAGGGAACCAAAAGTTGAATCGCTCAGCTTTAGTATAATAATAATAATGATAATATATATATATATATATATATATATATATATATATATATATATATATATATATATATATATATATATAAAGAAAGAAAGTAAAAACAAGTAAAGTTGTGGAGTGGCCTATTACCGGTATCAACCGGACAGAGAGGAGCCTATCCCCATTTTGCTAACACTATACTTGGAAGATTGTTTTTGCTAAGGTGGAGCGTCAGGCCTACCATAAGCTCCCCACTTTACCACACAGATTAGATTACCCAATCTGTACTACTCATACGCTGAGTTGAAACACGTCACATTACACTGTTTTTGGAACGTCTACGCTTGTACCGGTCACATTCTTAACTTCTGGAAGTGAGCGCTGTGCTTAGCTTTCAGAAATATTCTGGCGAAGGGATATTTATCCCGAAATATTAAGAATAAATCAAAGGTAAACAAACAACATCATAGTTACCTTATTTTTCTTTACACTGGCATTGTGATATCCTTCAAAACCAACCACCAAACGTATATATATATATATATATATATATTCTTCGGCTAGTATAAATGTATAAAATGTGATTTGATAAACCTAAATATTTTTTATATTTTTATCACATTTTGATGAGCACACATCCCCACTTCACCAGGAAGTGTTAGGGTAGACGTAAATTCTGATACCTGCGGAAATGGCTTAAGAAATATGGCATTTCTGAACAGCTAAATTATAATGCGACTTTGGGTCGTGTGTCGGGCAGGAAATGCGTGGTGTAATGGTTAGAGTCGTAGGAAATGGACTCGTCGACGCGAAGTTCAAATCCTGTGCGAGGCTGTTTGCATTTCACATTGTGATAATAGACTTGGGAAAGGTATGTATCCAACTAATCTTTCTCTAGTTTTGGGAATAGTAGGGCAGATTGGGCTCTTTGGCCTTGGCTTGGTAACCAGTATAGGAGAAGGAAAACTCTGGATTCAAACCTGTTAAACTCCGCTAAAGATATTGACCTTGTGTCACAATCCTGCTCACGCAGAGGGGTTAGTATATATATATATATATATATATATATATATATATATATATGGTCTTTGTTATATAAAAAATAACCATTAGTCCCATTCTCTAATTGGTGGGGGTGAATGGATGATATTTTATTAAAAGTGTAATTATCACACCATTTCTGTTGTTTGATATTTTTTTAGGATTTTCTCGCAGAAAGGTTACGCCTAGTTTCGTTGTCTTTATTGTTTTTAATTATTTTCGAAATTATCCTTATAATCTTTTAGTCATTTCTTTGTTATAAATCAATCGGAAATTCTCTTATCGTCATCATTAGAAAATGTTCACTTTCACTCTATTCCATCTCTTTTGTCTAATCTGTAAAACTCGTTGAACTATCACGCATGCTCAGAATTGTGGGTTTCACTTGGCCAAGCATTGTTGTTATGTATGTCGTTTGATATGTAAGCAGCTTTTCACTTCCAACTGACGGTAGAAAATTATTTTTCTTCGCTTCCTCTTATCATTTACTGTCGATCAGTTTCTGCCACGAACGACACTTTTGGAAAAAGCTCTCCTTTTTCAAATGAGTAGTTCATCTTGCACACACTTCAGAAGCTCGCAAAGCCACAAACGGCTGCCTCTATTCTTTTAGCTCGGCTCAACTCTTGGCCCCCGGGGGCACAATCTGTCCCTGCAGTAAAACGAACGACAGCAGTTTTTGTACCAACCGGACTGCCTGAAGACATCACTTGGTTGAAGAAGCCGTGTTCTCGGCGAAAGCCAATAGTATGTCGTCACGTGACCACTAAAAATTGATAGGGAACATAACACTTTTTGTTAAGCAGCGAATCTACGTCAGAAGCTGGAGGGAAAAACGTCATGCTTTTTGGGGTTTTTATTTTAATCGTTTTCATTTCTCTTTCTTTTTTCTCTCTTTTTTTTTTTTTTTTTTTTTTTTTTTTTTACTCGGTATCCCAAATAACTCTGCATTTGTTTGAAAAGCCGATCATTTTGATGGGCAGACAATAGTGATTTGCGATGGAATTAATTTTCTATCTTAATATCATGAATGGCTCGAGTGCGTTGCTGTGAACGAAGGGGCGTTGTTCGGCCATTGTTTGATTGTTTGTCTCTCTACTTGTTTGTTGAAGTCTGACGGCAAAGTAAGATTTTTCTACGCCATTTTTTTTCTCTCTCTCTCTCTCTCTCTCTATTTCTAAATCACTCCTGAGCCGCCGCCGACACCGACACTTCAATGCCGAGTTTTATGTTGTTTTCTTTTGCCTTTTTTCCCTCTTCTTGTTCAATTTTTTTTATATCACCCCTCTACTCTTATTTTCAATCTCTCTCTCTCTCTCTCTCTCTCTCTCTCTCTCTCTCTCTCTCTCTCTCTCTCTTGTTCCAGCTTTCTACTCTTATTTAAGATTCTATCTATCTATCTAACCTATCGGTCTAATCCCGTTGTAAGCACTGGTTCCTGCTAGATCATCGAAGTTAAGCAAAGATGAGCCTGTTCAAAACTTAGATGGGTGACCATTATCAGCAACAGCAGGTACTGTAAGTAAACCGAATATCAAAGTGACTTGATTCGGCATTAGATGACCAGAAAAGGGTTGATATGCCGTAAAACAACCAGCCAACTAATATTTCTCTCTCCTCTCTTCTCTCTCTCTCTCTCTCTCTCTCTCTCTCTCTCTCTCTCTCTCTCTCTCTCATACTTTTATTTTTATTTTTATTTTTATTCATCCTCCTCAATTTTTCATAACCTTCTTTCCTTTCTTGTCATTTTCTATCCCCTTTTATGCCCAGGAACAATGTCAGCATATCACGAGGGGACATTCGTTAAATCTGGGTAGGCGTAATTAGAAATGAAAAAGGTCTGAGTAAAATTGGTTTATTTTGTAAGAATTAGCATATGCAACCACATTCACAGAATGGGGGGGGGGGCATAAGTGATATCCAATTGGGGTGATGTTTTCTCTTTGACGATGATTTCGTCAGATCTTGACATGTTGCCATCTCGTTTTCCTTCTTTTTTCCCCTGTGGTCAAAAGGTCTTCATACTGACCAATGTGCTATCAAACGGTTTTTCTAAATTCTTCATTTGTTACATGGTCCTTGCAGGAAATACCAAGAAGTCTTCTCCCTTCCTCTACTTTGATCCTTGTCTCAAATTCTGCTGTGAGAGTCCTGGACTCCTATTACCATTCTTTATACACCATTTCTTCTTTTTTACTTGTACTCCAGTTTCCGTTTTATAAACGTTTATCTCCCATCCTTTTCCTTCTCCTCATCCCCCTTACTGTATTCCTTTTTTCTCTCTTTCCTCTTCTTTCTCTGTTCCCCAATTATTTTCTTTATTATGTCCTCCTGTTTTACCTCTTCTGTATTTATCAAGTCCTATTCTTTCTTCTGTCTCCTTCTCTTCTCTTAATTTTCATACTTCTTCTTCTTCTTCTTCTTCTTCTTCTTCTTCTTCTTCTTCTTCTTCTTCTTCTTCTTCATCTTTATATTCTTCTTCTTCTACAAAACTTCTTAGTCTTTTTACTTACTCTCTATCGCGTAGTTTTTATTCTTTTGCTTTGTTTTTCTTTTAGAATGATACTAGCTTTCTTCTTCTTCTCATATTTTTCTCCAAATTTTATCATTCTCCTTCCTTCCAACCTTCCCTTCCTTCCACCTTTTCTCCCTCCCTTCTTCCCTTTCTTCCTTCCTCCCTTCCTCCCTTTCTCCCTTTCTTCCTTCCCTCTTCCTTCCTTCCTCCCTCCGTTCCTCCCTTTCTTCCCCTCCCTCTCTCCCTTCTTACCTTTCTTCCTTTCTCCCTCCCTTTCTTCCTTCCTCTCTTCCCTCTCTTCTTCCCTCCCTCTCTCCCTTCCCCTTTCCTTCCTTCCACTTGTCTTTCAATGAATGTGCTCCTCAAACTTGAAATTAATGATAGGCTACAAGTTTTCTTCTCTTTACTCCTCATGCTTAAATCCGATTAACTTCCGGGAAAAAGAACCCGGATCAAACAATTGACGAGCGAAAAATAATCATAGTTAGAGAGAGAGAGAGAGAGAGAGAGAGAGAGAGAGAGAGAGAGAGAGAGAGAGAGCAAAGTAAAAACAACAAATATGATGAGACCTGTTTCCCCAGTTAACCTCGTGCATGAATATTCAATTTACTCAGCTCCTCTCAACAGCATCGACCTTTAACGATTTCAAGTCATTTGAAATTCTCTTCAAAATAATCCACACCTTTTTTCTATTTTTTTTCTTTTTAATTAAATTTGTCTTTGTTTTTATTATGTATTTGTTTTTTATTCTCTTTTTTTATTTCTTCTTGTTCTTCAACCCTCTTCTGCGTAATTAGTCGCCCGAGGCACATCTTCGTTTGACAGCAGTTCGTGATGTTCTAATGCGACCAGAGAGAAAGAGAGTGAGTGAGAGAGAGAGGGGGGGGGAAGATGGAGAAAGAAAGAAAGAAAGAAAGAAAGAAAGAAAGAAAGAAAGCGTATATTGAAGATCAAGTCTTTCAATGCTGTAGAATAAAAGATATCTACAATCTAAAGTTTATAAGACGATGGCATCTCAACATAAAAACTGGTTGAGACAATCCGATGCATAACTGAATTCACCTGATCTTTATTTCATATAAGTAGGGCTCTTCTGTTGAGAATATAGATTTTAAACAATAAGTTCAAATGACGAATGAAGTGACAAAAAAAGGAGCAAGAAGGAATCATATTCTTTGCGACTCATCATAAAGTATAAAGGTTGACACCAAAGTTTTTTTCGAGCGATTAAAAAAAGTAGAATTATTTGTATTTTTCGGACTTTTGTAATCATTTTCATTGTTATATACACCACGTTTCGGCCGATTTGCCCTCCAGCCTTCTTCATGTGTTTCTTGTCCAACTTTGGAGCCTTCATGTCGTAATTGGGAGCCTTCACGAAACTTCGAACCGAAACATTTATTCAATCCACCGGGGTAGATTGTTCTCGTTCCTTTAACCATGACCGCTCTACAAGTGTTTAGCTGTTAAGTATTCTGTTGGTCAGGATTGAACCTGCAACTTACAGATGATTGTCACTTAGAACTGTATTAACTCAACCATTATATTCGTTGCACTTTGTGTCCCTGAAGGCTCTTGAGTTTGACAAGAAGGTTCCCGAGTTCAAAGAGAAGGTTCCCGAGTTCGACATGAAACACCTGAAGAAGACCAGAGGGCATATCAGCCAAAACCTTGTGTATATAACAATAAATGTGAGCACAATAGTCTGAAAAATCCAAGTAATTCTACTTTTTTAATAGGCCGAAAAAAAACTTTGGTGCCAGCCCAAAACTTTATGTTCATTCCTCCAATGTTTATCTTGAAATAACTTATCTTCATTCCTTCTGAAGTTTTTCCTCTTTCTGTCTTTCTCTCATTTGACTATTCTCGGGAACCTTTTTGTCAAACTTGGGAACCTTCATGTCATAATCGGGAGATTTCACGGAACTTCGAACCGAACCCTTTATTCAATACACCAAGGTAGACTATTCTCATTCCATCAACCATAACACTATTCCTAAAAATCCAAATAATACAAATTATCAAACCTCATCTATTGATAATGGAGATTGGGTGTATTTCTGCCTGTAACCAAAACTACGTTACTACTTGCGTCACAATATTCTCAATGATTGCGTAAGTCTATTAATGAGTATTTAATCTATTACTAAAATCATTAATACAAACAATTAATACATTAATACACTCAAAAAAAATTTCAGTAGCAAGAAGTTAACTAAAAAGTTTATAAATAAAATAATAACTACGATTTTGTGTAAAATTTTTGTGCAAAATATTCAAAATTATTTAATTGATAATTAATAGTTGTACGCAATATTTTAATTTGAGAGCGACAAGACTAAGTTTCCATTTTAAATTGTTTTATTTTATTTTATTTTATTTACGCTTTTGATAAATTTGATGATTTTACTTACTTATGGTATTGCATTTTTAACTCCGACCCCTCTCAGACAATATCTTTCAGAAATTAATTTTTACACCGCCGGGTTGCTTGTCTAAATAATTCAGACAAATATCATTTCTCATTGTCTCTTTTTCTTTCCAGGTGACTGGTTCAGTGCTGACGTGTGGGCTGATTTTATGCACCATTACCAGATGGGCTACAATGAATGCATGCAAGAGGTCATACGATACATGACCGACGTGGAAGGCATAGACACCAACGATAGTCGGTGCGTCCGGATAGTGTCCTACCTTCAAACTAGATTCCGACCAGATGCTTCAATCAACACAGGTACTGTGTATCGTGACACTATCAACCGAGTAGCTTCGCAGGTGACCAGGATGCAATACGGAACGGGAGCCAGTCTGCCCTGTACGGGGGCCTCGATTCGAAGTTTACACCGCTACAATCCCTACGTACCACAGGCTTCGCACGGCGCTTCGTACTTGAACATGCCATCTCCAGCGGCCGTTGTGACACCGGCCACATCCTGCTCCAGCCGGATGACCAATAGCGCGCCAACAAACAGTAATGGCGTTTTTTTCAGTCGCAATTCGCATGTCGGGGCGTCGACGGCGTTTCCCGTACAAAGCACACACAACCATAAACCACTGTTGACTTCGGCGCTGTCGAACAGCACCAATTTGCCTGGCTTCCTCTTTACTGCAAACAGTGATATGATGCGGTCAGTGGCGGACACTAACAAAGTGACCGGTGCTATTATTTCAGACATTCAACCGCAGATACCAACTAAACACGGACTACGAACATCTCCATTGACTTCTAAAATATGAACTTTAAAAAAAAAAGTTTTTTTTTCTTTTTAGGGAAGATATATAAAAAATTAAATAATGTAATATTTTGCATGCGTTAAAAACGTTCATATATATATATATATATATATATATATATATATATATATATTATATATATATTAATGTATTGTTCTTGTGAACGTTTTTGGTAATATTGGAAGCATCAAAAATATAAAGAGAACAAAAAGACTAATAGATAACCGTTATTTTACCCGTGGTGTTACAACTTTATTGGCCATCCTTTAGGCTTCAAGCAAGAGCGCTTGTCCAGAAGAAATCCTTGGTAAAGAATCCTTTGGTTATTTCTTGGTGATCCTCAGTATTACAATTCCTTCATCAATGATTGGAAATGGACGTCTTTCAGTATCAGTGATTAAGTAGTCAACCATCCACGCATTCGGGCTGTTGATTGGCTGAGGTTTAAACCACGTGGCCTCGCTTAGTCTATAAATTTAAGTGATGTATTGGAGCAAAACTTATATACCAAAAAATTCCAACACGTGGTCCGCTTTATTCTTTCAAAAAAAAAAATTCCAAAAGAATAAAGCAGACCAAGAACAAAACAATGTTCATCTATTTGAACTCGGGGGGGGGGGGTTCTTTCTATTTTTGTTCCTTTTTTTTTCTTTTCTTTTTTTGTTATCTCTATATTTCCAATTCTTCCAATATTACCAAAAACGTTTACAAGAACAATACATTAATACATAAATATATTTATTTATAAAGAAGCATACGTGGACTCAACATCAACCAACATCATATATATATATATATATATATATATATATATATATATATATATATATATATATATATATATATATATATATATATATATATATATAAGTTTATAAAAATGAAAAAAGAAGTTGCCTTGTAGGGTGATATTTATTTAGCCAACGCTACAGCGTTTCAGTTTGTTTATCAAACCATCGACGGTGCCATTGTCTGTGTAAAAAATAAATTACTAATAAACAGAAGCTTGTGAGTCTTTGTTTTTAGTGTGTGACGGCTTCAGTTAAACAAACCGAAACGCTGTAGCGTTGGCTAAATAAATATCAACCATCAATGCAACTTGTTTTTTTTTTTTTTCTTGTTTTTTTTTTTTTTTCATTTTTATAAACTTATATACTGTCGGATTCACTTCCATTCCTCCTGATATATATATATATATATATATATATATATAATATATATATATATATATATATATATATGTGTGTGTGTGTTCAAGTAAGTATGTGTACATATATGAGGATGGCTGTAGCTTGACAAAGTTATTGAATTTTGATGTGTATTTTCAGTCTCTAATGTTCAATCTATGTGATCAATGGACAAAGCGTTGTGTAAATGCATTTACAAGGAAGGAGATTATGTTGAAAAAATAAATATTTGGTGTATGAAATAAATGCTTTTTTTCATCATCATACTATGGACTTACTAATGTATCTGTTATATATGTATATAATATATATATGCATACATACACACACGTGTGTGTGTGTGTGTGTGTGTGTGTGTGTGTGTGTGTGTGTGTGTGTGTGTGTGTGTATATATGGGTGGGCATTATTGCAGATAACTGTGAAGTTATGGATACAGAATGTGTGGAGTGGAATATCTGCCTCTCTAATGTGTTTCGCTAAGCCGAATGAAGTTAAAATAGAATAGTCTTATGTATGAATGTGTTGCTCTCTCTCTCTCTCTCTCTCTCTCTCTCTCTCTCTCTCTCTCTCTCTCTCTCTCTCTCTCTCTCTCTCTCTCTCTCTTAATGTGTGTGTGTGCACTTTTGATTATAGAATGTTTTGTTTTTACGCTGAAGACGAAAAACATAAAATCATTTGAAAATAAACGCATTTATCGCTATTTTTTTTCGCTTCAATATTATGAATAATGATCTCTCTAGTGTTAATTGAACAAGAAGAAGAAAAAATTGCCATATCGAGGCTAAAAGACAAATACTTGGACCTTGCTAGAGAACTGAGTAAACTGTGGAACATGAAGGCAAATATCGTCTCTATTATAACTGGTGCTCTAGGGAGGATTCCCAGTGTCTTGAAAAGAGTCTGGATGAATTGGAGATTAGAGGAAGAATCGATACCATCCAAACTACAGCATTGCTAAATCGGCTAGAATTCTCAGAAGAGACCTGGAGACCTGAGGAAACTTGCTGCCTCTCAGTCTCCAGTGAACCACCAGTTTAGGCGGATGTGAAAAACTTTGATGGAGAGATAATAATAATAATAATAATAATAATAATAATAATAATAATAATAATAATAATAATAATAATAAATGTAGACTGTGCGGAGACAGGATGAGTCTGTAAACCATGTATTAAGTGAAAGTAGCAAACTTGCACAACAGGAATACAAAGCTAGGCACAACTGGTTTGGGAAGGTGACCCACTGGGAATTATGCAAAAAATTTTTGACCATACAACAAAATGGTATATGCATAAACCAGAATCTGTTCTTGAGAATGAAACGCATAAAATTCTCTGGGACATTGATATAAAGACGGATCACCTTATCTCAGCCAGGAAACCAGACCTAGTGTTGATTAACAAAAAAAAAAAAGAACGTGTCTACTGGTGGACTTTGCGGTTCTAGCAGATCACAGATAGTGTTGATAAACAAAAAGAAAGAAATTGTAAACTGGTGGAGCAGATCACAGGGTGAAGTTAAAGGAAAATGAAAAGATAGATAAATACCTAGACCTTGACAGGGAATTGAAAAAGCTGTGGAATATGAGAGTGAAAGTGATACTAATTGTAGTTGGTGCACTTGGAACGGTCCCAATAAACCTGGAAAAAAGACTGGAGTATCTAGAAATTAGAGAAAGAATTGAGACCATCCAGACTACTGCATTGCTGCAATCTGCCAGAATACTCAGAAGAGTCCTGGAACCTGAGGAGACTTGTTGTCTCTCAGACTACAGTGAAATACCATCAGCTACCGCTGGTGTGAAAAACTCAAAAGGAGCGAAAATAATAATAATAATCTAAAACCCGAATTTTTTTTTTTTTTTACTATGACTGACCTGAAATATAATGAAATATTTGACAACAATCGATATTCCTTAAAGAAAACATATCAACTCTTAGAAACTAAACCGCAGAAAAGCTGGTTTTTGACTTTTTTACTCAGTGTTAATTTTTTGCTTTTTATCTAGATATCCCTTTTTGAAGATAACATTATTATAACACAAAATAACAGAAAAGACAGAAACCGCCACAAAATGATTGAGATACAAAAGAAACAACGTATGGAAAAATCAAAATTAAAAATATACCAAAATGACGTTAAAACCATTCGTCATAGAGTAAAGCTTTCGCCGATGTAAAATTTTGATGAAACTAATACTCTAATGGACAACATATTTATAGGGAAAGTTTCCAACATGGAAGATCGGAAATAATTGCTCATTGGTCAAAAACAAATTGACCACATGTATAAAAGACAAAACCCGAAGCCATTGGTTAGCTGAGAGCGACACAGGAAGTGTTTATAATTGTGTTGGATGCGGGCTGAGACGTGATCAATCTCGAGCGAGGGAGTATGATGTTGAAAAGACCCGAAACTCTCAATGAATTAAAGAATATCACTGATGGTACATCCAACCATATCGCTAATACCCTTCAGAAAGGTATGAATCCAACTATTCTCTCTCCATTTATGGGTAAATAGTAAGGCGGACAGGGCTCTTTAACTATGTTTAGGCAACCAATCTAGGAGAAGGAAAACTCTGTATTCAACCCTGTTAAAATTCGCTTGATTTATCAGTTTATCTGTTTGCAAAATGAGACACATCCATGTTCCTAATCCAAGTTATTGGTGCTCAATGTTCATTGTATTTTGTCATCTGTATATTTAATATTAAGACCAGGGATTAGTCCCCGTCGTTGGCACCTCGTAATGTAGTTCAATCTGAGGCATTTGCATAGAAGATGAAAAATAACTGCAGAGGATGTGTAGAATAAACAGAATGTCCTTCACCTGAAATTGAGAGGGTATACATACAGTCCCTACATAGAGACTGACGTTCTAAATGGGAGTCAATGTAAATGAGTGATATGCATGTCATCTGAGTCAAAGATCATCATCATCATCATCATTATCATCATGTCGCATTAGTAGCACGGATATCGATGACAATTTCTCGCCAACCATCCTTATCATTCATTGCTCTCGGGATGTCCTCTGTGCAGCATCCGGTATCCGCGCAGAGCTGGTCAATGTAGGCACGACTGGGTTGGGAGGGTGATCCACTGTATTGGTTTCCATAGGAGAACGTCATTTATGAGTCTTTCTCCAAAGGGATGAAAATAAAGAGTTATGATAATGAGCATTTAACAGCAATTTCTTCATCTCGCCCAGAAAACTCGCGAAACCATTCTCTTAAATGACTTCTGATGATAATATAAATTCTTCAACTGTCTTTGTTTCTTGCCTTCAATCACCAGAAGACGATTATCACCAAATATTTGTGTTTGGTGGTGTATAAGGTAGCACTTGTTACGTAGAGAGAAATATTTAAAAAGGATTCAATAAATTGCTGAAAAGATTTACAGTATTGACTGTAATTTTCCGAATATCTTTTGATTGATTTCTTGTCGTTTAGTCAACTCAGAAATCTTCATTTTCTTTCGAGTTCATTTCTGTGCTTTGGCATAAGCGTGAGAATTACTTTTTTTAAATGCAGATAGCAGTGACAGACTTGGTACGATTCCCAAGTGTCTTGAAAAGAGTTTGAGTGAATTGGAGATTAGAGGAAGAATCGAGACCATCCAAACAACGGCATTGCTAAAAATCGGCTAGAATACTAAGAAGAGACCTGGAGACTTGAGGAGACTTGCTGCCTCTCAACCTCCAGTGAGCCACCAGTTTAGGCGAATGTGAAAAACTTTGACGGGGAGATGATAATAATAATAATAATAATAATAATAATAATAATAATAATAATAATAATAATAATAATAATAATTGCTGCACAAAATAATGCCATAAGGACAAACTACATCAAAGCGAAAATTGATAAGACCCAACAAAATAGTAAATGTAGACTTTGCGGTAATAGAGATGAGACTGTTAACCATATACTCTGCGAATGTAGCAAACTAGCACAACGAGAATACAAAACTAGACACGACTGGGTTGGGAAGGTGATCCACTGGGAATTATGCAAGAAATTAAATTTTGACCACACAACAAAATGGTATATGCATAAACCAGAATCTGTTCTTGAGAACGAAACGCACAAAATTCTCTGGGACTTTGAAATTAAAACGGATCACCTTATCCCAGCAAGAAGACCAGACCTAGTGTTGATTAACAAAAAAGAAAGAACTTGTCAACTGGTGGATTTTGCAGTGCCAGCGGATCACAGGGTGAAGTTAAAGGAAAATGAAAAAATTGACAAATATCTGGACCTTGCCAGAGAACTGAAAAAGTTATGGAATATGAAAGTGAAAGTTATACCAATTGTAGTTGGTGCACTTGGAACAGTCCCAAAAGGATTAGAAAAAGGTTTGGAAAGTTTGGATATCAGAGGAAGGATTGAAACCATTCAGAACACTGCACTGCTGCAATCTGCCAGAATACTCAGAAGAGTCCTGGAGACCTGAGGAGACTTGCTGTCACTCAGACTCCAGTGAAAGACCATCAGCTAACACTGATGTGAAAACTCAAAAGGAATAATAATAATAATAATAATCTAAAACCCGAAATTTTTTTTTTTTTTTTTTGCTATGATTGGCCTGAAATCTAATGAAATATTTGACAACCATCGATATTCCTTCTTCATTCATTTCGAAAAAGAAAACATATCAACTCTTAGAAATTAAACCGCAGAAATGCTTGTTTCTGACTTTATCTACTCAGTGTTACTTTTTGTATGTTTCTAAATTTTGTTCAAGGTTTTGCAACATTCCGTGGGCCTTGGAATAGCAGCATCACCCAGATTTATTTCAGGTAAGAATATTTTTAGATTTGTTGCAAGAAAATATAATTTTTCATCATTTTCATAGAATATTCTAGAAAGTTCTTCAGTGTTTGAATCACATCGTTTCTTCGTACAGAATAAATGTGAGAAAAATTCACGACGAAGTAATAGTAAGAATATTTTATTGTCTGAATAACCATAACACAACGGGATGCAAAAATGACAAGAGATACAGGGAAGAGAAGAGTTTATAGAGAGTTGTATAAGAGAAATGTCCTAATACGAAAAGGAATCTTTAGTATAGTACGTATTGAGTCCTTGTCATTCACATACAGTCCTGTTTCGCCGTTTCACAGCTCATTAGTGTGATTAGACAAGGCATGCTGCTTCAGGCTTGGTTCGAAACCCGATCGAATTGTTATCAGTCAGACATCTTACCACCGCACCATCTACACACCGGCTTTTAGGAAAGGAATTTTGCTGTTATAAACATACTAGGCCACTAGGGAGTGTTCTATCCGTTTCAAAGTGAGCTATGCAATTTTTGCTTAATCAACAGCCACACACACACACACACACACACACACACACACACACACACACACACACACACACACACACATATATATATATATATATATATATATATAATGGAGAATGAATGTGAAAAGTTTTAGCATATAAAGGTGCTCAATGTTAAAATAGCATATATATATATATATATATATATATGGCCGCACGGGTATAAAGGCTTGGCGAACGAAAGTTCATTCGGGTCTCAAACCCGGCTAGGGGTAGCTGTTAAGGTATAGCCACACTGATGAGAGGTGAAACCTCAAAACATGTGTCTGTGGATTACTTATTTATCATATATATATATATATATATATATATATATATATATATATATAAAGAGAGAGAGAGAGATATTAACACACTACGATACATATATATATATAGATATATAGATAGATATGAACACGATAGATATATATAGATAGATAGATATGAACACACTACGATAGATAGATAGATAGATAGATAGATATGAACACACTACGATAAATAGATAGATAGATAGATAGATATGAACACACTACGTTAGATAGATAGATAGATAGATAGATATGAACAGACTGATAGTCTTAAAGACACACACAACGCTACATCTCTTGGTTGAAAAATAGTTGAAATTGTAGAATTTGGTTGAATATTGTTTCTGTGCGACACGAGGATGCTGGGGCGCAAAACCCGCTGTCCGTGAACAGGAACGCAGCTAATGCGCTGTTAACTTTGTCGAGGCTGGACGATAAGAGAGGGTCTTGACATTGTCATTTCTTCTTTTACGATTCTGTTGTTAAATAGGAGAACCATGGTAAGTAAGGGATGTAATCCATACAAAAGCATCAAATGAGCAAGTGGCTTTATATAATTGCTGGAGACCGAAATGAACTTCAGTTATAAAATTGAATTCATTTCACTATTAAAGTAAAGTCGTCCGGGGGGCCTGAAGTTGGTATCAGCCAGACAGCGAGGAAGTCTATCCCATTTTCACTAGTGCTAGACGAAGGAGATTCTTTTTAGCGTCTGTGATGGGGCGGCACACCTACCATCTGCTCCTTACTTTACCACACAGATCCCTGTGCTAATCATGCGCTAAGTCGACGAGGGCCGTATCGAATCAGGAACATTGTGGTTCCCAGCGGACGCTCAACCGACTGACCCTGAGCATGAAATACCTTATTCTACAATAGAATCAGTCATTTTCGCAATTTCTTATAATTTCTGGATGGAGCACACATGCACAATTTACAATATGCTCTCGCAATATAAACACTTTTTCTTTGATATCTTATTCGATGTATGTCTGTCTGTAACCGAAAATACGTCACTGCGTACATCACAATACCCTCAGAAATTGTATAAGTTTATCAATGAGTATTTAATTTAGAGTCTAAATCTTCAATACATAGAATACATCTCGTTTATTAACGATGTCTCTATGAAAATCTGAGTTAGAGTTGCCTGAAGACAACCCATGTTATTAGTGTGTTTAGAATCCTGTAATGTGTCTTATTATCCCTAAGAAATAAAGGTTTACATAATATATGGTGTGGTTAATTTGCATACTGGCTTTAACAAAACCGGGTTTAATAAATAATTACTTGTTGTTATTGATCTCTAATATTATTGTTTCATTCTACAACGTATTAAAATCAATCCTATGAATAATTTTATATAGAAACTAATTAAAATATAATCAAAATTAGTGTAATCCTTTTACATGCGTTCTTATTCAATTTCGTTAGTATTTCTAATTTAATATATTTCATTACATTAAAATTTAAATACTTACGCCCGGAGGGCGCATATTCTTACTAATCTCATCAATAACTTTTTCACATAAGAAAGAAATTAATTCGTAATCACAAAATAATTTTTAAATACCTTATATACTCGCCTATGTGTATTTATATGTATAGCTAGATACATATACAGTTAATTTTACCAGTCTAAAATAAGCCTGGTAAATAGAAGTGCCATCTTTTTGGTGGGTTGGATTTTACGGCATGTCAACCCTTGGGTTATTTTAAGCCGAAGACGTTTGTTTTATTCCTTCTTGTTTGGTATTCAAAAAAAGTTAACTCATTTTTTAAACATCTTAAAGCTCATTTTTTATCTATTCAAATCATGGATGGGGCCCTAACAGATACTACCACTCCGGTCAAAGTGGACCTGGGATTAATGGCAATGTATGGGGTACTCCACACTCTCCATACTTCCAGAATTTGAACCTAACCACAAGATGCATGTGTCTCTTTGTAGGATAGTAGTTAAACTAGTTTTGAAGTCTATTACTACTAAAATGAGTTCGAACCTCACAGGGTGCCCCGGACTTGTAGTCATGTGTAAGATTGATAAATATTGTAGTCATGCATTTGCTGTCGATTTTTTTCATACTCCCTTAAAATAGTAATAAATAACACACCTGTACATTTCCAACTTTTACGTAAATATATATAAGTGTTTTTTTATGTATGTAGGTATGAATACTTTATTTTTACAAAATGATAAAACTTATCGCTAAACATGACCCGTGACCAATAAAAAAAATCACAGCGATTCTCTGAGATCTTATTACTTCAACGTATCTGTCTGTTCGTCTGCTAAAAAAAACATCAAATACACATTTAACGCTCCTGTTGACGTGATAGGCATGTTAAATATTTAACTGACATGCCTACAATAAACCCAAATTATCATCCTCATCTGCGCGCTCTCTCTCTCTCTCTCTCTCTCTCTCTCTCTCTCTCTCTCTCTCTCTCTCTCTCTCTCTCTCTCTCCACTCACTGAGAAACTAACATATATAACGAGGAGGTAATCAAGATATACATGGATAGGGGGAATGGGATAGGCAGAATGTATGGTGAGAGATGGGTCAGTTTTTTTTTAACTTAATTGCAAATTATGACTAATTAGAACCAATTGAAATGGAAATTTTTCAAACATAACTCAATCCTAAAACTAAGGAATATTTTAGTATGAATTTTGTGTCATTAAACTAAATAGGAAAAAAGCCTTTAGCAAACAATCATTGATTCACTCAGCTTTAATACAATAACAGATTTTAGGTAAATTCAAACCAAATTCTAACTTTAAATCAACTTGAATTAATCTTAAATTTAAATTCAACCTTAAAGTAAATTTAATAAAACTATTTTAACTTGCAATCAGATTTGAAACAATAACACAACTGCAATGTCTACGCACTAATTTGAACTAACACCGTTCGTTGCCTGTCCAACCAGAAACACAAATAAACGATGCATGCAGCAACCAAACCCAATGAAAAGACACAAATTATTTATGCACGTGTTTTTAATACAAAGATAAGTGTGAATGCTTCAAATGTCATCTATAATATTAAAAGTCGTGTTCCTTAATTGTACGACCGTTATCATCTGGTTAAAAATGAAACCGTCCAAATCGTCCAAGACGAAATGCAATGAAATATAAATCCTGATTATCTGGTGTTGCTTCTCCCCCTAATTCTTATTTCTTATGAAATATTTAGCTGAGGTGACGGGGACCTTCTTGTCGTAATCGGGAGCCATCACGGAACTTTGAACCTAACCCTTTAAAAAGAAAGAGCAAAGAAAACTGGAACATGACAGTAGTTCATCTCTCTGGGAGAATGAAGATCATCAGGGGGTGTTATTCTAAATGCATGGCCTGTTATCAAAACTCGTGTTCCTTAATTGTATTATTATTATTATCTTGCAGCACCCTCTGGTTAAAAATGAAACCGTCCAATTCGTCCAAGACGAAATGCAAAAATGTAAATCCTGATTTCTGGTTTGGCTTATCCGCCCTATTCTGATTTCTTATGAGTGTCGTCACCTCAGCTAAATAATGGACCACCCCGTTTTTATTATAAAGAAAGAAAGGGAAGAAAAAGGACATACTACATAGAAAAAATATAATTTAAAAAAAAGAAAGAGAGTAGGTTAAAGATAGAGAGGGGGATAAGAGCGCAGGAGCGATAACGCAAATCTGTTTCGATCGAACATAATAAAAAGATGAAAAGGAAAGAAAGAAAAAAAGAGTGTGTGTGTGAGAGAGAGAATAGGTGTTCAACTGTCGAAGGTGTTTGACATGTTTCACATTGTGGTTGTTGTTCTTGTTTGAGTATATTGGAGTGCGTTAGTCTTGTATGACCAATGCGTAATCGGGATACAATGACTTGTTCCTTTCTAGACTTCCTTAAAGTTGGTCTACAGCCTCCCAAAGTGGGTTTGATTAGTAAGAGATTATTGTGGATGTTGTTATTCCAGTGTTGTTGCCATTAAAATCATTGAGCCATCTTTTACATTCGACAGAACTGAACGATATTTGCTTTGGGATTGTGGCCTAATGTATGTACAACGTGGGACAAAAATGAAAGACTTATATTTATCGTTTTTCTTTTTTTATGTTCTTTTTTTTTTTTTTAAGTATCGACCTCAGTACAAAAAGAAGGTAGATGATTAAGACGATTCAATCATTTCTAACGATAATTCGATTAAAATGTCAAGGCAGAAATTGGCAAACGATCGACAGCTGCTCAAATATTTCAATTTAAATCTCAGCGTTGTCCGCCAAATTGACAACTTTTAAGATTTATTTTCATCTGTTATTTTGCCACCACTTATAACCGGTGTGACATCTGTTCCCGCCTAACGCCAATCGTTGACAATCAGGGTAGATAACTCGCACCTTTCTATTTTCCCTTCAGTTTGAATCATGATATTCTATCATTACTAGCAGGACCTGTCGATATACCACAGTATGATAGTTTAATTATTACAACGTTTGATATGTTTACTTAAGAGCGATTGCTAAATAGTTCAATATGTAAAAAGTATAATAATCTGGATTTAACTCTCTCTCTCTCTCTCTCTCTCTCTCTCTCTCTCTCTCTCTCTCTCTCTCTCTCTCTCTCTCTCTCTTCATTATTTTCGATTGAAAAAGATTAGTGTTATCGCTTCCGCGCGCTCATCCCCTCTCTATAATTCCCTCATTCCCTTTCTTTCTTTATTTCGTATTATATTTTTCTGTGTAGTATGTCCTTTTTCTTTCCTTTCTTTCTTTATAATAAAAACGGAATGGTCCATTATTTAGCTGAGGCAACGAAACTCATAAGAAATAAGAATTCGACGGATTAGCAACACCAGATAATAAGGATTTACATTTTTGCACTTCATCTTGGACGATTTGGACGGTCTCATTTTTATCCAGATGGTGTTGCAAGATAATGATGGTTGTACGAACAAGAGTATTAATATATAGATAAGACTAATACTGCACACACCCAAACTTGGATAAAGGGAAAATATGAAGATTATGTTGCGTCACTCTTTTATGCACCTACCCGAAAAGAATAAGAATATATTGTATCGAATGTCTCTAACCCCATGGGCTTCTCTTGTGGATGTTTTTTTTGTTTTTTTGTCAATTAGCCTATGAATTATTATAATGGTACAAATGCAGAATAGGGTGCAAGAGATATCATTAGAATCGCATTTTACGTATAGTTAATGATATCATCCCTTGTGCGATATACTGCATTGTTGTTGGCATCCTTCCGTCTACGGGAGACGATGGAGTAGTGTCCAAGTTTTTGTTTCTTTTTAGCTGTATAGTCTGGTCGGGTTCGTATGGGGGATGAGCTGTTGCTCAAGCAGCAAATTCTCCCTCTCCATACTGCCGCTGTGATCCAAAGGAAAGGTAAGGAACCAATGCAGTGTGACAACGGTAGTGTCACAGGAGTTGCTGGGTATCACTGGATTTCAGTATCACACCACCTTAGGGACTCCGGTTCCTGATTTGTTTTCGGGGTTTACTCCCCTATATTCTGCATTTGTACCATTATAACAAAAGTTATAGAGTTGGTATGTACCTAACCCGTATGCCACAGGTGCGATGGGACACAAGGTCGCAAAATATGAGACATCCAGCAAGGATCGAACTCGCTTTTCAGTAGTAATAGATCTGCGAGACTAACTTGCTAACCATTACGCCACGATGGGACGCCCAAGAGGTGTTCTAAAGTTGTAGAGTATGGAACTGCTCATTTCGGAAAGCTGCAAAACGCACGTCTATCCAGTGAGTTGGCAAGACCCGAAGAGGCTGTTCTTTTTTTTTGTACCCGAAGTGGAATTGTGGGATATTTTATTATACTATTTGCTTTATTTTTGTATTTTATTATCTTTTATATGTTTTATTCAAACTTTGTTTATTTATTAATCCCCGTGACCCTGCACCGAATAGCACGTGACCCCCACGACCTGCTTTAAACCCTGGCCGAGTATAAAGTTAGGTAGATAAATCGGTACAATCCTAAGTACAACGTGGGATACATATGTATATAAAAATGTGGAAATTAAATACTATTAGATTCGCAAGATGCCGATAAGCTTGAACTAGATGGTTAACAATAAATTAATGTATAAGATGATGAATTTATTTATTTATTTATTTATTCTTATTCTTATTCTTATTCTTATTCTTATTCTTATTCTTGTTCTTATTCTTCACTCTTTGATAAATTTTCTTCTCAATTCTCTCTACCTAATCCCTCCTCCTTCTCCTCATTCTTCTTCTTCTTCTTCTTCTTCTTCTTCTTCTTCTTCTTCTTCTTCTTCACTTTATTAAATTTTCTTTTCAATTCTCTCTACCCAATCCCTCCTCCTTCTCCTCATTCTTCTTCTTCTTCTTCTTCTTCTTCTTCTTCTTCTTCTTCTTCTTCTTCACTCTTTGATAATTTTTTTCTCAATTCTCTACCAATCCCTCCTCCTTCTCCTCATTCTTCTTCTTCTTCTTCTTCTTCTTCTTCTTCTTCTTCTTCTTCTTCACTCTTTATTAAATTTTCTTCTCAATTCTCTCTACCCAACCCTTCCTCCTTCTTCTTCTTTTTCCCTTACTTTTCATTCTTCTTCTTCTTCTTCTTCTTCTTCTTCTTCTTCTTCAAGGCCATTTTGAATCCGATAAATAGAGCGAGTTTTTGCTTCTCTTGTTGAAAGGTTAGTCGAACCTTCCAGAGCAACACCCCCACCATCACCACAACGTCACGTCTCAAGTGCATCGTCGTTCCCGTCATGATATTATAAAGCGATAAGATCTGATTCAGGTGATGAGGGGAGGCAAAATACAGGATCGTCCCGCCTCACTCGGCTCCTTTGCCGTCAATTCTGGAAACACAATATGAGACGATAAAGTTTGGTCGGTATTTTCCGCTATTCACGCCAAGAAAATATTTTTAACCACAAAATGTATAATGATATTTTTTATTATTATTTTATTTCATCTTATATTAGGTAATGGTGGGTCGAGGTCAAATCTTTATTGTTGAAAATCCCAACGGCATTTTTCTTGATGTCAGAACTTGCTTGGTCTGAGTGAAGGATGACCTTTACAAAATGCAGTCTTATTAAAGAATGTCTCAAGACTATTGACCCAAAAGCGAACACAAACATACACACAGACACAGACACAGACACATATATATATATATATATATATATATATATATATATATATATATATATAAACATTATATATACATATATATGAAGGTTCTTAAAAATTGTAAGGGTTTCGCGTATACTTCACGTATTAGATGTCAAGGTTATAAACAAATGATGAATATACTGGGTTTTTTTAGAATAAGATAATGGTGTCCCTAAAAATTCGAATTGTTTGATACTAATCTATCTATCTATCTATCTATGTATCAAGATAGATAGATAGATAGATAGATAACTCTTTTATTGAAAAAAATTATCATAAACTTTATATATTACCTGTCTGCGTAAGTTTATAATTTGTAGACTATATATATATATATATATATATATATATATATATATGAAAATAGATGGAAATTAATCGGACAGTATGAAATTTAACATTTTGAAAACAAATGATGTTATGTAATTGCTGACAGAAATCTGTTTCGACCAAATCGATAAATTGGTCATCTTCACGAGCAACACAGATGGGAAAAAAAACAAAATATCCGTTAGAAGACTGTTTATCTTCTAACGGATATTTTTCTTTTTCTTTTCCCATCTGTGTTGCTCGTGAAGATGACCAATTTATCGATTTGGTCGAAACAGATTTCTGTCAGCAATTACATAACATCCTTTGTTTTTTCAAAAATGTTAAATTTCATATATATATATATATATATATATATATATATATATATATATATTCTACAAATTATAAAGTTATATTACTCGTCTGTTGTTTACAGACTCGAGTTCTCTAGGAGATCGTAACATACATCCACTGATGCATTTACAAATTAAAATGTTTCCTCTTACTGACATCTACGGACGGCCGAGAGGGAAGATGTCGGTCGGTTGAAAATTCAGTCAGGTTTCGCTCTCGGATAGAAGTAGTTGTTAAGTCTAGCCACATAAACGTCGAAACACGGTGTCTGTGGATGAGAATATATATATATATATATATATATATATATATATATATATATATATATATATATGACGGAACAACGAACAACTCCAAGCATATGTCTCAACAAACAAAAACAACCCAGAACCTTTTACAGATATACTACACCAACTCAAAAACAATGAAAACATTAAAAACATATTAAATACAACAAAAATAATTAAGAGCAAAAGACAACAACAAAATCTTAAACAAATATTAACGTCGTCCAAATTTGGGAAACACACTACACAGGGGGTCTCATAATGCGAAAACAAAAGATGTGGAGTATGCAACGTAATCATAGAAGGAATATTCTATACTTTCAAAAACCCTCACACAATATTCAAAATAAATAGTGACCTTGACTGCACCTCAAAGAATGTAATTTACGTAATAGAATAGACAAACTGCAAAAAATATATACATTGGGTTCACATCATCATTAAATAAAAGAATTTCACTGCACAAGAGCAACAGTAGACTAGCTAACAACAGAAACTTTTATGTATCAAACCATCTTTTCGAATGTAGTCACGGAGATTTTAAGGTGATGCCCATATACCAAATCGATGCCTATAGTCTACTCCTAATTAAAGAAAAACACTTCATAGATAAATACAAACCACAACTAAACCGAAATTAACCACACACATACACAGACACAACAATAAGTTCACTACACAATCTTCTCAGCCTCGCTCTCTGTCCTACTATAATTAAGAAATTTAAAAAACTGGAAGACCCTCTCATCATTAAGCACCTGAATAGATTAGACTTGATGTCTAACTCTAAGGAGATTATGATATGCTGGATCCCAAGCCATAGAGGAGTGAGGGGAAAAGAAAGAGCTAACTCCGCAGCTAAATCAAGATATCATATACTGATTTGAAACCTAAAATTAATAGATTCCTTCATACAAACTGGCAACAACACTGGAATAACAACATCCACAATAATTTCTTCCTAATCAAACCTACTTTGGGAGGCTGGAGACCATCTTTAAGGAAGTCTAGAAAGGAACAAGTCATTGTGTCCCGATAACGCATTGGTCATACAAGGCTAACGCATTCCTATATACTCAAACAAGAACAACAACCACAATGTGGAACATGTCAAACGCCTTTGACAGTTAAACACTTATTCATGGAATGCAGGTTTTTTGCTCACGTCTGAAACCATTATTTTAAAGCAAACAATATGAAAGATCTGTTTGAAAACGTCAACATGGAGGATATTCTCTCTTTTTTGAGGGAAATAAAATTATACCATAGAATATAGACATGAAACAAATCAATACCATACAACATAATCCCCAATAATGCTAACACATTTTTAAAACCAATTACTAAGAAGTATAAATATAAATACACGATATGTATCAGTTCCTAACTGTTAGGCATGACATAACTCTAGACGGGTTGATATGCCGTTAAAATCAATAAACAACAACAAACAACAACAAACATTTGGTCTACATAATAAAATACACAAACGATGTGATGTATGTACATGCATACACATTAATTATATATATATATATATATATATATATATATATATATATATATAATCGCTCCAAAATACACCCAACACAATCATCAACAGACACACACGTACATAGACCCCCCACGCACACACACACACCAAAACAGAAAGTAAACTACAAACACACACACACGACCTATATATTTAAAATAATCTAACGAACTAAACATATACACAGGCACGAAAGGGCTTGGCCCTACACACATATAAATACCTACAAGCTACAAATTTCAAAAAACGATAAAAATAAGATAATAAAATGTTCATATATATATATATATATATATATATATATAATATATATATATATATATATATGGACATGTTTATATTCGGACACAGAATGTGGTTAATCAAAGCCTGAAAAAGATGTCAGAAGATCTGAAACACGTGTTGCTAATGTAAAATAATAATTTTTTTTAAAAACATAATCCATTTTGCGGACCTTCTTTTTTATAATATATATATATATATATATATATATATATATATATCGGTCACATACGCGGTTTCACAACAGGGTGATGAGAAATTCCATTGTTATATTAACGCGAGGGATTTTTTAAATTCAGATGTCAGTGATTTTTTACACTAATAATAATTAAGTAGACTCCACTACTCTCTCTCTCTCTCTCTCTCTCTCTCTCTCTCTCTCTCTCTCTCTCTCTCTCTCTCTCTGTTCTGCTCTGCTCTTTTACTTTCCTTTTTCCTATCTTATTATCACTTTCTATACTTCCCTTTTATCTCTTCTTTTCGTCTTCTTTTTCTCTTTTCTTCAATTCTTGTATTCATCCAACTTATTTTTTTTTCTTTTTCCCTTTATTTTCTTTTTACACGAGTGGTTCGAAAGGATTTCAATCGACCGATGCTCCTGCATTCTTATTTCATCAACACAGTTGATGCCACCGTCCCATAAACAAAAAACAGAAGTCCTGACGGCAGCTTTGACGGAAGCTTTGACGGAATATATTTTGGGTGAGTTCTATAAAGAAAACACTGCAAATACAAGTTTTTCTTTTAAGGGAACTAGCAAGAATATTGCGTAAATATTTAAGTTTTAATGTAATGAAATAAATTAAATTAGAAAGACTAACAAAATTAAATAATAACACATATAAAAAGATTATACATATTCTAATTATATTTTAATTGGTTCCTATATAAAATCATTCTTAGGATTGATTTTAATACTTTGGGGAATAAAACAATAATATTAGAGATCAATAACACTAGGTAGTTATTTATTAAACCCGGTTTTGTTAAAAACAGTATGCAAAATAACCACAAAATATATTATGTAAACCTTTATTTCATAGTGATATAAATGACACAGTGCAGGATTTTAAATACCCTAATAACAAGGGTTGTTTTGAGGCAAATCTAACTCAGATGTTCATAGAGACATCATTAATAAATAAGAATTATTTTTTATTAATGGTTTTGACTATAAATTAAATACTCATTGATAAACTTACGCAATTCGTTGTGACGTAAGCAGTTACGTATTTTTGGTTACAAACAAACAGACACCGAAACTCCTTTATAATAAGAAAGATGATGTGATAATTTGAAATAGAATTGTCTGAACCCTGGAGGGATTTTTTAATGTGTTGTGCTCGGTTTTTGTTTTGTGACTTTTCTCTGCTCAAAAGAGCCAAGGAGCAAAAGGTTAAATGTGTATGATCTTCATTAAGTGCCCAGTATTTTTTACTTGTGCCAGACTAGGTAAAATATATACAGTGTCCTTTGCAGAAAGCCACTCACGCATTATTTCCTGCACTTTGTGGCCTTATGCTAAATTATACTAAACTTAACAAATTACTTCTCTCTGCCAGCTATGTCGGCCTGGGTCTTAGAATACACCGACTGTACCTCTGCAGATGGGTAAGACCCACCACCCTCTCTGTTGGCCATACGTGGCGACCCATGATTCTTAAGGATGGAACCCTGGTGGCTGAGCAGTCCATGACATCCAACACTCCACTTTGGACTAGACGGAAGGTCGGAGAGGCCTCCTTTGATCAATCGGCTGCCCTAGCACCTATATGATTGTTCCAACTCTACTGCCCTTATGGTAACCCCCAGCCCTTTTTATGATATAAGTGCTAGAAGGTGGTGGTTGTGGGTCTTAATGTCCTAGGTATACGTTAAACTCTATCTTATGGTGAAATTCCAAATCTTTCACTTAGTACTTAGTACTTGTTAATGTCCCATTAAATAGAAAAAATGAATTTGAAAAAGTATGTTTAAAAAAATTGAGTACCCATCAAAAATTAATAAAACAAAATATCTTCGGCATAAAATAACCCAACAAGGGTTGACATGCCGTAAAACCGACTTCTCTCCATTGATTTTGGCAGGAAAAACCTGCAGTTCTTGCCGATTTCGCTAATTGTGAATCAGCAAATTATTCCTCAACTTTCCAAGATCCTTTCAGATTATCTTCATCTTTTAATATTTGATGTTAATTCTTCATCTAAACAATTCTTCTTCTCCCTAACATTAGAGTATTTATTTTTGGTTTGTTTTGTTGTTGTTTTTTCTTTTTTGTTATTAACATACGTGTTCATATCGTTAGAGTTCGGTTGCTTTCCTCTGCCATCATCACCGTTGCCATCACGGCCACGTTTCCACTAGTCGAATCATTTTAATTATTGGTGTCACTTGATTTTTCTTTTTTTCAATCTTTTCCTACATTTTTCTTTCTTTTTCTTTCTTTTCTTTTTTTTTTTTTTTTTTAGCGTCCCATTGAACAATTCTCAAGTGTGCTTTATCGTCGCCTGATTTGTTGTTCTTGGTCTGCGTTCCTGTTATCTGTTGTTGTTTAGATGACACTTAGCATCTCCAATCACCTTCGCGCGCTTTTCCACAAAAACATCTCTTCCAAATGTCACATGATCAATCCAATACAACAACAACAAAAAAAAAAACAAGGAAAAAATGAAATCGATCCTGGAGACAAGGAAGCTGACAAGAAATAAAAAGAGGGAAACACAAGAGAGAGGGGGAATAGAGAGGCAAGAGAGAGAGAGAGGAAAGAGGGGGAGGGGAGAGTAAAATACAAAGGGAAAAAATAATGAACTAAAAACATTTGAAAAATTAGCCCCTGCCCCCTCCACTGATGCCGGAAATGGCACCAGAAGTAACTGACAGAATAATTAGGGGTCAGAATTGTTCGGGCAATTTTAAGGGTCAGCTTCGACCGGAATGGCGAATACAGACGACTCCTATTCAGTGGAAAGAGTTTGGTCACGTGCCCTTGTCCCCGGCACTCTTGCCAAGATTATAGTCTCATTTCTCGTTAACTTTTAATTGACGTAGTTTCTCGGCTCAACCACTTGAGAAAAGAAGAAGAAGAAAAAAGAACTCGGCCGTCGGCCGTCGCCGCCATCAAATCCAACATTTCCCCTGTAACGTTTGTTGGAGGAGTCACATGAGTGTTGTAAATACGGCTTATTCATTGGGAAGTGGTAAAAACTATCACGAACGCAAAGGCTTCTCTATTTTAGGCTTGTATTTATAATTCTGTATTATTTTGTATTATTAGTATTTATCTTTTATTATTATTTTCTATTATCTATTGTCAAATCCACAAAATTGAAAATTAAAATGCGTTCTTTAATTCATTCATCTAATTACTAACATTTTCAACATAAAATTTAGTTTTAAAATATACAATACTTACGCTTCTGTAAGCTTGATCTAATTTTAAGTAAAGATAGTGGAGTGCCCTATTGTCGGTATCAGCCGAACAGTGAGTGAGTCTATCCCCTTTTCGCTAGCGCGAGATTGTTTTTGATGAGGTAGAGCGCCACAACTACCATCAGCACTCACTTCTGGATTACCCAATGTAACTTGAATAAAATTTTATAAATTTTCCACTGAATGTAAAAAAGGGAAACTTGCACAAAATCATCTCTTCCCCCAAATTTCATTTAGAAATGTTCTTTTATAGCCAGATATGAAATTCTTGAAATGCTTACGGTCAAGTTACGTTAAAAGTACCGGTTCCCGCTAGACCGGCTAAGTTAAGTCAGCGATAGACCTGTTCAATGCTTAGATGGGTGACCATCTAAGCTAACAGTAGGTACTGTAAGAAACCGAATATCAAAATGACTTGATCCGGCATTAAATAACCCGAAAAGGGTTGATATGCCACAAAACTACCAACCAAACCGAAATTATTGAAATGCTTAGTGCCCGGGAATATATTTAATGGTATATCAACCCGTCTACGGTTAATTAATGCCTAGACGTTAGGGAATCACATTCATTGTACGTTCATATTTTTGTGTAGTTGTGCCTTAAGATTTTCTTTTTGTTTTTTGTGGGATTTTTTTCATGCGGTCCTATGAAATACGAATAATTTATACAGAGATCTATTTTACCCATAGAGTTGACCCTAACAGATACTACCATTCCAGGGTGGACCTGAGAGTAATGGCAATGAAGGAGTACTCAATACTCCCCAGATTTCCATAATTGGATCCTCATCATCAGATGAAGTTTAATGTCATACCAAGGACAACCCTCTTTTGGGAGATCTTCACCTCTGCAGCTCAGCTCAATCTAAGCCTCATCGACAGGATGAGAAAGATATTTAGTCTCACCAAGTACTAATGTTAGCATTAATATATCCACGATATACTATCACTGAATACAAGGGAAGGAAAGACAAGATAAGCTCATTTACACATGCAAGAACACTTAATCTTTTATCTTATTATAATGGAGATTCGGCATCTGTCTGTCTGAAACCGAAACTACGTCACTGCCTACGTCATGATACCATCAGGAATTTTGTAAGTTTATCAATGAGTATTAGATTTATAGTCAAAATCATTAATACATAGAATAGAATAATTTTATTTATTAATTATGTCTCTATGAAAATCTGAATTGGATTTGCCTCAAAACAGCCCATGTTATTAGTGCGTTCAAAATCCTGCAATGAGTCTTATATATCACTAAGAAATAAAGGTTTACATAATATATGGAGTGGTTCATTAGCATACCGGTTTAACAAATTTGGTTTTAATAAATAATTACTTGGTGTCATTGATCTCAAATTTATAATCCTATGAATTATTTTATATTGAAACCAATTAAAATACAATTAAAAATTACGTGTAATCTTTTTTATGCGTTCTTATTTAATTTCGTTAGTCTTTCTGGTTTAATATATTTCATTACATTAAAACTTGAATACTTACGTCCGGAGGGTGCATATTCTTGCTAGTATACATAGAAGTAGCATTAAAAGAAAAACTACATATTCATGTCACAAATGCAAATATTGTTTCATGAACAAGCAGTATATGGAAGGGGGTATAAAATGGGAAAAGACTTGACAAGTGTGGATTATAAAGCTACGTGGGTTTACAGTTCCTTGGCAGGGTCAAAAACAACGTCTCTACTGTTCAAAGAAAAGAGTAGAAAATAAGTCGAGAATGAGTTTCTGATTGTCATGTGATATATCGTATTATGATACCCGAGTATCTAATGCAGACGTGTCAAACACGCGGTCCCTGGCAAGCACATGTGCGGCCTGCATGCCGACTGCGCTTTCATACGGTGCTTTTACAGTACCTCAGGTTTTTTAAGTTCTTTCCAAAAAATCTTGGGAAAAAACGGTCGTTTATTTTCATTATGGTAATGTGTTAAGAAACAGAGTCTGTCATTAATGCATTGTCTCTCACCCCTTCATTTAAGTTACAGAAGGAGGAGCTAACTCAAACATAAATATAAAAAAATATGAATATTTAGATATTCTTTTATATTCTAATAAAAAGAAAATCGTAGAGCAGGTTGTTTTTCCAGCTATCTCCGCCTAGCGTTTTTTTAAGGCAGGAGGCCGGGACGCAATTCTGAGAATAGCACGATCATATCATTTTCATAAGCAATAATAAGGAGAGGTGAGTGAGAAAATAACAGAAAAGTCGCCTATGGTGACTGATGGTGAGATAAGTAAAGAGTATTTCAAACTATGGCAACAGTCATTTCTTATCTAAGAGGTGCTGACAAGTTAGGACGTCTGTCTCGCTAAATGGATTTTCATTTTTAATTAAGAGCAAAAAAAATGTGTGGGTGGAGGTTGAAATGTCCAAGTTTATGGAAAATATTGGTTACAAAAAAATGATCTTCAGCTGGCTATAGATGAGTAGTACGAGGGCCACATGAGACCCGAGGGTTGCGTGTTTGAGAACCCCGAAAAATAAGGTAATGAGGGAAGAAAATGATATTACATCAGTCTTTTAAGTGGTGAAGACCTAGCTCGAACTTTGCCCTCTGACATCGGTGATAGAAAGATTTACGTCACGAGGCAGACAACAATTATTCAAGGTTATTACAGGTGTGCGACACTTAATTAGGGGAGTGCTCACTCAGTAGTAGTAGTCTGCAAGACCAGGTTGCTAAGCAATGTTCTACACCAGTCAATATAAATATATATATATATTATATTTCTACAAGTGGTTCCACGGATATTGTTTTATGTATGTCATATGATCGACATACATAAACAGGTCAGACTTCAGTGTAGGAAATGTTTCCATGGCGTCCGTCATGTGTCGCTTCAGGATGGAGGGCTTCACCTTTCCTCAAACTTTTTTACAGCTATCGGCCTGTCTTTCCATGAGGATGTGTATAATTGGTCCTTATAAACTGACTTCCGCAAGGGCATCGATATATCGAGATGCTCCCTGTCACGATAAGTACGGATCGGCAAGTGTCCAGACATTCCAGGTGGCTATTTTTAGCCTTGTTTTGTAGTATTTTCTTGTTTTCGCCCAGCTAATGTGGACATTCGTCGAAACGCTGGTTTCTGGCCAGATAGCACATTTCTAGACACTTCTTAAATGGCTGGGTGAACAGTGTTTGGCCGATGCACGTTGCTGTTCAAGCAAGGCGGTGACGTTAAGTAGGTCACGAGTCACGCTGTATGTAGATTCACATCTGCGTGCTTCCAGCCCGTCAGGCCTGCATCACTATTCTCCATCAGTCTGATACTTGTAGAAATATCTGCACATGTTTTTTGTACATGTTGTGCGCTTGTGCGACACGCACTGCATGCTCTCCTTCCCAAAGTCAAGTATCAGTGACAAGCCGAAGCAAGATGACTGGGAGACTTTGGGAAACGCAGGTGGATGATCTGACGTGATCTACGGGTCCACTACACCGAGAAAAAAAAATTTCCCCTAATATTTTCTAAGTTTTAACTTAGAATAAGTCCACAGGTACAATTTTCTATTAAATAGGTGAGGACATATTCACAAGTGATTAATATTGTTAAATGTCAATGAAATTAAACGTTATGACAATTTAAAGCAAAGATATAGCAATCTCTTGTAGCTTCCGAAGATTGGCTTGTCATGGTCGATTTTTGTAGCTTTTACTCGGTTTACGGCTTGACATGCCTCATTTTTAATTAAGTAAGATTAATATTGTTAAATGTCAATGAAATTAAACGTTATTTTTTTAGAGGTGGTATTGAAGACTATTACAATGCGAGTGTAAAAGAAGATAAGGTAACGAGTATTTATTCATTTACCTGTGGTTTATTGTTTTATTAATATTTCGGGATGAAATATCCATTCATCAGAAGATTTCTAAAAGGTCGAAGTGTCTACAAATAACTTTGACTAACTGATCAAGACAAAAGTTTCTATGCAAATAAAATTGGGGATTACACAAAAGACTTCTACAAAATATTAATGTGCAAAAGTCGTAAAACTTAAAGGACTTTCAATAATTTGTTCTTTTTGTGTAGCTTATTAAAATAGGTTTGTAACTCCATCGTGGTGTATTGGTTAGCAAGCCACTTTCGCAGATTCATTACTACTCAATAGCGAGTTTGATCCTCGCTGGATACTCTATATTTGCTTGTGTCACATCATACCCGTGTGGAACGGGTTGGGTAAATACCTGCTTTTCTAATTCTTCAGTATCGTATTTATTTAATATGCCCCCCCCCGAGATATGACATGGCTTCCGATGAAGAACTAATGTTTTAGTAAAACCGTAGACTAAATGAAGATAGAAAGATTATTATTATTATTTGTATTATTACTCGGGAACCTTCTTGGACTCGGGAACCTTTTCGAACCCGGGAACCTTCTGGTCGTAATCGGGAACCTTCTTGAAGGATCCCAAATCCGAGATGGTTCCCGAGTTCGACAAGAAATACCTGAAGAAGGCTGGAGAGCATATGGACCGAAATGTTGTGCCGATAACAATGAAGATGAGGACAATAGTCCGAATAATACAAATAATACTAATCATCAAGCCTCATCTCAAAAATTCAGAGATATAGAAAGATTATGTTACGCCAATCATTCAAATGAAAAGGGATTCCCTACTTGCATAAAATGGTCGGGCTTTATAATCCTAACTTTTACTCCGAATTGAACACCGATCTCTATACTGGTGAGGAAATGTGTAATGTTCTCCGCTATGAAATTCGTTACCATGTTCCTTTTCTTGCAATCGTTTCGTAAAGTTTTCATGTTCACTTGTCATTGCACGCATGTTACGAGTGTGAACTGAAAAGTACATATGATGATGTCATATCTGCTATTCTGCCATCTCACTTGGACAAAAGAGTCAGGTTGCAATTTAACCAAACGGCGGAAAAAAACATAAAACAATGAAATAAAAATAAGACAAAACTGGGAACAGTAAATATAACGTAATGGTAGTGTATTATTAACGAATATGTGCATTTAATATTAAGAAATAACAGAAAAAGGTAAGAAAAGTCAATGTCTTTCAACCAACCTCATGTAAAAAGATAATAAGTGAATGTGGAAAGTCTCTTTGGAGAGTAGCGCAGATGCGTCTGGGTTGAACGGCAGACTCGGAAGGAACTGAAGAAAATCTAAAACTAAGCGCCAAAATCAGATGACGTTGTTGGTTTTTAATTGGCAGTTTCAATGATTGTCCCGTCTGTTTCTTTGGGGTTTCAACTGATGAATGAGAGTTTATAGTCTTGGCAGAGATGGGCTTAGGGGAGAAGGTGGTTTTGAAGGGGTGTCTTATGTAATTTGACCTATGAATCAGAGTTCATGGCCCAGACAAAGATAACTTAAACGGATATATGTATGTGGGTAAAGAAGGGTTGCCTTTGAATATCTGCTATTGATGACTTTTACTAATTGGATCCAAGCACTGCAACACTAATGAAAGAAGTGTATGGACCGTAAGGGGGACTATGCTGAAAAATAAACCTCATTTGGTCACATTCCATCAGAGTATTTTGGTCAGCCTATGAACTTTTCAGCTGGCCCTCATATTATTTCATTAATCATTTCTATCAATTAAGTTGTACTTTTTTTAATAATTGCAAGTTTTTTTATTAGATGCTTTTTTTTAAATCAATGTTACCAGGATTTTATTACTTCTAGTAAAACATTATACGACCAAAACGGGCCGTATTAGGTATTATTTATTACCAAACTTTACATCAAAACTGTAACCAAAGATAAAATTACAATACCTAACGAACTAAAAATAAAATAGCAGAAATATGTGCATTTATTTTTTGACATCTACACCTTTATATTTTTGCTTAAAAAGTTTCTATGTTGTAGTTTGGTAATAGATAATATCTAATAATATCCGTTTTCGTTGGAGTTTCCCAGATATAAAATCATATGATCTCTGAGAAAATTCTTTTTACAAATTTTCCTTGATTATATATATATATATATATATATATATATATATATATATATATATATATATATATATATATAAAGTTGTGATTTAAATTATCAAGGTTGAAGCTTTATTTTTTTCAATTGAAAATTTAAATGAAGATACGTTCACAGCTGAGCAACTAATAAAGTGTTGATGTCCAAATATTTTTTTCTGAAACATACAATTAAACAAGTGAAATGCCCTCCATACTCACCAAACTTAAATCCATGCAATTTTTTCTTGATGGAAAATTCATCTCCACAGCAAAATTTGAGAACATGGGGACAATAAAGGAAATACGAGGGGGTGTATCTTTACATCATATCAAAAGTGAAGAGCTTTTTGTTTTTTAGATGCTTCAACAGTAGAAAACTGTTCAGTAAGGCAGTTATAACGGAGATAAATGTGTAAAAATCAACACAAATGGACTAGATTTTTGCATTTAAATAAGTAAAAATCTATAGTAGCCCATACTGTAAAATTATACTGTGTATTTCATCAGTCCAGGCCATCAGGGGACATAACTTTTAATACGTGTGATGATCGTATTAAAAAATTTTAGTTATAATTTTTTAAATATATAAAAATCTTGGAAAATATATTGTGCAAAAATGGGCATTCTTAACTTACATTTTTAGATAGAGTAAATAAAGCTTTATCTATAGTGAAAATATAGACGTTTAAAATTCCCTATTAAATTTTTAAGTGAATAAAAATAGGCTAATTAAATCAGAGAAAGTACTTTTTTGTATCAATACAAAAAAATATTGTTTTTAAAACAAGAATAGAAATTTAAAAAATTAAATAAACACACACTATAAAAATTATTTTTTGAGTTTTAAGAAAATAACTATTAAATTTTCAAATAACTATTTTTGGGTGATGATTTAATTTTTTATCTTTTATTTTTTACATGGTTTTCACGATTTGATTTTTCTAGAAATGTAAAAATTAGGGAATGGAAATTCTTTATTTAAATGACCAAAGGGGGCCCCTATAATCTGAATTGATAAAAAAAAAATTTTTTTTCAATTTCTTTTTAATAAAATAAGCTATTCATTATAAAGATAAAGTCATTAATGAATAAAGTGTGAAATTTTCATTAAAATTGGACAATTCCCTGATTTTTGGTAATTGTTTGAAAATAAAAAATAAAAATATCCCCTTTGCAATTTTTGATTTTAATATATATATATATATACCGGGTGTTCGGGATAAATTTGACATACTTATATTTGGTTATTTTTCTCCATAAGTTGGAGGTATTGACGCCCACTAAGCATCATTTAAAAGCTTGGATCCTTCTTCATTCATATACGTGATGACAAATAGAATGGATGACTGGAACCCACCTGAATCATGGAAGAGAATAACTTGTATCATGATGATCTGCACCGGTCATCAAAATAAGGAATTTATGGTTGCTGCCCAATGCTCCCTGAACACTGTAAAAACAATCAGGCATGAACTGGAGAATTGCAATGGAGACATGAGGCTGTGGCTAGAAAAAAGCAATATAACAGACGATCTGATTGCGTTCGTACAGAAGAATTCCTTGAAAATCTGCAGAAAAAAGTGTTGAAGGACCCTAGCATTGGAATTCTGGCTTTGTCATGTGAATTGAATGTTTCAGCTTTTACCATGAAGCTTGTACTCAATGAAGACCTTCGCTACTATTCATACAAGCGTCGCAGAGGTCAACTGCTCCCAGAAAAGACCCATTAAAATCATCTGACAAAGGTGAAGAAACTTATGAGCAAAGTGAAACATCCTGCTGAACCACAAACAATCTGGTTCTTTTCCAATGAGAAAAACTTTTGTCAAGACCAAAAGCACAACACGCAGAATAACAGATGGCTTGCATACAATCCAAAGGACACTCCTCGTGTCATGCAAACTGAATTTCCCCAAACTGGATAGTTTTCGGATGTGTCCTCTGAAGTTGATGTGATACCTCCACATTTTTTCAGAGGGTATCAGGTTGAATTCAGATGCCTACGTGGAGTTGCTAAAAACTGTAGTCAAGCCCTGGATAACAAGGGTAGCCAATGGTAGCCATATGTATGGCAGCAGGAATCAACCCCTGCCACACCTCTGGGAAACTGGAGCAGGATTGAGGCTGTGATTGATGCTAATGGTGGTTAGTTTGAGTGAAACTTGACAGTAGCGTAATTTCTGTGCCTGTTGAATTTCTTTACAATCCATTAAATTTATCCCAAACACCCTGTATATATATATATATGTGTGTGTGTGTAAGGTATCCAAAACTGGTAGTAAGGGATGATTCTACATGGGATCTTCAAAATATCATTGTATAATTATATTGCATGTTTTAGTAGGTACAAATACAAGGATCTTTATAAATCCCTAGAGAGCTCAATGCACAATAATCTATGATTTAGATTAAATACAGAGCAATATTTACCTTTGAAAGAAAGAAAAACTCAATAAACCGTCATTCTGTAATAAATTTATTTCGACCAAAACTCAGAGTTCGCCATTTCTATTTGTAATGTCATGTAGGCAGTATCTATTTTCGTTTTTGCCTATCTGCGCATTCATGTCACCCCCAACGACGAGAATATTGTGTTTGGGAATCTGTCCGCATAGGAAGGATAACTCTCACAGTAGATAACAGAACAATTCACATACCTAGATAGTAATATCTCATCCACAGAAAGTAATGTTAATACATGAATAGGAAAGGCATGGTTGGCCACAAACAAATTATCAGTCATATGGAAATCTGATCTCACTGATAAACTAAAGCGACAATTCTTCCAGGCTGTGGTTATGTCAGTGCTGCTGTATGGCTTCACCACTTGGACCCTAACAAAGTGCCTTGAGAATAAGCTAGGTGGGACCTGCACAAGAATGCTGCATGTAGTCTTGAACAAGTTGTGGAAACAGCACCCCACAAGGAAGCAGCTGTATGGCCACCTACCACCCATTTCACAGACCATCCGAGTAAGACAGGACTAGACATGCAGGACACTGTTGGAGAAGCAAGGACGAGCTCATAAGCGACGTTCTCCTGTGGAAGCCAACACATGGGCATGCTAACGTGGGCCGCCCAGCAAGGACCTACATTGACCAACTATGTGAGGATGCTGGTTGCTGTGCAGGGGGCAATGAAGTGAAGGTTGGTGGGAGATTGTCATGGATATCCGTGCAACTTGCGTGACATAATGATATATATATATATATATATATATATATATATATATATATATATTATTTTTTTTAGTATGTAATAATATTAATTTTACTATTTATATTTTTATCAAATTATATATTTTTATCAAATTATATACTTTTTAGTATGTAATAACTATTATAACACCACTTCTTAATCATTTTTTAAAATTTTCTATAAATATAGTCTAGACAAATTTTTATTATATTTTTACATATTAAAATCATACATATACATTTTTTTTTAATATGTCTGTTTAAACAGGAAATTTAAGGATACCTTGTAACTCTTTCTTTAGCTTGAAATTGTAAATTTACATTTGCTGTCTGACCTACATTTGATGAATTTTCTGGTGAAATTTCTTTGGGTTATTCGTTTTATCTGTGACTGTCTGATAGGACTGAAATACTAAGGAGTTTGGGAAATTTCTTTAAATTTCTAAAAGCCTTTTATGTTTTGGTCGAAATAATTTATTACAGAATGATGGTTTATTGAGTTTTTCCTTTCTTTCAAATGTGTGTATATATATATATATATATATATATATATATATATATATATATATATGTCAATGTCATAAAAAATAGATGTACTGGGTTTTGTTTGTTTGTTTCTGAAGCATGAGAGAATGGATTAATACTAAAGAAATACAGTTGACTTATCGATTACCTCTAGACTTATTGCGTATCAATTTAAGATTTATATAGCATCTAGTCAGTCACTGGCTCACAGTTCAGTAAGTATGTTAGCTAGTATTGAAAAAATTTTTTTTAAGTTAAAGAATTTTGTAAAATTATTTACGAAAGCAAAACTAATAAGTGGTCTTATGATTTAACTCCACAAAGTTTAGTGGTGTCTAAAGAAATTGTTATAATATATATATATATATATATATATATAGCCTATCTCTGTTGTTTTCTAATGTACGAAATTACAATGTATTTCATACAAGAGGGTTAACAAACACAGGATGGCTGCTCTGAGAAAAAAATAGATAATGTAAATGATAGATTTTAAATGACACCGCCATGACGGACAACTCAGTAGTTGACTTATAAAAAATTACTAATGCAAGGGAGATAACTTTCAAACTTGAAATGGCGAACGTTTTCTCAGATTATGTAAATTCAAAACCATTATTACCAACTTATTTACTAATTGTCACCACCACCCCATATTTACTTTTGCTTTTTTTTTTTAATTAAGTAATACAGTTACTTATTTACAGCACAGACACGAAATCCTTCTTTAAGATTGTATTGTAATAATGGAAATATTTTTTAGACTAAATTCATAGTTTTAGTGGCTCTGGCTAACTAAGTTATCCAGTAGAAACCAGCTCACCTCAAGAATTTTTATATAATATTTATACAAAGTGTATTAATAATCCATTTTGAATTTCTTAATTAAAAAGCAGCTTTTTGTAAAACTTGCCAATCAAAACAAATTAGATGAGCCACCAAAGATTACAGATAGCTGATCACTTAAAACTTTTAAAAGTTTATTATACACATAAATAAATTAACAGCTAATGTTCTTTTCAAGATTACCTCATTAACAAGCACAACAGGGAAACTTTTCTGCTAGTGACCAAAACAAGTAGCTAACTTGGTTAAGAGGATTTAAATGGAAATTAAATATTTTTTAAGACAATTCAATTCCACAAAAAAACGGTGTTATTTAACCATCTATTTTGTTTAACAAACATGTATAACAACTTTAAAGAATTTTTTCATAGAAATGAAATTTCAACAATTTTTTATTGTTTATTTTTGTTTTGTTTTTATAATAGAAATAGAAAAAAAACTATACAATAAGAAAGAAGTCTTTGTTGAACAAAAATAGCTGAGTATATAATTATGTATAAACAGCTTTTTAAAGAAGATTCTCCTACAATTTCTTCTTGATTTAACTTTTTTGATTGGTTAAAGTTACAGCTCCCATTCTAGTTGGATCTTGTGATGGATAATGCACAGAATTCAACTGGGCCGTTCTTGGAGGTATTAAAGGTGGCGGTCTTACAGGTAAAATGCCAGGTGGAGGAGGAGGCAAGCGAACACCTGAAATAAATAACAACGTATTAGTAAACACAAATAAAAAATATTTTAAAACAACAATTCATCATCTAAACTCTTGATTAACAAACATCAAAATATTGTATCACACAATTTAGTTTTCTACAAACATCTCTAAAATATAAGACTTAAAAGAGCCCACAATGTGACATTGTGAGCCCCTTTTAAGTCTTATATTTTAAATCAGATTTTCTCATAGGAGCATTGAGCACTTTTAAAAATATTTCCAAATTTATTTTGGACAACAAATTACCCCTCAAAAGATATATGGCTTTGAAGTTGCAATCACTACCATATATGTATAACTAGTCTATATTTAGGTAAGATACATCTGTTAAAAATTTTGTACATCTGACATTCAAAATAAAATTCATTCCTTAAAGTAATGAAGTGTAAATGAAAACCTCTGAATTGAAATGAAAATTAACCAAATATTAACTATAGCAATGGAAGATTTGATTACCTGGTGGTGGTGGCGCTCTGGGCATAGTGCCAAATGGTGGTGCCACAGGTGGAGGAACACGGGGTGGAACACCTTGTGGTGGAGGTGGAGGTACCAGTGGTGGAGGCTGACCCAAGTTGAAGTAATTGTTGGTCAATTCTTCGGGTGGAAGAGGCAAAGCTACAATACAAAAACAAAAGGCACATAAGAAATTGATGTAAATATAAATAAACCAGCATAATTCTCAACACCCTAACTTATAAATAATGAGATTATTTACATAGAGAAAGACACTTCATCTCTTTCACTTTTCACCCTCTCTCTCTCTCAATTTTCTCCCTTGTCTGTATCACTTTACATTCTTTTTCTAATCCCAATTTATTTTTTTCACTTTCTTCAAGTAATTCCTCCTCATGTAACCATAACAACAGAATATCTCATTACTCTCTAGTAAGACTAGATTTTATGATTGATATATATTATGTAGATAATATTGGTGTGCTATATTTCCAAGCAGACAGTGCTCAATATCATTGATAGAGCATTTAAATTTGAGTTAAGGTAGCATGAGTTGGCGGTTCAGTAATTTTGATTTTTGTATCGATTTTTTTAATTTTTTATTTGATACTTCAGTTTTTCGTTTTGGTTTTTAATTTAGTATTTTTTTTCTTTCTAAGAAAGCCATTCATTCTTTTTATGTAAAGATAATTAATAGGTATGTGCAATTTTACTCCAGGGAAGGAATAGACTTTTTTAAATTTTCAAATTTTAAAACAATTACCAAAAATCATGGAATTGTCTAACTTTAATGAAATTTTCAGTACTCTATTCATCAATGACTTAATTTTATAATAAACAGCTTATTTTGTTATAAAAAAAAAAAATTTAAAAAAATGTTATATAAAGTTTACAGACAAATGGGAATGTGTTCATTCAAGCAAAGTGGAGACAAGTAGACATAACTCTGCACCAGGCAATGCTGAATCACCTTACTAGTCAGTTAAAAAATGATACCAAAGTAAAATAATGGATAATTTTTTTTTTTTTAGAAATTGTTACAATCTGTTATGCAAAAGAAACAAAATCTCGACTGAAAAAAGAATTTGAAAATATTTCTCACCCCCAGGCAATCCAGGAACTGGTTCCAATTGTTTTTCTGCCTCACTACCTTCCTTTTTGAGTAAAGTCTGTTGGGCTTGAGATCGTCCCCATTTAATATTAAGACGTCTTCCTAGGATGATTAATTTGTTGAAAGAACGCTCAGCAGCCAATTCAGCAGCAGCACGGCTTGTAAATTGCACAAAGGCACACTGCTGTTTACTGACCACATTAATTGAACGGATCTCACCAAATTGATAAAAGTGATCCCTGAAAAGAAGAGAGAGAACAAATGATTTCTTTTAAAAATCACATTTACAATTAAAAGTATCATGCAAAAAAAATTTTAAAAATTTTAAAAAAATAGAAAAATCTAGTACTTTAAAATTTTAACTACAAACTATATAATTGGGTGCTTTATTAAACATTATTATATGGTTTTTACTCACAAAGATTTATTTGAGTTTACTCAATAATTTAGATTTCAAATCTTTTTTTGTTCTGGTTTCTTTTTGTTTCTTTCTTTATTCTTATGAAAAAGAAAATTACAAAAATTTACTACAATCTGTTTAGTTTGGCATAAGGTCCAGGATGTAGTGCACAATATCAAACATCGTAATAATTAAATTATCCACAGATCCTGCTATTAATACACAATCCATTTTGTAGAGTTTTTATATAATGCTGAAAAACCAATAAAGTTTTAACAAGGTCAGCTTCCTGTAACCAGACTAAGAAATTGACTTGAGTAATAAGTTCCCATAGAAATTTCATTAAATCAAAACAAAACTTGTACCTCAATTCTTTTTCGCCAATTCTTTCTCCAAGACTTCCAACATATAATGTTGTAATTGATTTATCTTCTGGGGGTTCCAACTTGGGCATAGTTGCATATCGTTTGATAAGCTTATCAGCCACTGGATCATTAAGGCCATAATATCTGTCTTTAATGTTTTGGTCTGCAAGCGGATCATCTGGATCTGTTGGCTTTTCATGTCTGACAAAGAAAAAGAAAAAGAAAAAAAAAAAAAATTTTATTGTTAATATTCTGATATGCTGTCAAAAATTTAAGAAATTTAGCAACTGTTAAAAAAAAACAATGAGTAATTATAATGAAAATGGGTAATTCCATGTCAAATCACCCAGGCCACGTCACCCACCCCCTTCAATTTTTCTGAAATTTTTATATGTAGTGCCACATTGTGATTTTTCCACTTATTGATCTTGCATTGAAAAAAATCAGAAATCATTAATAACTTAGAAAGGTTTAATTTTATGCCTATTCTGATAACATTTTTGGATTCTTCAGGTCAAAAAGCTTCTATAAACCAAGTTTTAAGAGTGGGAAGCTCTAGAACTCATTTTATAAACAAAAATAGATAACAAAATGTCGCCATTTTTCTCCCCTCCCCCTCAAATTTTTTTAGTTTAAAATCAACATAACTCAGCCAATTTTTCGTATTGGAAGCTCAAATTTGGGGGATTGTCCAACTTTAACCTAGTCTACAGCTGTACAAAATTTCAATTTTATTTTTTTCTGGATGATTTAACATGGAATTGCCCAAATGCCGATACCATTAAACTGAATAAAGTTATGAAATGGAAAGTGCCATGTCCTTTCAGTACTTGGGTAATCATGGCACTCCACAGCTTCCTTTCTCCGTAAATAAACATGACTATTCTCAGGAGAGATAGTAGAATGGTTTCTCAATTGAAAACTCCAGAGTTAGAATTCAGAATTTCCTTCTTTTGCCCATCACTATCATGATGCCTACCAAATAAAATTATATATTTACCAATCCCGCTGCATGAGCAGGATGTAACATGAGGTTAATTTCTTAAGTGGACTTTAACAGGTTTCAATTCAGAGTTTTCCTTCTCCTAGACTGGTTTCCTAGCCAAGGTTAAAGAGCCTACTCTGTCCTACTATTTACCTATATATGGAGGGAGAACAGTTGGATTTTATGGCATGTCAACCCTTGTTGGGTTATTTTATGCTGAAAATATTTTTACTTTATTCATTCTTGTTGGGTATTCAATTTTTTTAAATTCATTTTTTCTATTTAACCCATGGGTTGGACCCTGATAGGTACAACCACTCCAGAGTGGACCTGGGAGTAATGGCAATGAAGAGGTACTCTACACTCCCCAGAACTCCAAAATTGGAACTTCGTTATTAGATGCAGTTTAATGTCATACCCAGGATAGTTAGAAGTAGCAATAACAACTCATTTCGTAAAATTGTTGGACATAGACAATTTTCACCTTAATTAGTTCTAATTGCAATTCCTCTGGACAAGCTTTTTTAAATAAAACTATATAAAGTTATTCTATTTCTTGTATGTAATACAACATAGCAGGTATTTAAAATGATATTTTTAAGTCCAAAGTGATGTTATTTATATAAATTAATACTATATATGTGTATATATGCAGTATTAAAAAAAAAATGCTGAATAATCTTGCGGTAAACTTTTTTTTTAAAATCTTGATATCCCTACTTCTTATTCCCCAAGTAATGGGTTCTAGCATGGAGATACATCAAATTTAAGTGCAGAACCAGAAAGAACATACAATTTTACATAAGAATGCAAAGTTTTTATCAAAATTACTCCAAAAATAAAGAAATTACTAAATTTCTTGTTTTGAAATGATCCGTGATTTGACATTTTTTTTAACAAAATCATGTCTACTTTTGTACCCCCAATTTCAGGGCTTTAAATTCTCATAACTTTTGACCCATTTGCATAATTCAAATAGTTCTGAACTCCATTTACAAAGCTCTATATAACTAACGTGATTAAATAACAATAACCTCAAATAAAAAAAAATCAAGTGGGAATGCTATTAGAAGATAAAAGTAATTGCTGTGTTTTACTAGAAAATAAAATTTGAAACATGTACAAGACAAAATCATTCAAATAGATGATTGATAGATTATAAGCATTTAAGAAAAGAAAATTGCAAATACGTCATGCACATTGAAGAACAAAAAACAATTTGTAAGAGGATAGATATAAAAATAAATATTTTCTCACCTATAAGGACATTCTTCTCCTCGTTTACATTCTCCTTTAACCCAAAATGAACATATATGAGGTCGATTACGTTTGTAATAAGGAGATGTTCGGGCTAATTTAAGAAGCATGTCACTAGGGGCAGTTGCCTTACCAAGAGCGCCAGCAGGGGTACTACCATCACTATTACCGATCTGAAAAACAAACAAGTAAACAAATTATTTTTGTTATTCCTTTCAATTTCCAAGTTACATTACAAGGCAACAGCATCTACAATCCCCACAAGACAGATGAAAGGTAAAAGAACATGGTTAACAGAAAAAAATAATCTGTCAAATATAAAAATAAATAAAACCCCATTTAAAAAAAAGTCTAAAAAGTTAGTTAATTTTTTTTAAAAAGAAAAGAAAAAAAAAGTAACCTGTCAATTATAGAAGTATCTTTATTTATTTATCTGAAGTTTTGAGATGAGGCTTGATAATTTGGATTATTTGAATTTTTTCCCAGTTGGACACATGGCACAACAGATATAAAGGTTGAGTTAATACAGTTCTAAGTGACAATCATCTGTTGGTTGCAGGTTCAAATCTAGAGAGAACAGACAGACGAACTTCTCAATCAGATGACAAAACCTTTAATATGTGTGACTGATTATTCATTCATAAAATTTATTTTAGACTTTATGCTGACCAAGGGAGATAACTTCAATGGAATTTTAATTACTACCAGCAGAGATTTTCCCAGTGAAAACCTGCATTTCAAATTATTTTCTATTTTGTCATTCAGTTTTTAAGCATACTATTTTGATTTTGAGAAAATGCAAATTAAAACTTTATCTTATTTGAAATTAGACTTACAGCATGTGTTTACTAATTTATATATTAAATAAACACTATCATCTAACTTCCTCCCATACCATACAGCAAACAAAAAAGATATTCTAAAATGAAAATAGCAGATTAAAATCATGATTAGATGAAAAAAAAAAATGTTCAACATCTGCTCAGAACAAATCTTCCCAAAAGTTTGTAAAATATTCATCAATTCTTTTGATTACTTAAAAGGCAGGCTTTTTTAAAAATAGTACTGTCTGTTAACGTTTATCATATATATATATATATATATATATATATATCTTAAAATAAACGAATATTATTATACATTCATTCTTAGCCTTGTTTATCATCAAATCTTTAATAAACGAACAATTTACATTCAAATGAATCAATGTTACAATAAATTTTCCTCCTACAAATAAAGACATGGATTTTACATGTTAACCCTTGAGTGATTTAATGCTGAAGTCCTGTTTGTTTTATTCATTATTATTGGGTATTGGTGTTTGTTTTATTCATTATCATTTTTTAAACTCATTTTTTATTTATTTACCCCATAGATGGGACTACAGGTACTACCACTCCAGGTCAAAGTGGATCTGGGAGTAATGGCAATACAGTGGTAATCTACACTTCCAAAAACTCCAGAATGGGTACCTCACCACTAGAGGCAGTTTAACGTCATACCCAAGACACTAAGACCCTCAAAACCGCCTTTTAGCACATCTATGATAAAAAGGGATGGTAGTTTGCCAGAGCAATACGGTCAGTATAATCATATAGGCTATAGGGCTTGACGGGACCAGCCAATTGATTGGGATGGGGGCATTCCGTCTAGCCGAAGCAAGGATCAAAGTGGAGTGTAGCATGTCATGGATTGCTTAGCCACCAGCATTCCGTCCAAAAGCATCACGGTCGCCACCCAAGGCTTTCAGATGGCCTAATTGGAAGGAGGTCTTACTCCTCAACAGAGGTGCAGTCAGTGTATTATACAGTCCCAGCTGACAGACCTAAATAAATAAGGAAGTTTAATACGCTAGGTATTAAACTTCCTTTAAATTGTTACTTTTTTTAGGAGTAAAAAAGAAAAACTAAACGAATTTATGTTTATCACTTTAACGCAACAAGCAATTAAAAATTGAATTTAAGTTTGTCACATATACAAAAAAGCTTTTGAAAAAAATTGTTTCAAAACACTCAAGTTTATGAATACAGTTTAAAAAATATTTTAAATGTAAACAAAAAGAAAAATATTTCCTAAAATAAACAAACATTGTACTATATGAATCATCGGCGATTTATTAAATTTGATTAATCATTTTCCTTTTTTTTTAAATTTGATAAATCATATTCTCTCTCTTACTCCCGTTTTCTCTTTCTCACTCCCTCTCTGGTGTTCCTATTTTTTTTTTTATAGTCATGGACCGCATACTTTTGCTAGTATATATATATATATATATTAAATAGATAATTATTATAATCATTATAATTTCTTTTAATCCCAAAAATTGATACAATGTAATATATGCAGGGGGAAATATATCTATTCAACAATTTTACTTAAAACAAATTCAATTGTTTCCCCTTTTAATTTATTTGCAATTGTAATAAATATTTTCAAATTATTCATAAATATAATCCACATGAGTTTCCAGTTTATTCTTTTTTTAATTTGTTTACTTACTTCTCTTTCAATATTTTGAGTATAATACTCTTTATTGACATCAGATTTTGGAATGTTATCCTGCAATTTTAAGGCAGCATCTCTCACTTGGACAGGTAAACCTAGAAAAAGACAAAAAAAATGGTTAAACATTTCAATGGGGAAAAAAAAAGGGATTACTATTTTTCTCGATATTTTTATTATGAAGACAATGATGAGAATTCATTCCCCTTACAAAAATGCAATAAAAGAATAATTTCTTTTATCTTTGGTGTTCAACATTTTGGACTTTTCAGCTGATTCAATTGCATCAGTCACCAACAAAAGAGAGAATTTACTAAAAGGGTTGATACTTTTTCAGAGAAATGTTTGTCTTGGAATATCACAAGCTAATGGCAGTACAACAATTTAACTCAGCTAAAAACTAAGGCAATATTTTCCAAATCTGAAATTTAGTCTTTCTGTTACTCCGGGCATGAGTATTTAAGTTTTAATGTAATGAAATATATTAACTTAGAAAGAATAATGAAATTAAATATGAACACATAAAAAGATTAAACTTATTTTAATCATATTTTAATTGGTTTCTATATAAAATCATTTATAGGATTGATTTTAATACATTGGAGAATAAAACTATAATATTAGATCAATAACACAATGTAATTATCTATTAAACCCTGGAGTTTCCCAAGTCCGACAAGAAATACCTGAAGAACGGCCAAAATGTTGTACAACAATGAAGATGGGGACAATAGTCCGAATAACGCAGATAATACTATTAAACCCGGCAAATTAACTACACCATATATTATGTAAATCTTTATTTCTTAGTGATATATAAGACACATTGCAGGATTTTAAATGCACTCATAACATGGGTGGTTTTGAGGGAAATCTAACTCGGATTTTCATAGACATATCTTTAATAAATAAGATTTATTCTATGCATTAATGATTTTGACTATAAATCAAAAACTCATTGATAAACTTACACAATTCATAAGGGTATATGTGAAGGTGACAGACAGATACGAATCTCCATTATAATAAGATGTCAAAAGTAAAAAAAATATTTTTTGTAAAACACTCGTTGCTTTCTTGTTTCATTTAATCATTCTCAATTTTCGGAGGGTTGGTAAGATCACACCCTTTTTAAAGAGCTGAAATTTTGTATTTCATTTTTATATTAAATATAGACGTTTTTTTTTCCTTTCTTAAGAGAATACAGTGTCATCTTTAAGGATTTTCCATCAAGAAGATTCATTTTTTTAAAATATAATTTGAAGAGTTATTATCCTAAGGGATCGGGGTGATATTTTCTATATCTATACTTATAAATAAGTTAAACAAAAGACAATCATCAACAATAATTAAATTACAATCATCATCATCATAGTTAATATATCTCTTAGTCTGTCATTTAAAAGCAGAAACATTAGGAATGGTTTTGCTAATGAATTATAATCAAAAGAAAAAAGAAATAAAAAGGTTTGAATTTCATGAAAATTAATACATATCAAATGATACTACAGGTTCTATTTTTAGTCTTCATACATCAAAACTCTCTTCTTTTTTTAATTTATTGATTATCACCTTATTGTTAAGATTTCATTGGAATTTATATAGAAAAAATTATTCTAAGAAAATCTTTTAAGTTTTTGGGTTACATTTCATCATAAATGAATAGTTTAATAATCATTTAAAAATTAGTATTGGTTTGGTTAGTTTGTTTTACAGCATATCAACTCTTTTCAAGTCATTTTCATAAAAGTTTTTATGCTTCGAGTTCTTAATATCCTCAAAGTGGTATAAATAATTTTCATTAACTTCATTTGGTTTGGTTTGTTTAATGGTATAATAACCCTGTGGGTTATTTAATGTCAAAAAACTGTTAGAGTGTGAGATATAAGTTGGCACTCAAATTTTCTTTACAGGTGTATTTTTGTAGATGTATTTTATATCTGATTCTTAATTTTCGATATATTTTTATTTCTTTCAAGAAGGATAAAATGTCATCCATGTTAGTATTCTCAAACAGATCCCTCATTTTATTTGTGTTGAAATATTTCTTTCTGATTAGTATAAGTAAATGGTGATATAAAAAAAAATACTTACCATATTCCAAATCTAGCAAACACGTTTGGCAAATATTTTTTAACTTGGAACAAGTCTGACATACTTCAGTTTTCTTGAACCTCATACGAGCACCTGGACACCAACGGAATACTGTGAATGGTCTAGCACATATTTTGCATTCTTTTCCATATTTCTCTTTCATCTAAAAATAAAATATATCCAAATTTATACAAATTTCAAATGGAGAGATTAAGAATATTTCTTCTACAACAAACATTAGATTATCATTAAGATAATCTAATTTATACTCGAAGCCTGTGTCCAGTGGTTTCAGCCTCTGAACCAGTTAAATAATTAACGGCATAGATCCCAGGGGGCTATCCCCCCAGCCAACATCTGCCCCCTTGATTTAAAACGTAGGGCTGGGTTTATTGCTCAGTACCTGAGGCGCCCCCCCTTGAATACCTTGATCTTCACATTTTTTGCACCCACCACCCATGAGCTTCGGCTCGTGGGTGATCCCATATTAAAAAGACCTTGTGTCACACCTGCATACGTGGGATGCAAGGTAAATAATTAACATTAAGATAAAAGTAGATGTACAGTACATCAAATATATTCCAAATTTGTTTTTAAAAAAATTTATTTTAAGAACAACCAATTATGAATTTTTTTTTTTACAAAATCATTAAAATAATTAAAACAAAAAAGTGCTATGTCCTTTCAGAACTTGGATAATCATGGCTCTTCACAGCTTCTTTCTCAGTAACTTATCATGACTATTATTAAACAAAAAGGTATTTATACATTTCACTTATAAAAAATAAATAAAACTACAGAACACTATTAGTAATTACTTTTTTTTATATTCAACAGATTGCTTGATTTTAATGGCACATCAAACCTTAAGTTAAATAAAATCCCATTCATATTTTCATTTTTGTGTAGTTGTTTTTTAAGAAGCTTCTTTTTCTTTTTGCATACAGTCTTATCAAATATGAGTAATTTTTAAACAGATCAATTTGACCCAGAGATGGTACCCTAACAGGTACTACCACCACTCTATATCAAAGGTAATACATCAAGAATAGTTATCAATGGGACATGTGCACTTGATATTTCTTAATAATATTTTCTATGTTAGGATGTAAATGAGATAAAATAAACCATCATTTGCTCTTCAATAAACACAAGTCTTTCTCTGTATCTTTTTATGTAATAAAACTTCTGTCCCATATTGGTTGTACAGGTAATTCCATGTCAAATCATCCAGAAAAAGTAAAATTGTCACCCAACCCTTCAATTTTTCTGATTTTTTTTTTCCTGGTGTGGACTATGTTAAAGTTAGACAATCCCCAAAATGTGAGCTTCCAATTCCAAAAATTGGTGGGGTTGTGTCGATTTTTAGTTCTCCAAATTTGGTGGGGTTCACAAAAAATGGCAACTTTTTCTAATCTATTTTTGTCTGTAAAATTAGTTCTAGAGTTTCCCTACTACTAAAAATTGGTTTAAAAAAGTATTTTTGCCCAAGGAACCCAAAAAGGCTATCAAAAAAGTATTGAAGTCAACCAATTTTAAGTTATTGATGATTTCTGATTTTTTCATAGCAACATCAATATTCTGATATGGCACTGCATCCATGACAAAAAAAAAATTTCTATTATTATTTCATATATATTGAACATTATTTGTACCAAAAAGTTAGTTTGATTTTTGCTCAGAACCAAAGCTACATCAGTTACAATTTTGCAAATCAGAAATTACTAATAACTAAAAATTGGTTACCTTTAAGACTTTTTTGATAGCATTATTGGATTTCTTGACCAAAATGCTTTTATAAACCAATTTTTAGGAGTAGGGAAGCTCTAGAACTCATTTTACAGACAAAAGTAGATTACAAAAAGTTTTGCAAAACAAAAAGTTTTTCGCGAACCCCCACCCAAATTTGGAGAGTTAAAAATCGACATAACTCCACCAATTTGGGGAATTGTCTAACATAATCCAGAAAAAATTGAAAGGGATAGGTGACATGGCCTGGATGATTTGAAATGGAATTACCCGTATATATTAGCATATAAATGTTGTACAGTAAATGTAATTATTATTAGAAAGAAGTTTGGTTTGATTTGTTGGATTTTATGGCATGTCAACCCTTGTTGGGTTATTTTATGCTGAAGATGTTTTATTTTATTCATGCTTGATGGGTATTCAATTTTTTTTAATACAACTTTTAACACATTTCTTTTCTATTCAACCCATAAATGGGACCCTAACAGGTACTACCATTCTGGGTTAGAGTGGACCTGGGAGCAATGGTAGTGAATGGGTAATACACACTCCCCAAAGCTCCAGAATTGGAACTTCATTAGATGCAATTTAATGTCATACCCAGGACACTAGAAAGAAGTACTAAAATATTCAAGAATGGATTGCACAAATCAATTCCACTTACCATACGAATATATGGATTGTCTCCTAAACATGTTTGGCAAAGAACTGGGAATTCCTGAAAACAAAATAGATTTTAATTAATGAATATACATTTATTATACAGTCCAGACAGAACAAATATCTTAATATTTTCTTCTAGCTTAACAAACAATTAAAAAGTAAAGTTTTACAGTATTATATTTTAATATTTTTAACATTCAAAAAAATTTCAATTCCAATTTGTAATATCTGTTTATGGTATTTATCATTATTTAAAGGCTTTTTTGAGATTACAACTTAGCCATCATCATCATCATCATATTGCACTGACAACAAAGATTTCCATGATCTCTCTCACCACCAGTCCCTATCAGTCATCACTCCTGGTAAGTTCTCCTTACAACATCCAGTTTCCACATAGCATTCCATGCCTTTCCTATAAGCCATTTCATAGGATACTAATAACCACCTATTTTTTTATTCTTACTATATGTATTATAGTCCATAACCCGAAACAGTTGAATTTTGATCAGAAATCTTCAGTGTATAATAGTAAAAATGTCTGAGGTAGACTGTAAATTCAGGGATGTAAATTTTTACCATAGTCTACTGGATAGATGTTAGTAGAATATGAAATGAAGCTCCAATGTATATATTTTAATTTCTCAACAGGGATTAATACTTTTAATAAATGACACTCTAAGGAAACATAACTTAATACGTTAATTCATTTATAAGCTTTTAAAAAATAAAAGATAGCATTAATTGATGTTTTATAGATTTAAAGTTGTTGCATAGTGATTCAGTTATACACCTTTTTGACCTCAGTGTTGGTATTTTAAGGGAATTGAGATTATAAACGTATCAAGTCCTATACTGAAATAAACTGAAAATTACTATTCACTGGTAATTTTGATGAGTATTTAACAATATTTCTATTTCAGAGTAACAATTTTTTTAAATTAAAACAGTCAACTTTTGCAGTTCTGAGGTCAAAAAAGTTTATAATTGAAAACACTACACTCCAATTTTGAATCTATACAACATCAATTAATGCTGTCTTTTATTATCATTTTTTTAAACTTATAAATGAATTAACCTATTAATTTATGCTTTCCATAGTTTCATTTTTATCAAAAGTATTAATCCCAGTTGAGAAATTAAAAATACATACACTGGACTTTATTTCATATTCCACTAACATCTGTCGAGTAGACTATGGTAAACATTTACGTCTCTGAATTCACAGTCTACCTCAGATATTATACATTGAAGATTTCTGTTCATAATTCAACTGTTTCACAGTCTACCAATGTCTTATCCATGTAATTAAAGATGAAGTTGTCATAGCATTGTACAAGGAAGGAGATAGTGTTAATAACTCAACATCTTTTAGTATTATTTGTATTATTCGGACTATTGTCCTCATCTTCATTGTTATCTGTACAACGTTTTGGCCGATGTGCCCTCCGGCCTTCTTCAGGTATTTCTTGTCGGACTCGGAAACCTTCTTGTCGTAATCGGGAGCCATCACGGAACTTTGAACCAAACCCTTTATTCAGTCCATGGGGGTATCCTGTTCTCATTCTGCTAACCATAGTTGGAGTAGAGGCATTAAGCTGTGTTAATTATCATTCTATGTTACTGCTGCCCCTAACTGAGAACAGGATACCCCCGTGGACTGAATAAAGGGTTAGGTTTAAAGTTCCATGATGGCTCCCGAGTCCGAAAAGAAGGTTCCCGAGTCCAACAAGAAATACCTGAAGAAGGCCAGAGGGCACATCGGCCGAAACATTGTACAGATAACAATGAAGATGAGGACAATAGTCCGAATAATGCAAATAATACTAATGATCAAGCCTCATCTCAAAAATTCAGAGAAATCCAATATCTTTTCTGCAAAATAGGTTTTTTTTTTTCATTCTTACCCTATGACTTGATGATATACCTATGTACATACACAATTTCAAAGCAAGTTATTTCACACAATTATGCATACTACATAACTACTGAATGGCAAGTTCAATCCTCACTGGATACTCCATACGTGCGACCTTGTGTCACATCCTACCCGTGGTGAGCAGGTTGAGTAAATACCTACTACATAAATGTTTAAGTAATATATATATTCAAAATTTATTTTTTATCTAGTATCCACAAAAAGCTGATCACTATAAGTCTTTGCTGATCGGCCCATTCTGGTGTGTCCATGCATAGGTGTCTACAGGAGAACATCACTTATGAGTTCAGCATTTCTTGTTCATCTTGATGGATCAGTAAAATGGTAATTCCTGTGTGTGGAGTTGAGTGAAAGAGAGGCTTTCTGTGATTGGATATACCAATCACATGATGAGCCCAAAAGTTTTGGTGCAAAATACCAAAATCACCAAAGACCAGCTCCGATGAGGCAGTGACTTGAAATCCTCTCCAAGAAATCACCTTAAGATACCAGATATCTTCTCCAGCACACTGGTAAATCCCTCAAACTCAACCTTATACACAGAAGGACTTTATATTGTTACTCATTGTTTTCATTTGTTCATTAATAAATTGTTAGAATCAAACTAAGTTGTAATTCGTTTATTTGTTGCTGTTAGTCTTAGAATTAAATGCTATACTAACACAATAATCTTATTACATATATGCTTTAAGTAATATGCATATTCAAGATTTATTAATTCAAGTGTATTCTTTTCAATAATAATCATGATTAAGCCTCCAAAGCCAGTAGAACAATTCATGTACTTAGGTAGTAATATCTCAACACAGAAAGCAATGTTAATGCACGTATAGGGAAAGCATGATCTGCTATAGACAGATTAGTCATATAGAAATCTGATCTCACTGACAAGTTAAAGTGACAATTCTTCCATAGTTGTATCAATGCTACTAAATGGCTGCACCACTTGGACCTGAATGAAGCACCTAGAGAATAATCTAGATGGGAGCTGCACAAGCATGCTGCGTGCGATATTAAACTAATTGTGGAAATAACATCTTACAAAAAAGCAGCTGTACGATCATTTGCCCCTATCACACAGGCCATCCAAGAGAGATGAACAAGACATGCTGGGCACTGCTGGGGAAGCAGGGACGTACTCATAAGTGATGTTCTCCTGTGGAAACCAGCACATAAACATGCCAGTACGAGCCGTCCAGCAAAGACTTACATTGACCAGCTCTGCACGGATACTGGATGATGCACAGAGGACATGCCGGGGACAATGAATGATATGGACGTTTGGCGAAAGATTGTCATGGATGTCCGTGCTACTAGCGCGACATGATGATTCTTACCAAATTTATCATTTAAGTATATTTTATTTTTCAATATTACAAGATTTATAATCATTATCACACAAACTCGAATTCTTTAAACTGATAAAATAGCCAGTGACAAATTTGTTATAAAAATTTATACAAGTTGAAACATTTATATCATATGGCTTTAAAAACATACAGCTACATTTCCGGCTCTTTTCATTTTAATATTGAAGTTAATTTTTTTCAAAAAGTAAAATATTTTTCTTTGATAAATCACTTGATAAATTTGACAATCTAGTTAAGAAAAATATACATTTTAATTTTCTTTTTAAAAAAAATGATTTAAAAAGTTTCAAATAATAATAAAAAAACAGTGTGAAATAAAATTTAAAAGTAAAATTTTAGATTTATTTCCACGTCAGTTAACGGTGAAATGAGGGAGCAGGGTTTTCTTTAAATAAATTAAATAGGTAGGAGTACAACAAACACTACATTTTACCATCAGCGAATTGATTGATTACTTATTAACTAGAATAACCAGGATATATTTATATCGATTATGCATTTAACTTATTTTGAGAGAAAAAACGTATTATCTGTGGCGTGATTATTTTTAAGGGATTTTTTTTTTTTAGATGCATTTGAACTACATTTACTTTTACATTCACCGGTTTTAATATATTTTTAACATTTATGTACCATTATCAAATATACTAGCTAAAATTCGACCAGGAGATTTTTTTTTTCTAATACAAAAATAAAATAATAAGGTATTCCTTTAACGATAATTTGAAAAAAAAAGAAAGTAATTTAATTTAACAGCATGTGTTAGGAATAAATAAAAAAAAGTAAAAGACAAGCGACTTGTGAATTGAATTTCTTTTATCGTACATAACCAATGAGTTTACACTTAATGCAAACAAACAAAAGTCAGATTTTCAAGTTACACATTTTATTATGATTTTAAATAATATTCACAGGATAATTAAATTAAAAAATTAAACTTACTGAATCTTCCCAGTTCTGTCTGTTGTAAGTATTTGCACCTTTCGAGGTCGCCATATTCCATTCTTTGTGAAGCGGAAGTTACTACAAAAAAGCAAAATAGTGGCGAGCTGAAAAACGAAGTAAAACAAAAATAAAATTTTCAGATAATTTTTGTCCCTAAAATTCAATTGTTGTGGGATAAGATTATTTTTTTAATTACTTAATTTTTTAATTCACGTTTTTATGTGTAAAATACGTTTTAAATCCCATTTAGGTAAAATTAACCATCATTTTCCTTAACCAGACTGAGAAAATCCAGCTTTTAGGTGTAACCTGAACTCTTAGTTCACTACTTCCGGGTCAAATTCATTTCAGTTTTAGGTCAATTGATGTTTAGTAAACATCGGATGCAAAATGTTAAGAAAGAAATAATGACTGACATTTTGCGTTGAGTCTTTGTATAAAATTTGATACGAACATCTGTGATACTAATGAAGGTAAGTAGATGGCAAAAACATTATGTATAAACGTCTAACCCCACAAAAAAAAGTTTATTAATGATTCTGGTTGGTATTTTTGTTTTCTTTTACTTACTTATATTTCCTTGAAATGATGTCCACTTTAGACGATATAGTATCTCATCTTTTAGTTGCAATTGCGACTAGCATTTATTTTGGTAGTAAATTTCTATTATAAAACCAACAAAATTTAGTTTTAATGTTCTACCTTGTTAGATTTCAAATATTATTACCATCGTTTTCGTTTAGATCGGAAAAATGTAATACTTTTGAGGTTCCTTACATTATTATTTACGTCTCTTTGTTTAATATTATTTTTGCTTTTATTTACATATGATTAACTGAAATAAATGTTTTGTTTTTTGTTTTTTTAACAATAATGGGACAATTTATTTTTAGCACGCACTAAAACACGTGCAATCTAACAATGAATTAATAGTTTCACTTAAGATTTGACGTCTTTTCTGTGTCTAAGAAAATACTTTAAATTAATATAAAAAGAATCTAGACTTTTTAAAAAATTTAATTACGTTGTTTTTTTATGTGTTTTCCAGTTTAATAAACTGTGTTTTATAGTTTAAAGAATTAATACAATATAAACTTTATATTGTATTAATTCTTTTACAAAACTTTGAAAATGCTTCTAAATCTTATTTGGTTAATCTGTTGTTAAACCTGTTTGCCATTTAATTGTGTCTGCTCCTTGAACAATATGAAAGAGAAAACAAAAGAAAATACTTTGTTTAAATCAAAGTTCTTTCAAAAAAATATATCTAAAATCATTTATTTAATTGATTTTAGTTAATCACTAAAACATAACAAACCAAAAATCTCTACAATTTTTCATTTTTCCTTGATCCTTTAAAAATGTTTCTTCCTTTCAGTTTTATTAAACTATTAAGTCTTTATATATTTTTTTTTTTTACTGAAATCCCAACAACAATATAATAAATACGAGACAATCATTTTCTAATTTCATACACTTTTTATAGTAATAGTGAGTTCAAAAAAATATATATATATCGCTATTTATTTAACATTTTAATTGGTGATGCAATTTTAACAGTATTTAAAATCATACATGTTTAATATTTATTTGCTGTTTTTTTAGGATGGTCTTTTAATAGTTTACTTTTATTTTTGTTTTTTTAATGTCGACACGAAACATTAAAGACTAAATTTTTTTTTAAATATTTAAAAATACTATGGTTTTTTAGCATGTTTTTTGTTTTGTTTTGTTTTGTCTCGATCATCAGAAAATATAAGTAAATTGACAATTATTAATTATCTTCTTTTTTTTTTAAATAGTGTCTGGATTGAATGCAAAACATTTTTTATTGAAATATTATTTTAAATATCTTAAGATTCTAATCAGTTCAGTATTGTTTATTAATATTACGCCTAAATTTCTAACTTCTCAACACACCATATTTAAATTAAGTCTGAATGCAAAAATAAATAAATAAATAAAAATTAAAAAATTAAATTAAAATCACCCTTCTGCCTAAGGGTGAACAACAACAACAACCACTTGTCACAGTTTATTTTTGCTTTTCTATTGAATTAAAAGATGAAAAATAAAAATGAATTTATTTTTAAATACAAAATAAAGATGTGCTTGAACTTTAAAAATACTTTTTGTATGAATCATAGTTCGATTTTTTTTCCTCGTTATTCTTAACAATTTTTAATAATCGTGTGTAACGTTAATTTATTGCCTCTTTTAAAAAAATTAAATTACATAAGTTGTTTTTCCTTTTTCTTTTTTTGTGTTTTATTTAAATATTTATTTATTTATTTATGACTAATAAATCGATGCAAATATGTTGATCATCATTCATTGCTCATCATCAGTGACCGATTTTTTTTCCGAGTCAAAAAATAATCTAGGCAAGTGATGTTACTTTTTTTTCTTCTTTTTTTTTTTCCTTAATAGAATTGACCAATTTCTTCACAAAATTTACATTTGTACTCTTCAATCAGTGACATCTTTTTTTTTTCTTTCTATAACACATCGTTACAACGGTTATCTAAAATAGTGTAAATATAGAGATACACAATTCTCTAACCTGTTGGCGTGAAACAACCCCAGGCAGGTTGATATGCCGTTAATATCCACCAGCCTTTTTTGTAGTTTTTTACATTAGTATTTTTTTCTTTTTACTTCTAGCTTTTTAAAATTTAGCAATTTGTTTGCTTGCTTTTTGTTAGTAGATAAATTCTAATTTTGCATCAACCACAACGATGTGAAATTTTTTTTTTTTTAATATATCTGGTTCGAAAATTAAATTTCGTTGTTGTATTTATATTTGGTCACGTGAATCTTTCTATAAGTAGATTCACACACATTAGCTGAACTCTTCTTGTTTTTAGAAGATGATAAACTATTTTCGGACTTGTTTTCATCCACCTGTTCTGTCTGTCTGTCTATATATTATAGCCTAATACGCATGAAACTTTAGTAACTGTAAATTAGTACGATAATATTTTATTTGAGATTTTAAACTTGCTCAGCTAATTTGGCATTGACTACTTTTGTTTGGGTATACAAGCACTTTTCATATTTGCTATTCATTCATTATATATAATTGTCAAGTCTAAAAAGAAATTAAAAACTCTCTCTCTCCTGAGCTAAATTTATATAAGTACTGCTAACTGTCCAGTTCTTTCTTTCTTTCTTTCTTTCTTTAAAAAAAAATGTTTATTAATAAATAAATCCAAGCTTATAGGATAATTTTCTTAGAAAAACCTAAAATTTACCCCCAAAAATCTATCAGTTTTTTAATAAGTAATTAATCTTGGATAGAAAAAAAACTAAAACTTTTTCCCTTTTTAAAGAATTAAAAGTTTTGTTTTTGTAAATAACCCATTGTTTTTCTCTGCTGTTCCAAGTTACTTACTTACATGGGGGTTTATTCACTCGTTTTGTAGATTATTAATAATTGTAAAAGTAGGTTATGTTATTTTGTACCCTTTTCTTGATTGCTATCGTAGATTCCTCAAACACATTTCTTTATATTGTTGCTTGTGTTCGAAATAAATTATTCAATGTTAACTCCGCCATCTTGAAAAATATGGTATACTATACATAGTAAAATAATTTTGTTTACCTTTTTTTATTCGTGCAAACAAATGTTTTCGCGTTGTTACTGATTCTTTTCTCTGGTAATTTTGTTATTTGTTCATTGATTTATGCAAAAGAAAAGCAATAAATAAAGTCACGTTTGTGCATTATTCTCTACTGCTTTGTGTACATTCTTTTAATGAGTAATTTTAAGAAAATGCTAATAAATTGTCAAATTAGGTGTTTTATTTATTTTTATTTTTTTAATAATGTCTTATTCAAACTTAGATTGTTTTTTGTTTTTTTTTATCTATGTAGATTTTTTTTTTAAAGAAAGTTTTCGAAATCGCAACAATTGTTTCTAAATCTAAAATGTAAACTTTATTCATTGAATTAAGTTTTTGTTTTCCTTGTTCTCTTTTCTTTTCACTACTAAAAAGAAAGTAAAAAAGAAAAGAAAATCTATGAATTTTATAGATTTTTTAAATTGCTAGTATATAAAATCTGAAAGATTAATTTTCAAAAATAAAATCTAAATTAAATTCTGCAAAATGTGTAAGAATTTGTTATTCTTTTAAAAATTGCTTTATCTGTTAGTTGAGAAATAGAATCCCAAATTAGTTGGTTAATTAATAGTTGAAGAGAAACTCATTTTTTTATATTCAGAGTACAAAGAACATAATTACATCAATGTTGAAATCTAAAAATCTTTTTGCCTTGATTTCAATTTATTTTTTTTCTCTCTAGAAATATTTTTAGTGACTTTCTTGTTTTGGTTCATATCTTAAATCCAATGAATTATCAGCTAGCTGTACAACCAAAACCTACAATTACATAAATAGCTCATTTGCTGTGATTTACTGAATACAGGGTCTTGATTAAAGCCAATGCATTGTAAAAGTAAAAAAATAAACTTCTCTCCTTACACAATGTTTATAATTATAATTTGGGACTCTTTATCATAATGTTAATGCAGTTTTTACTCTCAGTTGTTTCAGCCACTAGGTTGTCTTTTTGAATTGGCTGGGTGGTTGGATTTTATAGCATGTCAACCCTTGTTGGGTTATTTTATGCCAAAGACATTTTGTTTTACTCATTCTTGATGGATATTCAATATTTTTTTAAACACGTTTTTTTTATATAACCCATAAATGGGACACTAACAGGTACTACCACTCTGAGTGGACCAGGGGGTAATAGTGATGAAGAGGTACTCCACACTCCCCAGAGCTCCAGAATTGGAACCTCACCATCAGATTGTTTAACATCATAACTAGGACATTAAGACCCTCAGTCACTGCCTTCTAGTACATATATGATAAGGGTTGGAGCTTGCCATAAGGGCAAGGTTGGTACAATCATGTAGGTACTATGGTTTGACATGACCATCTGACTGATCAGAGGGAGCCTCTCCACCCACCCGTCTAGCCTAAGTAAGGGCCAAAGTGGAGTGTTGCATGTCATTGCCACCAGGGTTTCATCCTTAAGCATCACAGGTTGCAACCCACGGTCAGAAGGTGCCCATTGATGTGTGGGCGGGTTTATACTCTTCTACAGAGGTGCAGTCAGTGTATTCTAAAGCATTAATATATTGAAAAAGAAAAAAAATGTTTAACTTTTCATAGTATTAATATTTTCATAAAGAATTTCAAGAAACTTTTTTCTTTCTTTTTTTTTTTTTTTTTTTTTACTGATAAGCATAAGGTTTCTATTTTCTTTTTCCTTCATTTTTTAAGCTTTATAAAATACTTAGCACAATATTTCATAATCGTACAGGGTGTTTGAAAATAAAAATGTTAACATTTCTGTGGGACTTCCTTCATGATATTATGATTTTAAAGTCTTCACCTGTTCACCATATTATTGGAATGTTCCCCAAGAAGTTTTCATAATATCAGTTCTGCTCTTCTAAGGTATTCCCATTAACATTTTTTTGAATCATCTATGGAAGATTCCAAGAGTGTGCTATCAGAAGGTGAATAAGTGGAGACATTTGAAATTACATTATAAAGGTTCTCCCATAAGTGTTATATAATATATATTGATAGGTTGCCTATAGATTATGTACAGTAGTGTAGAAATTAAAATAACGGTAATTTCATAGAAAAGTAGGATATAGGTGATTGACGGAACTTAATCTTTTTAATTGACCTGTTCGCTAATTGGCCAGAGCCAAACATGGGAACAGAAGTTAGTTTAGAAAGTCAGTTTTGGCTGGGTGTTTGAAGGGGACAGATGCAAAATGATAGTCTGTCGCCTAGGCTATTTCTCCACACATGTTTGTGTTTAACTTGAGAATGGAAATAAAAGACATCTATAAAAAAAAAAAAGATAAAGTCTTGTGTTCATTACTAAAAACTAACAGAGATGAAGATCTCAGGCAGAAAAGGAAGACAAGAAGAACAGAAATCCCAGATAGACACCTCATAACAGTACAACAACCATAGAAGATAAAATATATCATAAAAATAAGGGTTAATCAAGGAATCAGATATAAAATACATCTACAAAAATTACACCTGTAAAGGAAACTTGAGTACCAACTTTTATCTCACACTCTAACAGTTTTTGACCTTAGATAACCCACAGGGTTATTATACTATTAAACAAAACAAACCAAATGAAGTTAATGAAAATTATTTATACCAATTAGAAGATGTTAAGAACTTGAAACATAGAAACTTTTATCAAAATGACTTGTTTCAGCATTAAATGACCCGAAAAGGGTTGATATGCCATATATTCTCTATGGCTTTATTGAATGTTAATATATCCTGCAGAAATAAGAATTGCGTGATTTTTCAGGATGATTTTAATGTAAGCCCTCTCCTTAAAATAAGCCCTAGTTTACAGTGGCAGGCAAACAAGAGAAATAAACATTTTTCACAACCACATCATGCAATGCAACACTCCATTTTTTTTTTTTTTTTTTTTTTCCAAAACATAAGCTCCAGTGTTATATTTCAGAGTGAAAATTAATGTAAGCCCTGTATTATTTTCAGGGAAACACAGTAGTATTTATACATTGACAATAGATACCACAATAGATAATTGGGTATTTACCCAACCTGTGTGCAACAGGTAGGATGTGACAGAAGGTTGCAATTATAGGGTATCCATCAAGGATCAAACTTGCTATTTAGTAGTAATGGATCTGTCAGACTAGCTTGCTAACCATTTCACCACGATGGGATGCCCTATTACAATAGATAAATGTGTTAGAATATTTTTACTTATTTACTTTGTCCTTGCTGGTTGTCATACAGTAGTCCCTTTCTCTTGTCTTTGTTTGACTATCCCATTTCCAAATCTAAAATGATAAACTTGAAAATAGTTCTAATTGAGGCCAGGTGTTTCTATGCAGTCAAAATGTTGACTGCATCAAAGTTTTTTTTCTCTTTATTGATTGGTGGGGAAAAAAATGCTAATCCTATTGGCCAATCAACAATGGCTTTTGTTATTATCATAAAGGGAATGTCTTTGTATATTAGCATTTACTAAGATCAGATATAAGAATAAATAAGTAAAAGAAAAAAAATGTTGTAAACTCACTTTCTGGCTAATCTTTTCCTGAAGATTTTTTTTTTTTTTTTTTTTTTTAAGATTCTACATTATTGTTAATAGTCTTGTTAAATATCGCCAAAATACACTAAAGGAGGTCATTAGTGATGTTACTCCAGTACCTTTACAGATTTCAGGTTTTGTAACATCATATCTGTTCAACCAGTAACCCTGGCCTGTTATTAGGCTGCCTCCTTTCCAGATTAGCTATGTCATTTAACGGATAATTCAGGAATTCTTATATATTGGCTCAAGGATACGCAACAACCAAGCAGAGACTTGCTTGGTACATGTATAAAATATTAACAATCATTTTACATTATTATCTTTTACTTTTTGCTCAGTTGGTAGAGCACTCGCCTAGGAATCGCAAGGTTGCTGCTTTGATACCAGTCCCCACCAACACGGTGCATGTGTAGCACAGATTGGGTAATCTGATCTGTGTGATAAAGTGGTGAGCTGATGGTAAATGTCACACTCCACCTCATATGCGAAAACAATCTCCCTGGTCTGGTGCTAGCAAAAAGGCAATACACTCCTTTGCTATCTGTCTGATACCGACAATAGGTCACTATGCCAACTTTACATTATCTTTTATTTAGGATAATTACATGACAATCTGTATTATCTTGGATAATTATATTTTTATATAAATTGAAATTTTTAGTTTTATTAAAAATTGATACATTTTAATGAATTGAATCCATTTCTTCAATAAACAGAATTTGAATTTTAAAAATTATATTTAAAATTTAATCAAATTATGAAAAAATAGTTCAAGTCAAAATGATAATACAAGATTTTATTCAAAATTTTTGTTGCTATTCACAGAATTCCGTCTCAGCCTCCTGCCTTAAAAAACGCTAAGCGGTGATAACTGAAAAAAACCAACCCTAGCGTTTTTTAAGGCAGGAGGCCGGGACGGAATTCTACGAATAGCACCAAAATTTTTATTTTAAGTTTATCATAAATAATTAGATATTATTCCCAGTTAATGATTCTAAATTTGTTGCTTTTATTTATTTTATTTTTATTTAAGTTTATCTTAAGAAAAAATTACATTTTAACCATTATTCTAAATAAACTAAGTTTATATTAATCAAGAATCATAACACACACACACACACACACACACACATATATATATATATATATATATATATATATATATATATATATATATATATATATACTTAATGTTGTACACATAGATTTTTAATTTTTAAAAGCAGACAGGCACACTAATATTTCCATTTTTATATTTATCGCTAATGCTAATAACTATTTGATAATTTCTTATAATCTATTTTCTTAATCCCTTGACTCTTAATCCTTCTACTCTTTATCCTTTCTCATTGCAATTACATAAATTAACTTTGATGTTTTATGTAAACCCTAAATCTATTTTCATCACAAAATGAAATATTTAAGAGTTTTATAATTTGCTTGAAGCATTGTGTGTATATTGGTTTGGCGGTTGATTTTGAAGGCTATCACAATGCAAGTGTAAAGAAAAAATGGAAGGGTACTAAGACATTAATTGAAATGATACTAAGACATTATTAAACACACACATACGCAACACAAAGAATTTGGAAGAATAAGAGCTTACCTCACAAACTACAACAGAATGAGCAGAATCTAGTAGCAGCATCTCCCTTGAAGGGTTCCGTGCTTTCAGAAATTTTCTGATAGAGGGATTTTTTTCATCTCGAAATATTAAGAAAATAAATCAAAGGTAAGCAAACAACATCATAGTTACCTCATTTTTCTTTACACTTGCATTTTGATAGCCTTCAAAACTAATTGCCAAACCAATATATATATATATATATATATATATATAACCAACCACCAAACTAATTGAGAATATCATTCACAGTAAGGAGTGAGGTGAGAAAACAGAATTTATGATGTGCAGGAAGTTATCTATATATTAATACTGTTATCCCTTAATCTTCCAACTGTTGTTATTCGACAAAACACTCTCTAGTTAAAAATGAGACCGTCCAAATCATTCAAGATGAATCTTCTGTCGAATATTAAAATATTAAGAAAATAAATCAAAAGTAAATGAACAACATCATAGTTACCTCATTTATCTATACACTTGCACTGTGATAACCTTCAAAACCAATCACCAAATCAAAAAAAAACCTTTGTCCTCTGTTTCAGTTTATACATTTATAATCATCTTAAGTGTCTATACTGCATTAGTGTTCAAGTTTACAAAACTTTTAATGATATCATTTTGGAACACACACACACACACACATGGAGAAAAAAAATTGGAATGATACTAAGATATTATTACACACAGAATTCATAAGAATAAGACCTTATTAAACAAGCACACACAAAATGACAAATGACAACAGAATGGACAGATTCTAAGAATAATCAACATCTCCCTTTAAAGGTACCATGCTTTCAGAAATCTGCCAATGGGATTTTTTTCATCCCAAAATATTAAGAAAATAAAACAAAGGTAAATGAACAACATCATAGTTACCTCATTTATCTATACACTTGCATTGTGATAGCCTTCAAAACCAACCACCAAACTGAAATATCTAAAATTTTCAAAAATGTAAAATTATAAGTAAACTGAAGTTATTAACAAATTTGGAAAAGGGTATAGAATTTTCAAAGTTAAGATATATTTAACCCTTTGAACCCTGAGATCCCTAGCCTAAATTTACCCTCTGCCATTTGGGCATGATCTCCGCACTGGTAAATCAGTGCTGTGAGGAGGTGGGGTAAAAGTACCCCTGGTATAATAGGCTCAAAGGATTAAATGAATGTTTGTGATGAGTTCAAACAAATTATCCCATTTTGTTGTTGTTAGCAGAGTGGCCTATTGTAGGTATCAGCCAGACAGGTTTTTTTTTTTTTTTTTTTTTTTTGCTAATTCTTCCTGCCCGGTCAGCTGGGGTTGAAGAATACATCGACTGCACCTCAGCAGAGGGTAAAAAGTCCCCCACCCAATAGGGCCACCTATTGGTTGTGGGTGGCGACTTGTGATGCTTAATGTTACACCTTTAGCGGGCCGAGGCATCTCTGCACGTCTCTGCTGCACGTTTCTGCTGCACATCTTGGCTGCCTTATCATCTGCAAGTTTCAGGACCCTCACTCATTGTGTCCATGACAAAAGAGCCTCCAGGAGGGCCCCGCCAAAAAGGTAAACAATCAACAAAGAGAGAGAGTGTGTAACAAACAAAGACAGGGTAGGGTTAACATTAAAAAATGGTCAGCGAGAGATACAGGACTCCAATGCTTCATTCTCATTCAGTCATCCTTCTGCTGCTATCCTATGTTCTGTCAAGCCAAGAGGGGAGAGGGCCCCCTCTCTGTCCACTATCAGGACTTCTATCTGTGATCAACTGGTCTGCTGCTAAAATTCAATTTGTCTTCCTCGTCTCCTGGATTCTGACTGAATCACTCTTTTAAATTTCCCACTGTCCTTCCAAAATCTCAGTTCTAAATCTCATTCATTCTCGTTTCCACGGGATTTTAAAATCCCTTTGTTTAAGGGCTACTCCAGTGGTTAGTTTTATTGCTGATTTCTATCTCTTCCCTCTTTGCCTAAACTCAGATCACATGTCTCCTTAGTGGGATTATCACAATTATTAATCTTAAGGATGGAACCCTGGTGACTGAGTAGTCCATGTCCTGCAACACTATTTTGGCCCTTACTTGGGCTAAACAGGCAGTCAAAGAGGTCTCCTTCGATCAATCGGCTGGTCACGTCAAGCCCTAGCACATATAATATTGCCCTAACCCTATTGCTTTCTGCACAAGTGTAGAAACACCAGAAGAACCGGAAACATATGTTCCTTTCCCCCAGCCCCGACACCACAGGCAAAAGTAAGGGAGTGACTCATTTCTTAGTCAGCAGAATTCTAGCAGTTGAGAAGGGAGGAAGTGCAGCGTCTCACTGGGGTCCGAGTATACATGGTCAGTTAGTTAAGAGGATAATTAGAATGAAGGGGATTTATAATAGAAAAGCCTTTCTCTCCTTTTACTGGACACCCAAGTAATAAAAACCTTGAGGCCTGACTGAAAATTACTATAATGTTTAAGCGTTGTTTTCTGTAAACTCCTACATATGCTTGAGTGACCACATGTGGCCTACCTTTTTCTGTTACCTGCTAACCCCTAAGACCACGCTACAACCTCCCAATCAAACTATAACTGTTTTTGCCTAATCATCAAATCAATATATAATCTATACTGTCTCATAATTGATTTTATTTATCAATTACTTCTTTCAGCTTGTCCAATTGAAAGTAATACTTTTTTTAAATCAGATATTTGATTCCTCAGAAGAAACTCCTGGTGAAAAATTCCCTTTTATTCAATCCTCCTATAAAGACTAACTTTCGTAGAGTTAGTGATCATTCATTTCGCTCACTAATTTTGACAAAACATCATAATGTAAGTGTAAAGAAAAATGAGTAACAACTGTGATATTGTTCATTTACCTTTGATTTTCTTAATATTTTGGGATGAAAAAATCCCTTCATCAGATTTCTGAAAGCACACAAAACACACACACACACACACACAAAGAATTCAGAGGAATAAGACATTATCAAATAAGCATACAACAGAATGGGCAGATTCTAGTGACAGTCAACATCTCCCTTTTCAGGTCTCCATGATTTTTTCATCCCAAAATATTAAGAAAATAAATCAAAGGTAAAGGAATAAATCATAGTTACCTTGTTTTTCTTTACACTTGCATTGTGATAGCCTTCAAAACCAACCGCCAAACCAATATAAACACAATGCTTCAAGCAAATTATAAAACTCTTATTTCTTTCTTTTTTTCTAAAAAATGTTCCTATGTGACAGCTGTTACAATACATTCAAAATAAATCTTTACTACCAAACAATAAAAGCATTTTACATATTTTGGCCAACATAATACTTATCATATTTACAGGTTATAATTTTGATTAGGTATTTAACCTGTGATATCTGAATTCTAAATATAAGAATTTGATCATCTTCCGGCAAATAAACAATAGGAATATACATATCTGAACTTCTCACTTGGATGGGGGTGGTCTGTCTGGAATACAATCACCGTATCATATGCTGGACACTGCTGGAGAAGCAAGGACAAACTCATAAGTGGCATTGTCTTGTGAACTTCTACACAAGGACACAACCAGCAAAACTTACATTGATCAGCTCTATGTGGATTATGGATGCTGCGCAGAGGACCTCCCAGGGGTTATGACTAATAGGGATGGTTGGAGAGAGAGAATCATGAATATCCATGCTGCGAACATGACCTAATAATGTTGACAACTTCAAATTGACAAAGTTTGGATCAAAGTTTAATAACAACAAATTGAAAAACTAAATAAATTACCTTAATGAAACTCCACGTTTATGTGTACATTTAATTTTTGTCTGTAACAAATCAAATCAACCTTCAGCAGTAATGCTGATAGATTTTTAATTTAGTGCATCCTGAGATACATGCATTTGATTTGAATATTTGAATGAGTCCCCAGGAAATTTGATGGGTCCTAACTAAAGTTTCTTAATAAATTGCAGAGTTTTTATCTATGAACAACTAAAGCTGCCTAACCCCTACCTTGTACCCCATACCGTGTAATTTGTTTCCAAGAAAATATTGAAATGTATTTACAGTTAGCTGGAAATGGTGGGGGAAGAAGAAAAACACTGGGACGCATAGATACAATTTTTTTTGTGTCCTTTTAGATTTTTATGCATCAGTGACGCAGGATGTGTACCTATCAGCATCTCTACTTCTGTTCTTGTCTGATGTTTGTTTGTATATTTATTATTTGTCTGTAACTAGAAGTAAAAGGCCAAGAGAAACATTACAAACGCTTTTTGAAGGAACATTTTATAGGCTCTACAGCTTTTAACGAGTAATCTATACTTTATTATGTTGTTATCTTAATATATTATTTTATATTATATTAACAATATCACCTGTATTTGTGCTTTTATTTTTTGTCTAAATTTTTTAGATATGGCTTGATAACTTGGATTTGGATTTTTCAGACTGTTGTCCTCATCTTTATTATTATTTACACAACGTTTCAGTCAATGTGCTACTTGTCAAACTCGGGAACCTTCTCAAACTCGATGGATTGAATAAAGGGTTCAGTTCAAAGTTCCACGAAGGCTCCCATGTTTGACAAGAAGGTTCCCTAGTTCAAGTAACACCTAAAAAAGGCCGAGGGCACATCGGCCAAAATGTTGTGTATATATAACAATAAAGATGAGGACAACAGTTTAAAAAATTCATATAATACAAAACATTTCTTTTTTGCCTTTAACTCTTAAAGTCCTATACCACCTCATTCCAACTGGCCGGAAGTCTCATTCGTTTTCATAATCCACTCCAAACAATAACCTTTGTTTAAATGTAATATTAAACATATTTAGAAGTCTTTGATTTAAGGGAAATAACAGGTAACTTTAGATGCAAAGGTCATTTTTAACCATCTTTTTTATATATCCTTATAGGAATGCTCTGGACTTAGAAAATTCAAAACAGGATGTTAAGAGTTAATTCCCAAAATCAATTTAATAATAAAAATATATATATATATATTCCAAAATATTCATATGATCCATGATACAAAAGTTTAGGCTAAGACGAATAAAAAGATAAAGTAATCCATCCAATAAAATTAGTATTAATCCTAATTTAGAATTTAAATTTGCTATTAATCCTCTTATATAGATTAATGTCCTGGCTATGACGTTAAATTGCATCTAATGGGGGAAGTTCCAATTCTGGAGCTCTAAGGTACTTTATCACCATTAATCCCAGGTCCACTCTGACCCGGAGTGGTTGTACCTGTTAGGGCCCCATCTATGGGTTAAATAGAAGAAAAAATGAGTTTTAAAAAAAAATTGAGTATCCATCAAGAATGAATAAAATAAAACATCTTTGGCATAAGATAACCCAAAAAGGGTTGACATGCCGTAAGATCCAACCAACCAAAATTTTATGTAGATTCTTGCAATTGAATTTTGCTAATAATAATTGAGTTTGTCTAAATTTAAGTTGATCATTTTGTAAAAATACAATTTTTTTCTCTGCAGGCTTTATCCAGACTTAATAAAGAGCAGCATGTCCAAACCGGTTGTTAATAATTTGAGGTTTAATCAAGACCACGGTAAGTTTTTAGCTTCTTCTTTTGGGTTTCATTCACATCTGCACACCAACTTCTGAACATGATGTAAGATTTATATACTTGTAAAAATTACTTACCTGATGTAGGGTCTTCAAGAACTGTGTCCAGTGGCTTCAGCTATTGGATTTTTAAGATATTTAATATCAGTGTGATCTAAGGCGGCTATCTCCCCCCCCCCAGGCAGCACCTGCCCCTTCATCTAAAAGGGGCAGGACTGGGTTTATTGTCCAGTGCCAAGGGGATTCATGAAATTTTTAAACATTAGCCACGCATGAGCTTCATTTTGTGCATAGTTCCCCACCATAATGATCTTGTGTTTGACTGAAATTGTGGGATGTCAGCAAATACTTGTAAAATCAAGGCGCGTGGTGTAATGGTTAGAGTCATAGGAAATGGATTCATCGGCCCGAGTTCAAATCCTAAACGAGGCTGTTTGCATTTCACATAGCGCTAATACTCTTGGGAAAGGTATGCATCCAACTACTCTCTCTCTAGCTATGGATAAATAGTAGGACAGACTGGGCTCTTTAACCTTGTCTAAGTAGCCAGTCTAGGAGAAGGAAAACTGAATTCAAACCCGTTAAACTCCGCTTAAGAAATTGACCATGTATCACATCCTACTTGTGCAGAGGGGTTGGTAAATATGTACTTGTAAAATCAACACTTCACTATAGAGCTGTTGCTAACAAACTAGTCTCAATGACTGTAATGATTTTGATTCTCACCAGATTCCCTATACTTGTGACCTTGTGCCAGACTAAGCTAAAATTAGCAAATACTTTTATACACTTGTCTATCCTGTCAGCAGGGCTCATAATAAGCTGAGTGTATACTCTGCAGAAGAGTAATAAATCCCCTCACCCTAGGGGTGTCCTGTGTGATCCTATGCTAGTCATGGTACTTGATGAGATGACTTAGCTCCATGACTTCCACATCTCCAGTTAGTTGCCTTGTCAATCCTTTCTGTGCCCACGCTGTGTTCCTTTGATCCACATAACTAGGATTGACGCAACTTGGTTGGAGCGTCTTCATGACAGGTCGGGAGATTAGTGGAAATGAGCTGCCGTAGTTGTTGGCAACTTTAAGAACGAGACCACACATTGTTAACAATAACAACAATTCTATTATTACATATAATGGAGAAGAATGTTTTGCACACTAGGTTGGAGAGAAAAGACACAATGGGGAGAGCTTTGTCTGGTGTATTGTTCTATGCTAATTAGCATTGAGTAAATCAGCAAATTAGACTGGACCAAGTCACTTCTTTTATCAGAGTTTTTCTTGGCGGCAAGGTCTATTTCTTCTAGTGACAAAGATTTTTCGGTAATCTGGACATTAGCTACATAAATGAGAGTAACCTCCCCTTGTTTCTTTCACTTTGAGGAAGCTCTCTGTTTTGGTTGGCCATTTTCATTTCACTGTAAATCTACACTGGAAATACGAATTTGTTTGAATCAATACAAATGAATGTTTTAACACAAAAATATCATAAAATGTGTTCTTAATTATGCTTGTGCATTATTTGAAATGAACTTAATTGTTATTAATAACATATTTATTGATATTTTCGTGTTAAAAAACATTGATTATGGTGAAATGAAAATGGCCAACCAAAACAGACGGCTTCCTCAAAGTGAAAGAAACAAGGGGAGGTTACTCTCATTTATGTAGCTAATGTTCAGATTACCAGATTTTCTTATTTCAGCAATTTGAAGTCTTGTGGTTCTTCCCTCTGGCTCTCCGGTCTGACTTATGTTTTAACAGCTCAAACAATTCTTTATATAAGAAAATTGTAGCTGTTTTTCAATTGTCAACTGGTGCTATTTCCTGGCCCTAAAAATCAAGTCCATCCCTGGGACTTCCGACATCAATTCAGTGGCTTGCAGTTACTAAATTGATATGTTTATCAAAACTGCAAGATTGTATAGAACAGAGACAATTGCCCATGCAGCAAGTCTCCTCTTTCTACAACATTGGTGTTATCCAAAAGAAAGACAATGGTTAGTGTCATTGTTAAGAGTTGCCAGAACAAGACTATACAAGTTTTGAATCCAGTTATTCTTCTCCTAGACTAGTTACCAACAAAGGCTACAAAGCCCAGTCTACCCTGCTATTTTAACCATAGCCTAGTAAGCATACACAAAAAGATATATGCATAAAAAATATGGAGGTGTAGGGAAGGACCCATCAACTCTAGTTCAAATCCTGGACGAGGCTGTTTGCATTTCACATAGTGCTAATACGCTTGGGAAAGGTATGCATCCAACTACTCTCCCTCCAGCTATGGGTAAATAGTAGGGCAAACTGGGCTCTTTAACCTTGGCTAGGTGACCAGTCTAGAAGGAAAACTGAATTCATACCTGTTAAACTCCACTTAAGAAATTGACTGTCACATCCTGCTCATGCGAAGGGGTTGATGAATATATATATGTGTGTGTGTGTGTGTAAGATAATAAAAAAAAATTTTTTTTTAAACATAATCCATTTTGTGGACCATTTTATAAAATATATATATATATATATATATATATAAGCAACAAAATATGGTTAAAAGAAAAACTTGACAAAAAATTAAATATGTATATTTAGATATTAGTAATCTTCTGAATATTATAAAAAGTCCTTTTGAAATACCATTCCTATTTGAAAAATTAACCTTTTCATATAAACTTTAAATAGATGAGTCACTCAACTCCAACCAACTCAATCCTAATTTCAGTTTCTTTTATTACTGAATTATATAATGTCATAGTTTTTATAAATTTGTTCTGTTCACTTAAACTCTAGTTTATTTATACAACTAGCTCAAATTGTGTACTACCCTGACTAAAGGAGTGACCTAAGTATAACAGTAAACTATGTCTGGTGGTGAGGCTCCACTTCTGAATCTGTCGGAGATCTCTGTCTATATTTCTGAGATGAGTTGATGTTATTACTCTCTACTCATTACTATACTCATTTTGGTTTCTATACTCACAATGTTTTGGCCTTTTATCATACTTGGTAAACATCCAGGAATTCAGAACTTAACCCTTTATTTGAATCACAGTGGGGGTAGACCTGGTGGGGGGGGTATCACACATCGTCCACTTTTTTTTTTTCTTCTTCTTCTTCACTGCTATTGGAACCAGAACCAGGGATTGAACTCACAACTTCCAGGTGGTAGTCTGTTAGGATATTTGATGTCATAACCCTTTCAGCTATGTGTCAACTTGGACTGTTCAGATGGAATTTTTGGGACATATGAACTTAATATCTTAATTGTCTGCCTGGTGTGTGTTTTTTATTTTAATTGTTATTTGTATTTCTGTGGTTATTTGCTCTTTCCTTCCCAATTACTTGTTCCCAGATTGTATTGACCTCTATTCTAGGCCGACTTAAGGGGTTCATATGGCCTAGCCTATGACCCCCAACCCTTTTATCATATATGTCCTAGAAGGCGGTGACTGAGGGTCTTATTGTCCTGGGTATGACATTAAACTCTATCCGATGGTGAATTTCCAATTCCAGAGCTCTGGGGAATTTGGAGTATCCCTTCATCACAATTACTCCCAGGTCCACTCTGACCTGGAGTGGTAGTACCTGTTAGGGTCCCATCTATGGGTTAAATAGAAAAAGATGAGTTTTAAAAAAGTGACTAGTTGCCTAACCAAGGTTTAAAATCCCAGTCTGCCATACTATTTATCCATAGCTGAAGGGAGAATAGTTTAATTCATACCTTTTGAAATGCAAACAGCCTCATCCAGGATTTAAATTTGTCTCATCGTTTCCATTTCTTCTTTATATTCCCTGCCACAACTGCAGTATAACAACCAAGAATATTGTGTGTATAGCAACCAACATGAATATAGATGTCTGCAATGTGTACAGAATAATAATATCAAATAGATCTGTTTGCAAATTATTTGTATTAGTTGTTTGGTTGTACAACATATCAATCCTTTTCAGGTCATTTAATGCCAAATCAAATCCTTTTGATAAACAAAGGACTTGGGTTGCTTACAGTTCATGCTGTTATTTATATTAGATAGGAATACTTGATATCTATTTAGATGGTTTTTGATAGAAGTATTGTTTATGGGATTAGTGGGGAGGTGTTTAAGGTTATGAATTTTGATGGCTTTCTTCTTGGCACATTAGATGAAAAGTTCAGGGTATTGTAACTGTGTTAAAGATTTATCTACGTATTCAAATTCTTCATTTCTACATAACCATAAACACCTCCCCACTAATCCCATAAACAATACTCTTATGAATACTTGATATATAACCATGTGCAAAAATACTTAAACTACACAAAAAATGTAAATATAAACATACAATGAATGGAATTCCCTAACCTCTAGGCATAAAATAACCCCAGACCAGTTTGACCTGCAGTTAATTTGTGAAACCACTTGTAAAGGAACAATGAGTAAATGTAGCTTTTCCTTTAAATCTGAATGTTTTCATACAAACCAATCAAAGCTTATATCTCCAATTAAAATTTTTGCAGCACATGTCTTGGTATAAAATATTTCCTCCTCCTCCTCCTCTTTCTTGAAAAATGTTTTATATTTGCATGTAGGTATTTCAAGGTATGTACTAGCAAAAATAATGGCCCTATGGGCACAAGTATTTAACTTTTAATATAATTGAATATCATATTGAATCAGAAAGTCTAATGAAATTAGATAAAAACACAAAAAAATTTACACTTATTTTTACTTTATTCTAATTGATTTCAATATAAATTTATACATAGCATTGCTTTTAATACATTTGAGAATAGAACAATAATATTAGAAATCCATAACACCAAGAAATTATTTATTAAACACAGTTTTGTTAAAACCAGTATGCAAATTATTTATACCATATACTTAGCTCAAAGTGAAATGCAAACAGCCTCCTTCAGGATTTGAACTTTGGTCACTGAGTCTGTTTCCTATGACAATAACTGTTTAGTCACTCTCTCGCCCACTAAATATAACAACTATTATCACTGAAGTAGTTTTAATTAGTTGATACTTCCTGTTTTTGTTTTTTGTTTTTTATTTTTGTTTTTATTTTATTTTTTATCTTTTTAAAGATATTATCTCTTCGTAAAGATGTTTTTTAATTGCATTTAGTTATTTTCATGTTTCTGGTTCAAATCTTTCACATTTATTTCATGTTTCTATGTTGTTGTTTTTCCACATATTTTGAAATGGAAAGTGCCAAGTCATTTAAAGTCTTAATCAGTCATGGTTTTACCTGTTAATAATTTAAAGTTAACAGTGAAAGTTAACTTTAAATTTTACCTGTTAATAATTTAAAGTTAACAGTGAAAGTTAACTTTAAATTATTTTGGGAAGAGATAGTGGAATGTTTTCCTATTATCTTCTTCACAGTTTGTCCTTTTCCTAGACTGGTTGCCCACCACTGCCATGGCTCTAGAGTCCAATAAGCCCTGCTATTTTACCAACAACTGGGAGGAGGGGAAGAAGTGGGTCTATGTCTGCAAATGTAAACGCAAATAATATTAGCTGGAATTTGAACTCCCCCTGCCAATTCCATTTTCTCTGAGAATTACACCATTTGCTTTTCAGAAATGGTAATTTATAAAAATATTTTTGCATTGAAATAAGTAAAGTAAAGTAAAGTCGTTGGGGTGGCCTAAAGTCAGTATCAGCCAATCAGCAAGGGAGTCTATCCCCTGTTCACTAGCGCTAGACCAAGGAGATTATTTTAGCGTCTGAGGTGGAGCGCCACACCTACCATTAGCTCCCCACTTTACTGCAGAGATCCTTGTGCTACTCATACACTGAGTTGGCGAGGGTCTGTATCGAACCTAGTGATTCCTAGCCAAATGCTATACCGACTGAGATAAACCAGCCCTAGATTTAATTATAATCTGATGACTTATTAATCTACCATTAAAATAAATCTGATTTTTATGCTATTATTTATTTTTAGTTCTATGAATACCAATTAATAAAATCCTTGAACTGGAATTGAAACAGTTTCCAGTTTAAATTTCTTTTAAAACCTTCATCTTGTCATCTTGAAAAAATCTAAAGTTTAATGAAACCATTTTATTTTCAGGATGTTTTACCTGTGCTACAGATACTGGTTTGCGTCTATTCAACATAGAGCCTCTCACCGAAAAGTTAAATCTGGGTGAGTAATAATAATCTTATTTTCTTTTCTTTTTTTTTTCTTTTTTCTTTCATATGATTACAGAAACCACATAAATAAAGAAAAATAAATTCAATTATATTTGCAATGTTGCTTTTATGTTATAATTGATCAATGATTTTTAACTGTCATTTAATATCATTCAAACCCTGAATATCTTTTAAGCTTTTCATTCTATAAACAATGATTTTTTTTCAAATTGTTATTTGATACACAACATATATTACTTCATAACCATTAGGCATGACATAACCCCAGATGGGTTGATATGCCATTAAAATCAACCAACCAACTAGCCAATTGTTATCAATACTATTCAAGTGTTCATAATTGTTGTTTAGAAATTTTTGAATCTCTCATGCTTGGAACTTTTGTTTTACTTTTTTTTTTTTTTCTTTTTTTTTTTTTTCTTTTTCTTTTTTTTACTACATGTTAAACGTTGTAAAACCTGTAATTTAAAATGGAATTTTTTTTTTAAATACTTCTACAAATTTTTATTTAAAAAAAAATTTCCTATTGTTTAATAATTTTTTCTTGAATAATTAAAAAATTTATCAACTTGAAATATTTTTCAAGATTCCAATAACAATTTCTTTTTAATGTCAGTTGACAAAACAGGTGCTAAAAATAAACATACATTGTATTTCATTGCTGCTTGTCTACCTGAGAGAGAGATTGGGGGGGGGCATTCTAATTAATCTGTAGATTAAAATAGTAACAAAATGCAATTTTTTTTTTTATTTTAAGTTCACTGTAATTTATCTTAATTATATTTTCATTTTTTTTTTTTTTCCTTAAAGTAAAAGAAAATGTTGGCAGCATTTCCCATGCAGAAATGTTGTTCCGCACCAACCTCCTTGCCATTGTGGGTGGGGGTACCTGGCCTAAATTTGCTGATAATACAGGTAAGTTAAAACTATTTCAAAATCTAAACAACAAGTAATATGTTAATGAGAATAATTTTAAATTTTTCATGTCTTTGTAAAAAATCTTTCATAAAAGTGATCCTCCTTTTAAAAAAACAATTTATGGTACTAATGCAGAATAGCGTGCAAGAGATAATATCATTATTTCTATGAAAAGCATTACATTTCACAGAAATGCCTGAAACCTTTGAGATGCTAAGATTAGTTTCTGGCTACTTCGGGAGTTTCCATAATCTAATGTTATTTATACGTAAAATACGATTCTAATGATATTATCTCATGCATGCTATTATGTGCCAATAAAACGCCAATTTATATTTCCTTTTTCATTTGACTATTGCTTTTTTGTTTTTAAGTGACGTGGTTATTAATAATATCTCTGATTATCATGATCCAAATTTACAACTTTGTATAAAAAATTTTCTCGTTCATCATTTATTCTTATTTTACTTTTTATTAAAAAATGACACCAAATTTTGAATAATCAGAAGAAATATAATTATTTGATGTCCGTGTTTTCATAAAGAGACTTAATTATGAGGTTGTTTTTTTTCTTTAGTTTTGATACGAGATGAAACTCAAAAGCCAGATGAAAAATTTGTGATGGAGTACATCTTTAGCCAACCAGTGATGAATGTAAGGATGAAAAGAAACAAGTATGTATATCATAGCAATTCTTTTTCTTTTTAATTTTTGGCAATTTAAATACCTGAGAAAATATCACCACTCAGCTCTCTGCTTTCCATTTTCACTATTCAAGCAATCTATGCATATATAAAGGGGCGTTTGTGTGTACGTATGTCCGGATGAAACTATGAAAATAAAACAATTAATGATAAAATAAATATATATTAATACATTAAATATCACCAGTTCTTGCTTTTTGTGCAAAAATTATGAAGATTTGATTTATATTCGAAAATATCTAAAAACTAAAATTTATATAGAAATAGCATTGAAATTCTCCATAAAAATGTCCAGCATTTGTAAATCTCAAAAGTAAACAAATCAATACACCAGGGTTTCCCCCCACCCCACCTCTACAAGCTGACACTAGATAGCTGCTTCTAGTTATCAATAAAACAATCCATTTCTAAAATGTTTGATATGTTTCCTATCAAAAGTGCCAACTGTCATTCTATTTGTAAGATTGTTAATGCCATAACAATTAACAGGTATAAACGTTTTTTATTATAACTAGCAAAAAAAGAGGGTAATCTGAACACTAGCTACATAAATGAGAGTAACATCCCCTTGTTTATTTCACTTTGAGGAAGCCATATGTTTTCATTTCACTGTAAATATACACTGAAAATACGAATTTGTTCGAATCAATACAACTGCATGTTTTAACATGAAAATATCATAAAATGTGTTCTTAATAACAATTAAGTTCATTTCAAATAATGCGCATATTCACCCAATCATAATTTTTCAAGGGAGATAACTCTTAAATTTTAGTTTTAAGAGTATCTCACTTAGAAATTAATTTTAATATAATCTCTGTAAATGTGATTTTACACTGATCTTAATACAGTGTTTCCCCGAAAATAATACCTACCTTCAAAATAAGATCTAGGGTGATTTCTCAGGATGATTATTGTAATATAAGCCTCCCCCTTTAGTTGAGAGTGGTAGACAGAATAAAGAAATAAGCATTCTTCAGAATCACATCATGCAACACAAACACTTGACATCTCCCAAAAATAAGCCCGAGTGTTATATTTTGGAGTAAAAATTAATACAAGCCCTGTCTTATTTTCGGGGAAACATTGTAATACTCTGTTTTAATCTTTTTTAGTCAATTTCTTGTTATGAAATAATGACTGTAATATTCTTTTCTTTCAGAATCTTCTGCGTTCTTAGGAATGAAATTCATGTGTTTTCTTTTCCAAACACTTCCACACATTTATATTCATTCCGAACCCGAGATAATTTCAAAGGTCAGTTGATTTCATCTCAATTCTTCTAATTCTATAAATCTGAACACTTTGATGAACACATAAGCACAATATTTTGAATTATTCAGACAATTGTCCTCATCTTTATTGTTATATATACAACGTTTCAGCCAATGTGCCCTCCGGCCTTCCAACTATAGGTATTTCTTGTCGGACTTTTGAGCCTTCTCGAACTCGGGAACCTTCTTGTCATTATTGGGCTCCCAATTATGACAAGAAGGTTCCCAAGTCTGACAAAAAAATACCTGAAGAAGGCCGGAGGGCACATTTGCCGAAAAGTTGTACAGATAACAATAAAGATGAGGACAATAGTCCGAATAATACAAATCATGGTACGTCTGCAACCTGGTGCAAAATCCAAATACTTTATGCTCCTTGTTTTCCTGAATTTTTGATACTCAAGTACCAGATATCAGAAAAACAAAGGTTTAACGTAGCGGGGCTCAATTGAAAGGAGTGAGGATATGTTAATAGTAATACTTATCTTCTAGTCCTGTTTTACTTCTTGAGGCTGGATTAGTGTTGCTGGTATCTTAGTTGTTGAATCTGTTATCAGGCTGGATGGCAATCTCACTGTTTGAGTCTAGAACAACTTGGGAATCACTTGAGGATATCTTGTCTTGTGCCATTCATAGTTTTTAAATAACAACACAAGACTTTCTTGTTTTGAGTTAGGGTTTTTTTTGTTTTGCTTTTTGGTTTTTTCTCACAAGCTGATTTTTTTATCCCCAAGTCAAAGTGCCTTGGCGAACAGACATGCATCTTGCGTCTGCTCCCTTCAACTGCTTAGTTCCCACTGATCTTTCATTCTCTCTTCTCACTACCTCTCTTCCACACTATCCTACGTGATATCTATCAACAAATAAGAAATTGACAGCATTGTGCTGACTCATAAAAAAAAATCTTTCCACTATTATCTACACATAACTTTTTGGATTTTTTTCCCCACCTTCTTATGTTAGTGATTAAAATTTGAGTTGTCTTTTTTTTTTCTTTTTTCCTTTAGTACATTTGATTTCCTGGAGTATAACTGTATTTTTTTTTACTATAAATATATAATTGCGTCAATGATTTTAAGGATCTAGATTATAAAAGTTAGCATAATTTGAAAGTCTTCTGTTTGTTGCTAATTTGTGGACTATTTCAGTTTTATTCTATTTTAAATTTAAAAATCTGGTTGATGACAAAACTAATTTTAATTCAAAAGTCAACACATCCTCATCCAAAGAAACTTTGTTATCAGATGGATTGATTTTAACGGCCTGTCAACCCATCTATGGTTATTTTTATGCCTAGAGATTAGAGAATCGTGTTAATTGTACATTCATATTTATATTTCTTTCAGGTTATATTTCTATTAAAAAGGATTTTTAAGTAAAAAGAATGTTGGTAATCTGAATATTAGCTACATAAATGAGGTAGCCTCTCCTTGTTTTTTTCACTTTGAGGAAGCCGTGTGTTTTGGTCGGCCATTTTCATTTCACCGTAAATCTACACTGAAAATACAAATTTGTTCAAATCAATACAACTGCATGTTTTAACACGAAAATATCAAAAAATGTGTTCTTAATTGTGCTTGCGCATTATTTGAAATGAGCTTAATTGTTATTAAGAACAGATTTTATGATATTTTCGTGTTAAAACATGCAGTTGTATTGCTTCAAACAAATTTGTATTTTCAGTGTAGATTTACGGTGAAATGAAAATGGCTGACCAAAACAAACTGCTTCCTCAAAGTGAAACAAAGGGAGATTACTCTCATTTATGTAACTAATGTTCAGATTACCAGAATTTTTATATTTCATTCTTTTTTTTATTTTTATTTTATTTTATTTTATTTTTTTTTATTATTTCAATACTTTTTTATATTATTTTTGAATTATCTATTTTCTCTATGATGATATAATCAATTACAGTAATTATATTTTCCTTTCTTTTCTTACAGGCCTTTGTGAAGTTAGCACTCTTAGGGATGTTGTGGTTTTCCCTGGTCATAAATGTGGAAGTGTTGAAATTGTTGTAAGTTTTTTTAAGTTTTTAAATTTTTTAAATTTTTAAGTTTTTTAATTTTTTTTTTTAGTCTCTGCTTAATTCCTCACAATAGTAGATAAAATATTGAAATACGACAATTACTTTTTGAAACAGATGTATCACTTATAACCTTATTGGTCATGGGAGCACTGAGCAGGAATAGCCTGGCAAACCCCATCCCTCTCCAGGTCTACAACTGATATGAATTTATTTTTATTTTTCCTAGACTGGTTGCCATTTTTAAGATAAAGAGCCCAGTCTGCCCTACTATTTACCCATAACTGGAGGGAGAATAGTTGGATGCATACCTTTCCCAAAAGTATTAGAACTATATGAAATGCAAACAGCCTTGTCCAGACACTCCACTTAGGCTAGACAGGCAATTAGAGAGGCCCTCACCGATCAGTTGGCTAGTCACATCAAGCCCTAGCACCTATATGATTGCCCCAACTCTATTGCCCTTGTGGTAAGCCCCAACCCTTTTTATCATATGAGTGCTAGAAGGCAGTGGCTGAGGGTCTCCATTTCCTGGGAATGATGACATTAAACTCTCACTGATGGTGAGGTTCCAGTTGGGGAATGTGGAGCACCCCTTCGTCACCATTGCTCCCAGGTCCACTCTGACCCGGAGTGGTAGTACCTGTTAGCATCTCATCTATGGGTTAAATAGAAAAACATGAGTTTATAAAAAAAATTGAGTATCCGTTAAGAATGAATTTATTTCAAAACTTAGTCGGCATTAAATGACCCACTGAGGTTGATATGCCACAAAACAAACCAAACAGCCTCGTCCAGGATTTCAACTCCTGTAGCTGAATCTACTTCTTACTGTGATTACCGCTACGCTACAAGCACCTCCCATTGTATCGTATTGAGCACATTCTATTGTATCATATGATTGCCTTGAATACAAAGCAATGGCTTTTTAAAAATTTGATATTAATTATGAATGTATAGATACCAAAAAGCAAGAGACTTGTTAGATTTTTATCTGGAATATTCAAAATACAAATGAAAAAATGATTCGCAATCTTTGCATATTTTGTTCTTTATTATGATGCAATAAAAATTCAATAGATTTCTTATTCAAGTTGCATTTAAAGAAAACATTTTATCCTTTTTAATCATCAAATATATAAAATAATTCACTATCTTCCAGTATAATAGTACACTTTATTAGCAATATATTTTTTTTAAAGAAAAAAAAAAACTCAAAACAGAGTGGTAGTACTTGTTAGTACCTATCAAGAATGAATAAAACAAAAACGTCTTCATAACTCAATGGGTTGACATGCCGTAAAATCCAACCAAACCACAAAACTATTTTTCACATTCTATAAAAATAGAAATAAAAATTTGATGTTTATATTTCACTTCAAAATCATTAAATATAAATTTACATATTTTATGAAGAATGAAACTGATAATTTTTTTTTTGTATTAAAGTTGTAATTGTTTATTTTATTGTTGTCTTAATTTAATTCTCAATTATTATTAATTTTCATTTTTTTTTTGTTATTTGCCTATTTTTAGGATCTTGAAAGGGTGCAGCCAGGTCAATCCGTGTGTCCGGTGACAATAAGTGCCCACCAGAATGAGCTGGCTTGTCTAGCTCTTAATCAAACAGGGAACCTTATGGCTACAGCCTCCCGAAAGGTTAGTTAGCAACTATGTACCTTAGACATGTTGTTTGTTTTGCCCCCTTTTTTCTTTTTTTTTTTTTTTAAGCTGTTGAATTTTGAGTTTAGCTCAAGTGGCAGAGGAGATGAAGGCTGAAAAGCAAAGAAACTTGACATTTCATCCTAATTACCCGAGTTTTGTTAAACTCATTAACACAAAATAATTTAAGGTAGATGTAAGATGTAACAACAAAGTTGTAGTAGTAGTGTTTGCACCAAGATACTTTTATTTTATTTTTTTATTTTTTTCAAGCATTTAGCTATTTAGTCATTGAAAAAAAAAATTCCCTACAATTTTTGAGTGTGCTCTCAAGAAATTTTCAATCTGCTTCTTTTTTTTTATATCTTTTATTTGTTTATTTGTTTATTTTACACAAACCTGAAAACTTAAAAATATCTTCTTTGTTTTTTTGTTATAAATGCTTATGCAAATCAAAAAATAATTCTTAATCTTTGCATATTTTGGGTTTTTTATCAGGATACAATAAAATTTCAATATTTTTTTTCTCTCTCTCATTCAAGTTGCATTTAAACAAAACATTTTATCCTTTTTAATCATCTATGTATATATATATATATATATAACAATGTTTTTGGTGTGTACATGTCAAGTTATAACTCAGAAAAGAGAAGTTATTCAGATTTGAAATCTTGCCTACACCATAATATTCTTCTAACTAAGAAACGCACCAAATATGGTTATTAATTTTTACTGATTAAGTGATATAATTAATTAACAAAAACATTTAACGATAACTCAATTTTTGTTTTTATTAATACTTTCATTTTAAAATAAAATATATCCATTTTTAATCAGTATAACCCAAAACTTTTTGAAAGAAACTTTATGAAATAAGCATTATTAAATTAATACGAGAAATATTCCACCTGCAAATAAGGTCATGTTTAGTTATTAGCTTCTTTGTTACTTTTGGGGGTTAAAAAAGGAAATAAATTAAACTGATAAATTCTCCAACAAGGAATTAAGAACTGAATTTAAATTTGTCATATGTACAAAAGAGTTTTAGAAAAAAAAGCCACTATTCTCTCTCTTACACCACTCTCTGACTCTTTGTGTTTCTGATTTTTTTTAGTCCAGTCATGGACCGGGTACTTTTCCTAGTCAAATATATAAAATAATTCACTTATCTTCTGGTACAATAGTACATTTTATTTGGAATATATTTTTGATGAAAACAAAGAAACAAAAATCTATTTCAATTTTTATACATTCAATAAAAAACAAGAAAAATAATTTTCAAAGATTTAAAAATATTTTTCCAGAATTTACTAAAAATATTTTCACAAATAACTGAATCAATCCAAATTTTCCAGGGAAATAAAAATCATTAGAGAAAAAAAATGTCCCATGTTTAATTCTTTTTCTCAAATGTTTCTACTTTTTTTATGTAAATCTCATCTTTCCAGTGATTTAAACTAAAAAGAGTTTTAAACAAAAAATCCCTTTAATTTTTGTGTTATACTTCAGGGTACTCTTATTCGGGTGTTCAACCTTTACAGCAAACAGTTGGTTTTGGAACTCCGACGAGGTTCAGATACTGCTACATTATATTGGTAAGTATTATTCCAATAGAATGATTGGACCATGGGGGGCCGGGTTTGCTGAAAATAACTTGAGGATGAACACGCCATTAATAGTGCCGACCCCCACAAGAGATTGCTATGGGTCAATTTGATGATCAAAACTGATATTTCTGGTAAATTGAAAGAGATAATGATTTTATTACTATGGCCTCATGTGAAAGTAGAATTTTTAAAACCACCTACTTGCTTCCTGCATGGCACACCACATTAAAAATGTCTATTTTAACTTGATGGAAAGCTTTGAAAAAAAATTTTTTTTAAATAACTAAAATGAAATCAGAATAAAACTCACTGTTCTACACCAAGCCACTTGCAACATAATTCTTTATTAAAAATTTAATGCTTTCTTAACAACACTGACTCAATTTCTTTTTTTTCTTTCTTCTCAGTTTATATATTGTTATTTATTGGGTAATCTGAACATTAGCTACATAAACGAGAGTAACCTCCCTTTGTTTGTTTCTCTTTGAGGAAGCCTCATGTTTTGGTCGGCCATTTTCATTTCACCGTAAATCTACACTGAAAATACAAATTTGTTCAAATCAATACAATTGCATGTTTTAATACGAAATTATCATAAAATGTGTTCTTAATAACAATTAAGTTCATTTCAAATAATGCGCAAGCACAATTAAGAACACATTTTATGATATTTTTGTGTTAAAACATGCAGTTGTATTGATTCAAACAAATTCGTATTTTCAGTGTAGATTTACGGTAAAAAGAAAATGGCCAACCAAAACATAAGTCTTCCTCAAAGTGAAACAAACAAGGAGTGGTTACTCTCATTTATGTAGCTAATGTTCAGATTACCATTTATTGATCTTTCACTTTATGATCCAAATTTGTCCTGTTAATTTTCTGACCTTCTTATATGTTGTTGTTGTGATCAATTCTTTCTCTTCTTCTTTTTGTAGTATATCTTTTAGCCATGATTCAGCGTTTTTATGTGCTTCAAGTGATAAAGGAACAGTTCATATATTTGCTGTTGAAGATACAACACTCAATAAACGTTCCAGGTAAGATTCACTCCACTTAAAAAAAAAATTAAAAAAAACTCTTTACCATTAGAATTTTTTTTTTTCTTCTAATTCCAAATCTAAAATAAATCAACTGATTCAAGTGTACAGATAACAAGTAAGATAACAATAAGTAAACATCTATAAATGAATATTTGGAAATACCAAAGGCTATATATATATATATATATATATATATATATATATATATACCCGGTAGAGCTCTTTAGGAGCGGCTTTAATAAACTTTCACCGCCAGCATAACGCTATGATCATCTGTTTACAGATTTGATCTCTCTGGTGATCATAAAGTATAAACGCAGATGTATGTATTTAAAACAGTTAAAACACTGCTCCTTAAACAGCAGCTGGCGATGGCCTAGAGGTTAACAGATTGGCAGGCGTAAAGTCAGTCGGGGTTCACTTCTGGTCAGAGTTAGTTGTGGTGTCTAGCCACACTGATGAGACGTGAAATGTCGAAACACAGTATCTGTGGATGACTTATATATGTGTATGTGGGAGAAAAAATGGAAATAAATCTGATAGGTGTATTGAACAGGTAATTGTAAGAAAAATATTTTGGGTGGATTTTTTTTTTTTTACCCTGATGATGACCTGTTTGCATTCTGTTTACATGCTTATTTTTTGTGATTTCTATTATTTTATTTTCTGTATTTAAAATAATCTTAAATGGAATACTGTGTGTGTAAAAGAACCCCTCCTCCCCAATATGTATACCATGTCAAAAACCATATACAGTAAAACATACTGATTGACTGTTTTTCATTTGAATTTTTGAATAATTCTCTTTTACAATAAATTATTTTTGCCATTTTTCAATAAATGTCTCAATGAAAGTTTCATTATTGAAAAGAAAAGGTTAATTGAAACATATTTATTGAAAAATGCCTGGTAATTTGATGGAAACATTCCTTTAAAAAAATCTGCAAAATTCCTGAAGATAATCAAATATTGGTCTTTCTGCTCCCAGATTTCTTTTGTTTTCTAATAGAAACAGGAATTAAAAATCTCAACCACAAGTCAGCACAAAACACGTGTGCATAAAATATTGTATCATATGTGAAACTAAATTTTTTTTTTTTTTTTTTTAGACATTTTTGTTTTGTTATTCCTATTAACAGGCATTAATTGTTTATTTATTTTATTTTATTTATTTATTTTTGATTTTGATTTTAATTTTCTTTTTCTTTTCAGTTTTAAGAAAATGGGTTTCCTTGGTCAGTATGGTGAATCACAATGGGGTCTGGCCAGCTTCACTGTCCCTGCAGAATGTGCCTGTATCTGTGCATTTGCATCTGGCCACACTGTTGTTGGTAAGTTAGATTCTCCCCTTAAATGATTTACATATCTTCATCTTCTCTTGTCCATTTTAATTTCTATAAAATGAATCCTTTTTATTTTCCTCTTTTATGTAAACATTAATGCAATTCTATAACCTCTAAAGCATAAAATAACCCTAAAAGGGTTGACTTGCCGTTAAAATCAATCAATGAGTTTCAAGGTAGCTGAGGACTGACCATGGGGCTAAGGGTTAAAATAATCTAAAGATGTGTTATTTTTATTACAGCATAACTGTAATAGTAAACTATATGCTTATATCAAAGATCGTAAGATCATTTTTAATTTTATATTTTAAATTTATTAGTTATATATTATTTAAATGAAATTATTTTGAACATGAAAAATATTGGATTAGAATTTTTAATAATCAATACTCTAAATGAAATGAATTTTAGGGATTATATTTCATCTATATATTAATACTGGTGTTCTTAAAAAAATATAACCGTTATCATCTTGCTACAGCCCAGATCGTTCAAGATGAAATGCAAAAATGTAAATCCTAATTATCTGGTATTGCTTATCCACCAAATTTTTATTTCACTCATTTTAAAATCATTCCAAGCAACATTATTTTTCTTTAGATGTGGTACGATTGAAATTTAACGGTATACATATTTTAACTATATTTCTATTTTTATTAAATGTGATATTATTGCAATTTATTTATTTAAAAAATAATTACCCTACATTTTAAAATCTTCATTGGACATGTTATTATTAACAATTAAGAAATTCATATTTTTCAAAACTTCATTAATTTAAATTGAAAGACAAAAGTATGTTCCCTACATTTAAAATCTTTATTGGATGTCATATGTTTGCAATTTATAAAATATATATTTTTCCTACATGAGGAAATCTTCATTGGATTATTTGTTTGTTTGTTTTTTACTACATCGGGTTAGCTCAGTCGGTAGAGCGTTCGGCTAGAAACCACAAGGTTCCTAGTTTGATACCGGTCCCCGCCAACTCAGTGTATGAGTAGCACAGGGATCTGTGCGGTAAAGTAAGGAGCTGATGGTAGGTGTGGCTCTCCACCTCAGATGCTAAAAAATAATCTCCTTGGTCTAGCGCTAGTGAAAAGGGGATAGACTCCCTCGCTGGCTGGCTGATACCGACTTTAGGCCGCCCCGTCGACTTTACTTATTGTCACTAAAAATAAAATAAAAAGTAATTTTCCTTACATTTCATAATCATCATTGGTTGGGTTAGATTTTTAAAAATAAAGGCCACAAGATATATGCTGGGTTTTTTTTCTCAATTAAACTTTGTAGAATTTAGGTGGAAATGGTGAGCACCTTAATCACATCAGAGAAGAATACAAAAAAGGGTAATCTGAACATTAGCTGCATAAATGAGAGTAACTTCCCCTTGTTTCTTTCACTTTGAGGAAGCCTTATGTTTTGGTTGGTCATTTTCATTTCACCATAAATCTACACTGAAAGTATGAATTTGTTTGAATTAATACAACTGCATGTTTTAACACAAAAATATAATAAAATGTGTTCTTATTTGAAATGAACTTAATTGTTATTAAGAACACATTTTATGATATTTTCATGTTAAAACATGCAGTTGTATTGATTCAAACAAATTCGTATTTTCAGTGTAGATTTACGGTGAAATGAAAGGCTTCCTCAAAGTGAAAGAAACAAGGGGAGGTTACTCTCATTTATGTAGCTAATGTTCAGATTACCCAGAAAAGACTACCTTCAAAACAGATCAAGAGAGCATAAATACTGTTTGGTGGATATTTTCAATATTAGCAATACTGTGTAATTTACACGGGTCAAGCTAGTTAATTATAATTAACAGTAAAATGGAGCTGAAGTAACCCAGTTTAAATTTGAAATTCCTTAATAAATTGGAAACAATTATGAAACTAATCTCACAGATAATAAATATTGTAATCAGTTAAATCCTCACTGAATTCCCTACTCTAATAACCATGGGCTAGAAAAATACTTTATAAATATTGATATACCATTACTATGAAAATGAATTTAATCCACACTGAGTGCACTACATTTCTGTGCCTGTAAGCTAAGCTGAGTAAATATTGATAAATATTAATTTGAAATTCCCAAAGGGTTACTGACTATTGTCTCCCTTGGATTGTACTTTTTTTTTTTAAATTAAAAAGCTTCTCGGAAACTGGAAATTAATTTAATCTTAAAGTTACGTTATTTTAACAGAATTGCAATATGGCAAGCCGTTTTTTTTTTGTTGTATTATTATAACAAACACAAAAATATGCGGAAATTAAATCGTAAAAGTAATATATATGTATATTCGACCAAATTTTATTGAATTTGATATATTATTATTTTTTAAAATTTTATTCAATTTTTCTTGTTCCCTGACAAGAAAACATATATAATGATTAAGGGACTGTAAGAACACTCCATAGTCTTTTCTACATAATACAAACGTTTTTAACCATTGTCAAAAACAAGGAGGTGACCTGAATATTGTTGTTTTCAGATAAAACTGAAATGTTTAACTGTCTAGGGTACTTTTCCTTTTTTTTTTTTTTTTTTTTTTTTGTAAATATTAATTTAGAGAATGGCTATATCTACTTTGATATCAGTGGTAATTAGGTCAAAGACTTTCTGAATTTCTCTGAATATTTGAGATGAGGCTTGATAAGTTGGATTATTCAGACTATTATTCTCATCTTTATCATTATATACACAACATTTTAGACGATGTGCCCTCCAGAATTCAGGTGTTTTGGGTCGAATAGCTTTCATGTTGTAATTGGAACTTCAAACTGAACTCTTTATTCAATTATGCATATATTAATAAATGTTATCAGATGAGCTCACAATAGCTTGCCTTCTAAATAACAAACTCCCGACTGCCAAAAAATTCAGCTTATATATGGCTCCACTCCACTCCCACCAACCCCCTCTCTTCCGGTCTGCACACTTATAAAAAGAAATTCAATTTTGGGCGCCACTTTCTTCCCAGCCCAAGGTAAGAAGAGTTTCATTTTTTATCTTAAATTACAATAAACATTAGGACAATAGTCTGAATAATAAAAACTTTCTGAATATGTTTATTTCCAATTTTTCTCTCTTTTCTTTCTTACAGCGGTCTGTGTTGATGGCACATTTCACAAATACAGTTTTACAACATCTGGTAGTTGCAACAGAGAAGCCTACAATGTATTTTTGGACATTGGAGATGATATGTACTGAATGAACCAAAAGTTGCTCTTCCTCATTATTACATATCTCCATTCACTGTAATGAAAGAAGAAAAAAAGAAAAAGAAAACACCAAACAGAGAAACTTTCTTTACGCTTTATTCAGCATATGGATAGTTAGTATAAATAGGACTTGCTTATAAGTAAGAACAGTCCATTTTATAATGAAAGGAGGGGGGTGATGGCTTCACCTTGCTGATTTAGTGAATGACTTTACTAGTCTCAGATGATTTTGTACTGGAATGGAGCAAGTTGTACAGCTTCCTAGAATCACCCACTGACCGATGCTTACTCCATGGCCTCTGCTGTCTTTTCCAAATAGGCGTTTCTATTGACTCTCACAGACTGGGCAGTCTTTCGATGAAGACTGCTGTAGTCATAGGACCGGCCATAGTGAGCTTGTTTGGTTCTGTCACCAAGGTCAATAGTATGGTATGAAATCCAGTTGTTTTGACCGCCTTTTGATGGTGCCAAGTGAGAAAAGGATCTTACAAAGAAAATGTTTAACTCTTAACATCCTGTTGGGAATTTTCTAAGTCCAGAGCCCAATTCCTATAACCATTTATCAAAAATGGGTAAAAATGGCCATTTCATTAAAAGTTACCTGTTATTTCCCTTAAATTAAAGACTTCTAAATATGTTTAATATTACATTTAAACAAAGGCTATCATCTTGGGTAGATTAGGAAAATGAATGTGACTTCCGGCTGGGTGGAATGAGGTGGTATAGGATGTTAAGAGAAATTCCAGTTGAATTTGATCTTTCCTTAGATTGACTAACTGCCTCTAACAAATTTGCTAGTAACAGGGGAGATTGTGGTGAACATTCCTTTCCCCCCTGCCTTTTGTAAAATGGACAGCTCATGCTTATAAATAAGTCTTGTTTTATACTAACTCTCCATATGCTGAATAAAGCCCAAATAAAGTTTCTCTTCTTGGTATTTTTTTTTTTTTTTTATTACAATCACCAAATCTCTACTTTCTAGGGTGGTGAAACAAAAAAAGATGACTTCACCATTTTCCTTTTGTCTATCTGCTTTTGTAAGGTTTTTTTTTTGTTTTTTTTTTTTTTTTTTACTGGAATTCTGCCCTGCTAGCCAAGGACCAATGTGTGTGTACGCTATGTCCTCTACAAAAAATATCTTCAAAATTTGACAAAACTATGTGAAGATTTTAAAAACTTCTTACTGGGGATTTTTTTCTTTTTTGTGATTATACAAACAAAAAAAAAATGAAAGAATTTTGTTAATTTTCAAATAGAAGAAAATAACTGTAAATATATTAAAAAATTAAAAAATTAAAAGTAATCAACCCTCTGAAAGAAAAAAAAACAGCTGACGTTTCTTTTAAAATTTTTAAGAGAAAATGAAAACCCGTATTTCAAAAAAAAGAAAGAAAAAAAAGAAATTGCAAAAACACAGTAATTGTAAGTTTCCAATTCTTGCATGTCCACAAAGAATTACTTTTCTGTCGATTATTGCAAAAAATGATTTTTTTTTTTCCTTTTCATAGATTATTCTGATTCTGATTATTAATTTCATAATTATTATTATTGTTGTTGTTGTTGTTGCTGTTAGTTGTTTTTGTTTATTTTTTCTTTTTATAAATTCCCCTGACACTTAACAGAATTCTGCTTAAATATTATGATGACCAGTTTATGAAATGTTGAATCTATTAATATATATATACAAAATGTGTGTGTGCAAGAGAGAAAGAGTGTGTGTACTGGTTATACATCGGTTCCTTAGACTTTTTGACTGCTATTCATATAAAATGTTCATTTTAAAGGAGAGAAAAAAAAAAGGAACCAACTTAAAAAAAAATTTTTAAAAGAAATTGATTTTATTTGGGGTCTAGAGAAATGATCTTTTTTTTTTTGTCTCTAGCTATAACAAAAAAAAAAGCAAAAAACGTTTACTCTAATTGATGTTTGTAATTTTTGCCTGTGAAGAAATTTTGCCTTTTTAATGTTAAGCAGAAATTTTAAGTTTCTTGTTATTTGGCTTTTGGGCTATGACTGATCGCAAGAGAAATATTTGAGTTTTTTGTTGTTTTTTTTTACCTGAACTCATTTTGTATGTGTCTTTTTGAAAATAATTTTTTTTTTTTTTTAAATAATAAAATAAAAATAAAATAAAATAAATAAAATAAAATAAAAATAATGAAATAATAATAAAAATAATTTTTTGAAATTATGACATTTCTAAGAGAACAAGAACCCATAAAAAAAAAGATTTAGGCAACAACAATTTTGTAGCTTTGATACTTTCTATAATGTTTGAGATGAGACATTATTCTATTGATCTGATTGTTTTTGTTCTGTCCACAACTTTTCAATGATCGATTCTAAAAACTTTTTTCAGCATTTGGTGTGGAAAAAACAGGGTGGGTCCTTCTTTTTATTCACCATTTTAAATAATAGTAAACATTTGCACTACAAAGAGAAAAATAAGAGACCTACCTCCACCTGTTATTTTTTTTCTACATGGATTTGCATAGTTGTGAAGAAGTCCATAGAATGGATTGGCTGAAACATTGTATTTAACAACAAGTAGCAAAAACAATGTGAATGCAATAAGTCAAAGATGGTTTATAGTTTGGAGTATTTTAATTTACACAATTAAGTGTTGCAAGTTTGAAAATACCTTTGTGAAATACGAAAAAAAACTTCTTTTTTTTTTATATATAAATAAGCACTTGAAAGGAATCAACTTTGATAGTAAGAAAATCGTTAACAAATTTTTTTTTTTTTCCTGCTGATTCCTTAAATTGATTTAATGAAGACAAAATTTGACTGGCAATAATTTTGATTAAATATCATAATTTGTAATAATCATTTTCCTTTCTTCTTTTTTTTTTTTTTTTTTTTTTTTTTTTGCTTTGCTTTGCTATCATACTGCTATTTTTCTTCTATTCTTAGAAGATAAAATATTAGTCGAGCATTCTAAAAATGCTGGACCAGGAGTAGGGAACCTTTTCACATTTAAAGGTTACAGTAAAATTTATTGTCCTATTAATAAAGAAATGTGAAAGGCTTTAATTACTTTTTTGCAAGAAAGCCCTGGATCATTTTAATTGATTGTGAAAGGCCTCACTTGTTAGTTTAGAAGGCTGTATGTTCCCCTTTCTTGGACTGGACCATTTTTTAAAAAGAAAAATGATTTTAAAATTAATGAACAGACTAAAATTCTATAATCAATTTGTAAACTTTGCTAAATATTTGAATAAGGGGATGATTTGGATTTGTTCTTAGATGCGGGCAACCAAATCAACATGAAAAGGTCACTTAAATGTTCACACTTTATATTTGGGGGTCAATGGATCAAATCCATCTGAATAATCAGAGCCAACTACAAGGAAAGATAACAATATGATAAAATAATGAACACTTGATTTGAAAAAGAAGAAAAAAAAGAAAAACTTTTTACCAGAGAAAGCCTTGACTTTTTCCCCGTCCTTATTTTTGCTGTATGAAATTACAAATAATAATCGTGTGTTTGTTGTGTGCATGTCAAAGAATTGTTTGTTTGTTAGAACTGTTGGGCTGTTTTTTTGTTTTATATTTAGTTTCTGGATCTTCCTTGTTCCTGTGTTGGCCACAAAATGTCTTGATTTGTAGATTTTAATATATTTCCTTTTCTCAAGACAATCTATAGGCTAAACACAACATATTTTTCATTATAGAAAAAAAAAATTAACTGTTATAATACAGATATATATATATATATACTATATTGCATACACACTGACTTACATTCACTGAGACATGTTTTGAAGCAAAATGTTTGCCATGCTGATTACCATCTGTATAATATATTCATTTCCAATGGCTCTAATCTCTTTAATTGAAGACTGCTATATTGTAATTGAAGATAAAACAAAATATTTACAGTTTCTATTTGTTTTTATTTATTCATTTTTTCTTACATGATTTTGTTTGAGTTATTTTTCTCTTGTTCATTCTCTTTTTTTTTTTTTTTAATTGCCTGAAAAAAAAATAATGCACTTACGTTTTTTCCATAGAAAATCAAATGTTTTAAATATATATATATATATACACACATATATATATACACACACACACACTCTCTATTTTCAACCTGAGGATCAACAACATGAAACAGGAGTTTTTATCATGTTTTTATTCTTGAAAAATATTACGATATTGCTCTGCATTTTTGTGTATAGCACTCTAAAGATTTCACAGATTATGCTTTTAGCTTTAAATTTTAACTGTGGGTAGGTGTGCATATATATATATATATATGATTAGTGGTACCTTGATTTACAAGTGCCCCAACTTGAGAGGTTTTTTTTTGGGGGGGGGGTGCTTTCTTTGTGTTGTAAGTTAAAATTAGAGGTATAAACGAGCTTCAGATACACTTCAGTTTACAAATTTATTACAATAAAGAAAAATATTATTTATTAAAAACAAATAAACATAAAAACATATTACATCACATAATTCATTGCATTCTATTTTATTATGTTTTTATATAATATAATGTTATTTTTCTTGTTTAAAAAAAGATAAAAAAGTGGGTGTCTTTTAGAGGTTGGCTGGAATGAATTAACACCATTTCAGTTTATTTCAATAGGAAATTTTGATTTGATATAGAAGGAAATTGAGTTACGAGTGGAACAAATTAAACTCTTAAGTCAAGATAGCATTGTATATAAATTGCCCACGATGAAATGTAAATGTAAACGTCTTGCTGCCCTGGGAATGGATTCATTGAAACTCCGGCTTCTGGCAACTGACTTGGTAAACACTCATAAGGTCATTAACCATCTTACCATGAGCACCTTTTTGATTTCTATGTTTCTAACACACTTGGGCATGCCTACAAAGTCAGAAAATAGCATAGCTAACATGACTTTCAGAAACATTTTTTCACGCTCAGTTGTTGAATAAACTGCCTGCATCCGTTGTAGGCTGCTGAAACACTGCATCTTTCAAAACCTCCATGCTTCCTGTAATTCAACGAGCTCAGTTGGTAGAGCACTTGCCTAAGAATTGCAGGGTTCTTGGTTCAATACCGGCCCTTGCCGGAATCTGTCTTACGCCATAAAGATACGTGGTTCAAAGTTAACTGCCCTGAAAAATGTAAAAGTTTTAAATAAAATAACAGATATATTATATCTTTTATTCATTAATATATCAACACTGAAAATTTCATTAAATTTCTGACTTTTGGTATTTTTTTCTTTCGGCGGCGTGACATACGATGGTGGAATTTAGGTCCGTTAAGTTTGATTTAACCGATTTTACTTTAGTGGACAAATGGGTTAATTAAAGGGACATAACTCCATTCGCAACAATGGTAGCTTCATACTTTCTTTAATCAGATAAGATGAGCACTTTCATCAATACATTTTGAAAACAGTTCACATCTGTAATTTGATCTTTTTACCTGAAGAAGTTCGTTGATAATTTAGATATGTAATTCTTTTTTTGCCTCATATATTTTTTTCACTTGAAATTTATATTTATTTCTTTAAAAAAGTACATGAATCTCTGCAAAATTCATATTCTAGAAACTTGTAATAAAATATATGAGGTAAGTTGAAAAACTCTAATCTAGCATTTTCTTTATATTGAGAAATATTTAAGATTTTGAAATTTAAATCTAAAATAAAATTGTTTTATTTATCTCTAATTTTCAGCACTATTATCTTTTTAAAAATGTACAATAAATTTTTAAAGAATTAAATTCCTTTCTATTTAAGTGCAACTTCTACACACGCATACATGCATATGCACACACATACTTTTAAATGCTTCAGATTTTAATCAACATTCTACAGTAATAAGAAAAATCAGATTAATAGATGACTAGAAGCAGCTACCCAGCATCAGCTATGTAGAGTGGGGGTGGGTAAAAAAAATTGAGATTTACCAATGCTGGATATTTTTAAGTAGAATTTCAATGATATTTCTATGTATATTTCAATTTTTAAATATCTTTGAATATAAATCAAATCTTCATAATTTTTGCACAGAAAAACATGGTACAAGGTCAATTAGTGATTATATATAATAATTTAAGATATTGACATTCTTGTTAGTTTTTTTAATACTTAATGTTTAATACTGCAATTTAATGTTAATAGTGTTTAATGTTTAAAAATATAATTTGAATATAATAACATAATTTAGTATAAATATAAACATAATTTACGGATGTTTAATAGTGTAATTTAGTGTTAATTGATTGCTGTAAATGAAATTCACCATAAAGTCGCTATTTTTATCTTCAAAATACTCCAATATTTCTGTAGACAAAGCACAAGATGGTCACTTAAACTTTGTAATAACTCCATTTTCAAAGGAATTACTTTCAAACTTTTTCCTGTTGGGAATTAGATTTCCTTATTAATGTCTTAAAGTGCAGGTATCACTGGGGAATGAGAATGTTTTGGGAGTACTCCATCACCATTACTCCCAGATCCACTCTGGCCAGGAGTGGTAGTACCTATTAGGGCCCCATCTATGGGTTAAATAGAAAACAATGAGGTAACAAAAATGTGCTTGAAAAAAATTGAGTTAAAAAAAAAAAGAATTTTCAATACCCATCAAGAATGAATTAAAACAAAACGTCTTCGGCATAAAATAACCCGACAAGGATTGACATGCCGTAAAATCCAAGAAAAAAAAAAGCAAATGTTTTGGTAAACAGACCCGTTTAGCAAAACTTTTTCGTTCGACCCTCATTCCATCCTTTTAATCTGGACAATATGGATTGCATAGATAATACTACAATTGTTCTTAGCTCACTGATTATCTCCCTTGACTTCTTTCGACACACAAACATTTTTTTTACCAAACGATTTCCCAAAATGTCTTCTAAAATAGTCTTAAACAATAGTACTGTTTGTTATGCTTAATTCAATCACATAGAATGCCTTCTCAACAGCTATAGTTTTTTTTTAGTTTTTTTTTTCCCCCCCTTGACTATCATTGAAACACTGAAAACCTTAATAATGAATTTCAAGTGTTTTTTTCTACAATACTGTATCATGTGAAGCAATAGGTATTTTGTTTTTTCTCTCAAAATGTTTGAAACTATTTCTCTTGTACACAGCCTCCGGGCATAAGTATCTAAGTTTTAATTTAATGAAATACATTGAATTAGAAAGACTAACATAATTAGATAAGAATGCATATAAAGACTACACTTATTTTGATTATATTTTAATTGGTTTCTATATAAAATCATTTATAGGATTGATTTTAAAAGGTTGGAGAATAAAACTATATTAGAAATCAATAACACCAAGTAATTATTTATTAAACCTGGTTTTGTTAAAACAAGTATGCCAATTAACCACACCATACATTATGTAAACCTTTATTTCTAATTGATACATAAGACACATTGCAGGATTTTAAATGCACTAATAACTCGGGGCAGGGGTCTGGTGGCTTCAGCCACTGGACTATTAGTGATAATTAACAGCGTTGATCCCAGGGGGCTATCTCCCCAGGCAACACCCTTGATTTAAAGGGGCAGGGCTGGGTTTATTGCCCAGTGCCTGAGCCCCCCCCCCCGAGGGGGAATGCCGACATAACACATTTTTTTGCACCTACCACCCATGAGTCTCGGCTTGTGTTGGGCCCACATAAAAATGTCCTTGTGTCACGCCCTCATAAGTGGGATGAGAGGCAAATACCCTAATAATACTGTTAGTGTTAAATTAACGGCATGATCTCAGGAGGCTATCCCCCCAAGCAACACTTGCCCCCTTGATTGAAAGGGGCAGGACGAGGTTTATTGCCCAGTGCCTGAGGCACCTCCCTTGTGGGGGAATGCCAACAGAATCAACACATTTTTTGCACCCACCATCCCATGAGCTTCGGCTTGTGGGTGGTCCCACATTAAAAGACCTTGTGTCATACCCACATACGTGGAATGTGAGGTAAATATTCTAATAACAAGGGTTGTTTTGAGACAAATTGAACTCAGATTTTCATAGACATTCTTATAGAGTCTGCAAAAATGTTGACTAGTTTTCATTTTAAAAACAAATTAAAATTAATTATATCAATTATTTAAGGTCAAATCTTTGTCTAATTCAAAAAGTAGTAACATAATGAGCATCAGTAAAAAAAAAAAGCAAAATAATATTACACGTAATTTATTTTTAATACATTTTAAACTATTTTTACGGCCAATTTTGCTCAAATATATTGTTAAAAAATGGCCATAAACACTGCCTAAGATGACGTGAAATCTGTATTGTACAAAATGAATTTACCTCCACCCCGCCAATTGAAAAATATTTACCAAAAATCAAGGAATTATCCGATTTTAATGAAATTTTCAGTGTTGATTTATCAATGAATGAATTTTATAATGCATCAGTTATTTTATTTCAAAACTTTCTGATTTAATTAGTTATTTCAGCTATGGTCAATTAATAGGTAAATTCATTTAAAATGTGTTTTAAATAATTTTAAGTTTCAAATTTCATATTTTTAGATTCTAAAAACAAATATTTATTTAATAACTACTTTAGTTTATTATTGTTATCTAATAATTTTTGTAGAAAATCTATTGATAATTTAGCCCCTCCCTTTTAAACAGAAAAAATATCAATGTATAATTTTTTCTTTTATAAGATAATACCCAATTAAATAATTATCAAAATGAGTAAAAAAGAGATCTCCAAAAATTATTTTTTTAGTTTTTATTTTACATTTTATTTTCCGATTTTCGGTAATTATTTTCTACCAGGATAGTTCCCATAAAAAATAATTTTTTTCTTCTATTCACACCTTCGGTCTTTTGTCTTTTTATTTATACTGTAATTAGTTTCAAATTTATATAAACCTACCGATATTTTGCACCCCAAAATAAGGGGGTGGGTCAAAGTTAAATGACCTAAAAAAATTCAGAAAGTTTTGAAATAAAATAACTGATGCATTATAAAATTCATTCATTGATAAATCAACACTGAAAATTTCGTTAAAATCAGATAATTCCCTGATTTTTGGTAAATATTTTTCAATCAGGGGGTTAAATTTATTTTGTAAAATACGGATTTTACAGCAACTTTGGCAGTGCCTAGTTAATAACTAAGATTTATTCTATTTATTAATGATTTTAACTATAAATCAAAGTCAGCTAGAGATCTGTTGAAAAATACGATGGTTGATAAGTGTCCAGATTAATTTTTAAAATTACCAAAATCAGGGAATTATCTGATTTTAATAAGAGTTTCAATGTTGACTTATTAATCAACAAATTTTTCTTTTAAATTACTGAATCATTTCAATCAAACTGATTCAATGGAAATAAATCGAAATTCTTTAAAATAGATATTACCATTCACACCACCCATATGTGCCTTGAGAAAACAATTATAAATACCCAATTAATAGATAAAACTCATTTAAATTATGAAACACCTAATTAAGTTTTAAATTTCATATTTTTAGATTCTAAAAGCAAATATTTATTTAATAACAAGCTTACTTTAGTATTGTTTTCCAATAATTTTTGGAGTAAACTCAATTGAAAAGTTAGGCCCCCCCTACCCTTTTAAACAGAACAAATATTGATGTATAATTTTTTCACTGATGATCTAAAATTTTATTTCATATACAACAGAGTAAAAAAAAAAATCTCCAAAAATTCCTACGACTCTAACCACACCATATATATATATACACAGACACTAGAAGTGGCTACCCAACATTGCCTGAGTAGTAGGGGGGGGGGAGATTCTTTTAAATATTAGTCTTACAGATCCATTGATTGTTTTAGTCTTACATAATTGATTTATGTTTTAATCACAAACATTACCAATGACTTTCCTTTCTCTTACTATTCAAATTCTAATTTTTAAATATCTTCCTAGATATAAATAAAATCATTATTTTTTCACAAAAAGCAAGCTCTGGTGATCGTGAATGTCTATATATATTTACTTTGGCGTTGTTTTATTTTCGTAGTTTCCTCAGGACTCACATACACACTAACTGCCCTTTATATGTATATATATTACACATACTAGACAAAACATGTTGAGTCATCCATTGAGCTCTGGGTAGTTGATTGGGATTAGGGAAAAGTGACTTTGCAAATCATTTTGTAAAATTTCTAAGAAAGCCCTGATTTAAATTTATTAAGAGCCAAGATTTTGGCCAGGCTGGCTGTTTATGAAACTTAACATACAAATACATTCCAATCTCTCTCTTTATACTCACTGAGAAACTAACATATATAATGAGGAGGTAATCAAGAGAGGGGGAAAGTGATAGGCAAAATGTAGAGTAAGTGATGGGTCAGTTTTTGACTTAATTACAAACTAATCAGAACCAATTAAAATGGAATTTTTTTTTTTCAAACATAACTCAATCCTAAAAGCAAGGAATATTTTACTATGAATTTTGTGTCATTAAACTAAACAGTAAAAAAGCCTTTAGCAAGCAATCATTGAATCACTCAGCTTTAGTATAATATATATATATATATATATATATATATATATGGATATATAAAAAGGCCTTAAATACCATGGGTATCGTGGTTATGGACCATTTCCACTTGCGAGTATGCTCACGAGCTTCTTCAGACCACTGATATATTTTATTTCTATATCTATATATAAATATTTCTATATCTATATATAAATGATATATTTTATTTCTATATCTATATATAAAATATATCAGTGGTCTGAAGAAGCTCGTGAGCATACTCGCGAGTGGAAATGGTCCATAACCACGATACCCATGGTATTTAAGGCCTTTTATTCCCAAATAACTTTGCTCTGTTTACAATAATTAAACATTGAGCTCTCATACGGAACCTGAACTCTACAACAAACTACTGGTAGAGAATTAGGACCCACCTAGATTCACCTTGTACCAAGAAACTTGGTACCGCACCAAAGTATATATATATATATATATATATATATATGTATATGTAATATTATATGTAGAATTAAACAAGGTACATCACCTGTTTAACAATTTATTAACAATCTTTTCAAGCTTTTTTACATTATATATATATATATATATATATATATATATATATATATATATATATATAATGTGTGTGTGTGTGTAAGTTGTTAAAAGATATAACATCAGCAATTTCATGTCGAAAAAAACATTTTTTTTTCTTCGCTTAGGAAATTCAATCACACTTCCTCTGATTGGTAAAAATTTTGTGAGTTGAATTTTTGTAAATTTCTCTTCAGTCCATTCTTTTTTTTAAATCTTTTTCATTCATTCTATCCAATCTACAAACACATTCCATTACAATGAAATCGGTCTTAACACTACGATCTTCTATAAGTTGATAATTAACCCATTTGTAAATTACTGAGTTCATTAACTGAAGTGTCAAAAAACATTAGAAACAAATGCTGAGTAACATGTAGCTCCTCCCTTTGCCTAAATAACTGATATTCAATGTGGGATGGAATAGAGGAAATTCTGGTGTAATTGTGTGGGTATATCTATCCTGGCACATTAGTAGGGTTGTTTTTAACTGCAGCGAAATTTAGTGAAGTGGTCTGCAACATGTCCAATCCATGTTTATGGTGATTAAATCTGGTAAGTACTAAGGTCAATGGGGCACTCCGAAGTGACCCAAATATTTCTGGGATCAGTTTCATATCACCCACACATGATTTGGGGAGGGGGTGCATTATCTTCGCCAGTAAACATGGAGTGCATAAAGCAGTAAAATTGGTTGCCAACAAGATCTATGTATCAAGACGGAATGGCTGGTTAGTTGAATTTTACAGCATGTCAACCCTTGTTGGGTTATTTTATGACGAAGACATTTTGTTTGATTTATTCTTGATGGGTACTCAACTTTTTTTTAAACTAATTTTTTTCTATCTAACCCATAGATGGGACCCTAACAGGTACTACCACTCCAGGTCAGAGTGGACCTGGGAATAATGGTGATGAAGGGGTACTCCACATTCTCCAGAATTGGAACTTCACCATCAGATAGTTTAACTTCATACTCAGGACAATAAGACCCTCAGCCACCACCTTCTAGCACATTTTGGGGCTCGCCATAAGAGCAATAGGGTTGGGACAATCATACAGGGTTTGATACCGTCTAAGTAAAAGGCCAAAGTGGAGCATTGCATCATGGATTGCTCAGCCAGCAGGATTCCTTTCTTAAGCATCATAGGACACTGCCAACAGCCAATACGTTGGGGGCCTTACCCCTCTACAGAAGTGCAGCTGGTGTATTCTAAAGTCCTATCAAATAGGGCTGGGTGGGAGACTAACATGTCGGACTGCAAGATCCTAGTTCAAACTCGTCATGCTATTATGTTCACTTTTGGATTAATACCCTTGGGAAAGGTATGAACCCCCCTCATCTTCCCAGCTATGGATTAAATAGTATCACTATTATTGTTCTACATGTAAAGCTTTGGCATTAAATAAGCCACAAAGGTTGAAATGCCATTAAACAAAGAAAGCAAACCAAACCTATTACATCATATATAAATCATTGAGTGTATTTTTGACAAATGGAGGAGGAGAGCAAAACGATCGAGTGGACTGCTGTCTCTAATTTATTGGCACTTCAGTTTATAGATGAGAGACAGAAAATAGAACATGTTGCTTTGCAGTCTCTTTTTTTTGTGCAATTGAAGAAAGACTTTTATCCAAAATAGGATGTTTAATAAAGTGCACCAAATCCAAAGGTAATTTCTTTCTTTCTTTCTTTCTCTTGCCTCCCCCCTCTCCTTTTATCTCTAACTAGAAGCAGCTACCTGGCATCGCCTGGGTAGAGGAGGGGGGAAAAAAAAGTTGTGTAATAGTTTGCAAGTTAGTCTTGCAGATCTGTTATTACTGAATAACGAGTTCAATCCTCACTAAATGCTCCATAAAAATCCCTACATAAAAAGTTAATCCAACTTGAAAAATAATAAAGAAAAAGAAAAAATTGATTGTTTTGCAATTCCATATTTATTTTGTTTAACTTTGAGATTTGCGGACATTTTTTAAGTAGAATTTTAATGCTATTTTGATTTTTAAATATCTTTGTGAAAATAAATTAAATCTTTATAATTTTTGTTTTCATAATTTCCTCTGGAAATAAATACATACATACATACATACACACCAACTGCCCCTTATGTATGTATAGAAGAGGCTACCCAGCATCATCTGAGCAGGGGGGGGAGGGAGAACCCCTGGTGTATAGATTTGTTTACTTTTGAGATTTACAAATGCTGGACACTTTTAAGTAGAATTTCAATGCTATTTCTATGTATATTTTAATTTTTGAATATCTCCAAATAGAAATCAAATCTTCATAATTTTTGCACAGAAACCAAGAACCGATTATATTTGTTTATATATATATTTACTTTGTAATTAATTGTTTTATTTTTGTAGTTTCATCCAGACATACATACATACCAACTGCCCTCTATATATGTATAGATACTAGACAAAATGTGATCCATTGGGTCACCCATTCAGCTCTGGGTAGATAATTGAGATTAGGGAAAAGGGAGCTAGCAAAGTGAATAGAATTTTTTTTAATAAATACGGCTGGATGAAACCTTAAAATCAATTTTAAAAAATAAATGTATGACCTTATTTAAGCTACAGGTTGCTGGTTGTGAAATTTAATATAGAAATACATTTCCAATTCTCTCTCTCTCTCTCTCTCTCTCTCTCTCTCTCTCTCTCTCTCTCTCTCTCTCTCTACGCTCCCTACATTCTAGAGAAACTAACATTATATAATGAGGAGGTAGTCAAGAGATACATAGAGGGGAAGAAAGGGATAGACACAGGGTAAAGTAAGAGATTGGTCGGTTTTTGACTTAATTGCAAATTACGACTAATTAGAACCAATTAAAACAATTTTTTCAAACATAATTCAATCCTAAAAGTAAGGAATAATTTAGTATAATTTTTGTGTCATTAAACTAAACAATAAAAAAGCCATTAGGATGCAAAAGTTGATTAACTCAGTAAATATATATTTCACAGCACAGATTCCCTTGACTCTCTCACCACCTGTTCCTATCAGTATAATAATAGATAGATAGATTATTGTGTATATATATTTACTTTGTGATTGTTTTATTTTTGTAGTTTCATCCAGACATACATACATACATACATACCAACTGCCCTCTATATATGTATAGATATAGATAGATTATATCACAGACATAAGCAGATTGATGATACATTCCTCCTTGTAGATGTGTTTTTATGACCTTAAGCAAGTTACCCCGCCAACGTTTTTTTTTGTCATTGAAGTTGACATTAACAAATTGCATAATAAATTGTTCGTCTGTTAAGAGTCCACTTGATACACTAATAAAATCAGGAATAAAAAATAAACAAACAAAACTTAACACTGTTCAAAGTAGACAGACTATTTTAAGTATAACCTAGATATTTGTATGTATCATCATTATCATCATCAAGGCATACTGACAGCACAGATTCCCTTGACTCTCTCACCACCTGTCCCTATCAGTCATTGCCCTTGGTAAGTCCTTAAACTGCATCTAATGGTTAAGTTTCAGTTTTGGGGAGTGTGGAGTACCCCTTCATCACTATTACTTCCAGGTACATTCTGAATCATAGTGGTGGTACGTGTTAGGGTAAAATAGCAGTAGTACCTGTAGTAGTACCTGTTATGGGTTAAATAGAAAAGAGTTTAAAAAGAAAAATTGAAAACCCTTCAAGAATGAATAAAATGAAACATCTTTAGCATAAAATAACTCAAAAAGGGTTGATATGCCATAAAATCCAACCAACCAAGAGAGCATCCAGTGTCCACACAGAGCTGATGAATATATGTTTTTTTTTCTGGTTGGTCAACACTGGTGTGTCCATGTGTAGGAGTCCATAGTAGCCACTTGGGCATAAATAAAAAAATGCCTGGAGAAAAAGCTAGATGGGAACAACACAAGGATGCTGCATGCTGTCCTGTCCTAAACAAAACCTGAAAGCAGCACCCTACAAAATGGCACCTGTACAACCACATATCTCTTATCTGATTACAGCCCTGGAGCTTTAGACTACACCGACTGTACCTCTGCAAAGGGTTAAGACCTCCCCGCCCAATGGGGCCACCTGTTGGCCAGATGTGGCAAGCTGTGATGCTTAAGGATGGAACCCTGGTGGCTGAGCAGTCCATCAACATACAACACTCCACTTGTGTCCTTACTTAGGCTAGATGGGTGGTCAAAGATGCCCCCTCCGATCAATCAGCTGGTTATATCAAGCCCTAGCACCTATATGATTGTCCCAACCCTATTGCCCTTTTTTACCTCTTTTTATCATATTGAGGGTGAGACAAAAAGTAATGCCATTTTGTTTAGGACAGGTATAATTACCAAGACAGAACATGTATCATATATCAAAATGAAGCTGGTACTCTGTGGATCACATCCCTACTTCTCCTTATAGTTACTGTTTCTCTTAATAGTGATGTTCCTCCTTCGAATGAGAGCATGTATCCCTGCCCTGTAAAATTCTATTCACAGTTCTTTGAGCCACTTCTTCACTACAGATTCCACTTCCTTGACACTGGAATAATGTTTGCCTCTCAAATCCTCTCTCCGAAGAGATGATAGTCTGAAGGCACTAAATATAGTGAGTATGGAGGATACGGTAAAGTTGTCTACGCGAATGAGTTAATTTTCTCCCTTGTACTAATGCTTGTGTGTGGTCGAGCATTGTCATGCAGAGGGAGGACATTGTTGATTAGCAAGTTGGGTCTTACTCGTCGGATTCTTGCTCTGAGCCTCGTTAGGGTCTCAATGTAGGCCTTAGTTTTATAAAAAAAACTTCACATGAAATAAAGAAAATGGCATTACTTTTTGACTCACTCTCGTATATGTGCTAGAAGGTGGTGACTGAGGGGTTAATGTCCTGGGTATGACATTAAACTCAATCTGATGGTAAGGTTCCAATTCTGGAGCTGTGGGGAATGCGGAATACCACTTCATCACCATTACTCCTAGGTCCACTCTGACCAGCAGTGGTAGTACCTGTTAGTGTCCCATCTATGGGTTAAATAGAAAAAATTATTCTAAAAGATTTGTTTTTAAAAAAATTGAGTACCCATCAAGAATAAATAAAACAAAATGTCTTTGGCATAAAATAACCCAACAAGGGATGACATGCCGTAAAATCCAACCAATCAACCTATTTGATAAATCATTCAAGTAAAATGAGCAAGACATGCTGGGCACGGCTGGAGAAGTAAGGATAAACTCATAAACAACATTCTCCTATGTGCATGTATAATGATAGGATTCTTTTTTAAAAATACACAGAGCAAATAACATTTTTAACCTGTGCAACTATCTATATATTGATATTCATGTTCCTTAAAAGTATAACCGTTATCATTTTGCAACACTCGCTGGTTAAAAATAAGACCATCCAAATCTTCCAAGATGAAATGCAAAAATGTAAATCCTGATTATTTGGTGTTGCTTAACCGCCAAATATTTCTTATGAGTGTCGTCACCTCAACTAAATAATGGACCATTCCGTTTTTATTATAAAGAAAGAAAGAGGAGAAAAAGGACATGTTATACAGGAAAAATATAATAAGAAAGAGAGTAGGGGAAAGATAGATAGAGTGAGAGGGAGTGAGTGTGCAGAAGTGATAACGCTAATCTGTTTTCAATTGAACATGATGAAAAGAAAGAAAAAAAGAAGAAAAAAAGAGTGAGAGAGAGAGTTAAATGAAGATTATTATACTTTTTACATATTGAACTATTGCAATAGCTCTTAAGTAAACATATCAGATGTTGTAATAATTAACTTATTATACTGTGGTATATCCACAGGTCCTACTAGTTACCACAGATTGGGAACATTGAACTTTATTATCTACTAACAAGGCCACACTCAATACATTTTTTGATATGTCTGCATAAAATCTCAAGTTTAAAACATTAAGTCAATAACTTAATCAAAATTTTAGTAATGGATACTTAAAAGAAATCTTTAAAAAAAACTTGTACTGATTATTTTAAGATTGTTTTTGTGATTGCGCTATCAGGTTCTAAAAGTAGACGTGTGTAATTTTAATTGGTGTTAAACCCCCCATCCCTACCCCTAGTGCCCTGTGTATGACGTTAAACTGCATCTAGTGGTGAAGTTCCAATTTTGGAGCTCTGGGGAGTGTGGAGTACCCCTTCATCATCATTACTCCCATATCCACTCTGACCTGGAGTTGTTGTACTTGTTAGAATCCCATCTATGGGTTAAATAGATAAAAAATGGGTTTTTTAAAAATTGAGTTTAAAAATTTTTTTTAATGCCTATCAAGCATGAATAAAAAGTAAAAAGGTCTTTGGCATAAAATAACCCAACAAGGGTTGACATGTAAAATCCAACCAACCAACAACCCCACCACCCACCCACTTACTCTACAGGGGTCATTTATAGGAAAATAGTTATCATTATAGGAAATGGACTCTGAGAGTCAAGTTCAATTTTTGGACAAGGGTGCTTGTATTATTTTGATTTTTGGGGCTGTTATCCTCATCTTTATCATTATATACACAAATTTTGGCCAATGTGCCCTCTGGCCTTCTTCAAAAAAGTTCCTGGGATCAACAAGAAACACCTATAAAACCAAAAGTTGCATAGGTGTTTCTTAGGTGTTATACTTAAAATAGGCTGTCTTGTTCCTTGCATCTTATGGATGGAAAAATGGCTCAAGTAGAATAGGAAAAAATCTTGTTGCAAAGATATTTGGATTTTTAAAACTATTAAAATCAGCTAATTATCACATCATATTTTGATTACATTTTCAGAAGTTATTCATTAAATGAAAGAATTTTTTGAATATTTTTTCAACTTAGTAGAAATATTCTTAAAGCCTCAATCTTTGAAAAATTCAACAAAGAATTTTAAATACAACTTATAAAATTCAAATCAAAAATTGAAATAAAAATATATCTTTGAAAATTTAATTTTTCAGCTTAAACTTAGGGGAACAGAATAATATAGTCTCTTTTCATCATACCATTAATTCACGAAAACACAATAAAAACTTTCTAAACTGAAAAAATGTTTTGGTTTAATTCATTTTTCAATTCAATTCAGGGTAGATTTTCTTCAAGGAAGGAGGAGGAGGTGGTCTCGTTTTTCAAATAATGATTTAAATTTGGAGAACACTTTTTAAAATAAAAATAAAAATTGATTTAATTTCTTTAAAGATTCAATTTTAAGTGCAATTGAGACAGGGGAAGGATTTAGGGGGGCTAATCCTAATATCCTTTAATAAGTATTCAATTTTTTATTAAAAATAATTTGAATAAAAGATGCAAAAACTTATATAAATCAATGAATTTTACTCCCACCCCTCATGAAAATTAAGACCTAGGGTAACTCAGAAAATTTTCTGGACAAAGTCCTTCAAACCCCCACTCCGTAAAATTATTGGTGCCTATCATTGTAACCAGGGCTGTATGTAAGGAGCCCATCATGGTTTAAATAAAAAAATTGAGTTTAAAAATTTTTTTTAATGCCTATCAAGCATGAATAAAAAGTAAAAAGGTCTTTGGCATAAAATAACCCAACAAGGGTTGACATGTAAAATGGGGTCATTCAGGAAATGGACTCTGAGAGTCAAGTTCAAACAAGGGTGCTTCTGTTATCCTCATCTTTATCATTATATACACAACATTTTGGCCAATGTGCCCTCTGGCCTTCTTCAAAAAAGTTCCTGGGATCAACAAGAAACACCTATAAAACCAAAAGTTGCATAGGTGTTTCTTAGGTGTTATACTTAAATAGGCTGTCTTATCTTATGGATGGAAAATGGCTCAAGTAGAATAGGAAAAAATCTTGTTGCAAAGATATTTGGATTTTTAAAACTATTAAAATCAGCTAATTATCACATCATATTTTGATTACATTTTCAGAAGTTATTCATTAAATGAAAGAATTTTTTGAATATTTTTTCAACTTAGTAGAAATATTCTTAAAGCCTCAATCTTTGAAAAATTCAACAAAGAATTTTAAATACAACTTATAAAATTCAAATCAAAAATTGAAATAAAAATATATCTTTGAAAATTTAATTTTTCAGCTTAAACTTAGGGGAACAGAATAATATAGTCTCTTTTCATCATACCATTAATTCACGAAAACACAATAAAAACTTTCTAAACTGAAAAAATGTTTTGGTTTAATTCATTTTTCATTTTTCAATTCAATTCAGGGTAGATTTTCTTCAAGGAAGGAGGAGGAGGTGGTCTCGTTTTTCAAATAATGATTTAAATTTGGAGAACACTTTTTAAAATAAAAATAAAAATTGATTTAATTTCTTTAAAGATTCAATTTTAAGTGCAATTGAGACAGAGGAAGGATTTAGGGGGGCTAATCCTAATATCCTTTAATAAGTATTCAATTTTTTATTAAAAATAATTTGAAAAAAAGATGCAAAAACTTATATAAATCAATGAATTTTACTCCCACCCCTCATGAAAATTAAGACCTAGGGTAACTCAGAAAATTTTCTGGACAAAGTCCTTCAAACCCCCACTCCGTAAAATTATTGGTGCCTATCATTGTAACCAGGGCTGTATGTAAGGAGCCCATCATGGTTTAAATAAAAAAATTGAGTTTTAAAAAAAACTGAGTACCCATCAAGAATGAATAAAACTAAATGTCTTCAGCATAAAATAACCCAACAAGGGTTCACATGCCATAAAATCCAACCAAGCAACCAACCAGGACTGTACGAGCGATGACCTGTTTATTTATGTCTCCCTATTGTTTCGTCAAATAAAATCAGAGTGGTTTCAATTCCTCTTCTTTTCTTTTTTTTTTTTTTAATAATAATGAAATTTATTGTGTACAGTGCTCAGGTGTACCACAACTCATCAAAGTCTCATGTCTAGTACACAGAATAATGTATTAGTGTTAGGAACATGAACAGCGTACAGTAATAATATACATGTATGTGTGCACGTGCATGCATATGTGTGTGGATGGGGGTATCAGGTATAGTGTTGGTGGATTACAGGAAGCATGGCGGCTTTGAAAGATACAGTGTTTCGGCAGCCCACAACAGATGCAGGCAGCTTATTCCATGCCTCGGCAACTCTGGGCGTGAAAAAATTTTTCCGAAAGTCATGTGAGCTATGCTGTTTTCTGACTTTGTAGGCATGTCCACATGTGTTAGAAACATGGAAATCAAAAAGGTGCTCAATGTTACTGTTAAGAGGATTAATGACCTTATGAGCTTTTACCAGGTCAGTTGCCAGATACCAGAGTTTCAATGAATCCATTCCCAGGGCAGCAAGACGTTCAGAATATGGTGGATGCCTGATGGAGGGTATTCATTTGGTTGCACGTCTCTGTACAGTTTCTAGGAGGTTAATTTTTTTATCCAACTCTTTTCGTCTTTCTGTTCTGTTCCTATTCTATCTATGTCATTCTTTTGTCTTGGACAATAAATGAAAAAACATTTGGTTATTTGAGGTAAAAAAGAAATAACCAAGGCATGGAAGAATAATCCTCTATTTAGATTTAATCTTATACAAGGGGATTGAAAAGTAACTCTCTATTTTAAACTATATATCATTTTTTTTAATATGTAGTTACATTTTTCTCAATTCTTTAATGTGTGTTCCTTAATATACAGGTGATTGAAAAGTAATTCCTTATTTTAAACTATTTATAATTTTTCATATACAGTTACATTTTTCTCAATTCAATGTTCCATAATATATGGCTATTAAATCTGTTGTTTTTCTTTTCAGATTGATTATTTTGTTTCAAAATTTGAAGCCCTATAAGGATGTCTAGATGTTTAACTCTAATTTACTTTTAATCCAAATGGCTTGAGAGTCTGGAAGCAAATGCTGGTGCCCACATAGAATTTTAAAATAAACATCATTTGTGTGTTCTCATATTCATTTTTTGTAAAAATAATGATTCAGAAATAAATTATAAGATTTTTAAAATAGGGAAGGAAGTTACTTTATAATCACCCTGTATTATATATATATATATTATATATATATATATATTATATATATAAGATAAAAGTAGCCAATAGACAGGCAAGTTTGGGATGATTCTATTTGGGATCATCTATATCTTGTGTATTTCCACAATGCATACCCATAGATTTATACAAGGATTATTTCAAACCCCTAAGAGAGCTCAACATAAGATAATTAAGAAATTAATTATATATACAGAGCAATATTTACACTTTCAATAACAAAGAAAATCTCAGAAAACTGTCATTTGGCTATTACAAATTTATTTCAGCTGGTAACTCAATAAATGGGCCCAGTATATATATATATATATATATATATATATATATATATATATATATATAGTCGTCGGGGCGGCCTAATGTCAGGTATCAGCCATGCAGCGAGGGAGTCTATCCCCTTTTCACTAGTGCTAGACAAGGAGATTATTTTAGCATCTGAGGTGGAGCGCCACACCTACCATCAGTTCCTTACTTTACCGCACAGTTCCCTGTGCTACTCATATGCTGAGTTGGCAAGGGCGGGTATCGAACTAGGAACCTTGTGGTTTCTAGCCAAACACTCTGCTGACTGAGCTAACCAGCCCTTATATATATATATATATATATATATATATATATATATATATATATATATATATATATATATATATATATATATATATATATATATATATATATGTGTGTGTGTGTGTGTTGTACATTACAGTAAAATTAACAACTTTATTCATGGGCTATTCTGGTCAAACACTGATATTTTTTACTTCAATTTAGGGGGTCAAAAAAGGGTTTTATAAGTCATTAAATATTCTACATTTTATTTTTACAATAGATTATTGAGCTTTTAACTATAAAATTCACCTGTTACCATTGAAAGCTTCCAATTTAGCTTCCTTCTTTCTTTCTTTTTTCTTGGGGGGTGGGTGAATGGGAATAAAATAAAGTTTAGAATGTCTTTTCTCTTAACTGAACCACTAACTTCTATACACACATTAAGTGGTAAAATGCTTTAAATCGTTCATTTCTATCCAAGTAAAAAGAGAAAAAGGAAAATCAATAAACAGCAGAAATTAAATACATTTCACAGCTTTTCAGTTTCAATTAGGATCAGCTAAAAAAAAATCACAATTTATTATTACTAGCAGAACCTGTGGATATACAACAGTATGATAATTTAATTATTGCAACATTTGATATGTTTACTTAAGAGCTATTGCTAAATAGTTCAATATGTAAAAGTAAAGTCGTTGGGTGTCCTAAAGTCGGTATCACCCAATCAGCGAGGGGGTCTATCCCCTTTTCACTAGTGCTAGACTAAGGAGATTGTTTTTTGCATCTGAGGTGGAGCGCCACACCTACCATCAGCTCTTTACTTTACCACACAGATCCCTGTGCTACTCATATGCTGAGTTGGCGAGGGCCGGTATCAAACTAGGAACCTTGTGGTTTCTAGCCGAACACACTACCGACTGAGCTAACCCGGCCCTAAAAAGTATAATAATCTTGATTTAACTCTCTCTCTCACTCATTTTTTTTCTTCCTTTTCATCTTTTCATTATGTTCAATTGAAACAGATTAGCATTATCACTTCTGCGCGCTCACCCCCTCTCTCTATCTTTCCCTTATTCTCTTTCTTTTTTTTTTAATTATATCTTTTTCTGTGTAGCATTTACTTTTTCTTCTCTTTCCTCGTTTATGATAAAAACGGAATGGTCCATTATTTAGCTGAGATGACAACGCTCATAAGAAATAAGAATTTGGCTGATAAGCAACACCAGATAATCAGGATTTACATTTTTGTATTTCATTTGGATAATTTGATCTCATTTTTAACAGAGGGTGTTGCAAGATGATAACAGTCATAAGATTAAGGAAAAAGAGTATTAATCTATTATTATTTTTATTATTTTTGCATTCTTGTAACTCCATTGAAAATTGAAAAAAAAAAAGAAGTCCTATTGATACTGATTTTGCTTTGGCCTTTGAATGACTCATCATAAATGAAATTGAAATGAAAAATATGAAAGAAATATTTTTTTTTCTGATTTGCTTCAATTCTGAAGAATTTTGTTTACTCATCAAAAAAGAGGTTTCTTTAATTATTCCATTTTTATTGAATGTTTTTCTAACGTGTCATTTCAAAAGGTCAAATTTAGTAAACACATCCATCAAAACTTTCATTCATTTGAATAATTTCATAAATATTAACACAACAAATTCTGAGGGGGATGGAGTGATTAAAATACTTATGGGGATTCTTTATTATGGTTTAAACGTGTTGTTAATGTAAGAGTATGGGGCTAGGTGGGGTTTTATGAAGGTTTAAGCTTTTTGGTTATTTGGTGCTTGTTGCTAATTTTTTTCTTAACCCCCCCCCCCCCAATAAACGTGGGTTTTCCTTCTGTTGGTTGATAAGCTGAAAAGTTTGGTTGGTTGGTTGGATTTTACGGCATGTCAACCCTTGTTGGGTTATCTTATGCCAAAGACATTTTGGTTTATTCATTCTTGATGGGTACTCAATTTCTTTTTAAACACATTTTTTTAAACTAATTTTTTTCTATTTAACTCATAGATGGGACCCTAACAGGTACTACTACCTGGAGTAATGGTGATGAAGGGGTACTCCACATTCCCTAGAGCTCCAGAATTGGAACTTCACCATCAGATAGAGTTTAACAACATACCCAGGACATTAGGACTCTCAGCCACCACCTTCTAGCACATATATGATATAAAGGGTTGAGGTTTGCTATAAGGACAATACGTTTGGGACAATCACATGGGTGCTAGGTTTGATGTTACCAGCCGATTGATCAGAGGGCCTCTAGCCTAAATAGGGCCAAAGTGGAATGTTGTATGTGATGGATTGCTCAGCCAGCAGGGTTCTATCCTTAAGCATCATGTGTTGCCACCCACAGCCAATAGATGGCCCCACTGGGGGGGGGGTTCCCTGTGCAGAGGTGCAGTCAGTGTATTCTAAAGCCCCAGCTGATAGGACAGGCTGAAAGGGATTAAGGAAGGGATAAAAGATAGAGAATACCTTTAAGGTTTAAACTTTATTTCTAGGCACAGTTATTTTTGGGAGGGGAACTTTCTTCCCAAGCAAGTTAATAGCATGTGTCTCCAGCAACATTCTCTGTATAAAAGGAAGAGATTCCTTTTTGGCACTAGGAAGAGGCCTTTTGTCAGCACATGCCCAGAGGGCTCTTTCTGTCTGAGGCCTCCTAGGATATTGTTACCTTTTGTGTCTTTTTTTTTTTTTAAATTTTATATAATTTAATTTTGTTTTATTTATTATTTATTTATTTATAAATCCTCACAAGAGAAAGTTTAATAGTGGATTATTATGGTTTTTCTTTGAATAATCTGAAAAGTTTAACATTAAACTGAGTTTGAAAATAATGTGGTATACAATAACATGCTAACAAAGTGATAACAGCAAAACCAATTGATCTGCACAACAATAGAAAGATAGAGAATATTGTAGCGTAATTATTATGGTCTACGGGGAATTCGGGAATTAAAAATTAAAACGGTAATCGGATTTCTGGAGAAAGAGAAGAAAAAGAAATAAGAACAAAGATTAAAGTTTGGAAGAGTAAACACACAATGGGGTGCCAGCAATGACCAAAGTATGACCCCGGAACAAGATTTAAAAATAAAAACAGAAGTTCCGTGTTTTGGCCAGAACCGTATGTGACTCTCCCAACCCCAGGACGAAAAACAGAAGAAAATCAGTCTTTTTTTTTCCGGCTGGTGGGAGTCAGACATGGCTCCCAGTTCCCCATATGGGTTTGGGATAGTAGTACTGAACATGACTTACGATAGAATAGTTAGTTTGACCATACTCTCTCTCTCTCTCTCTCTCTCTCTCTCTCTCTCTCTCTCTCTCTCTCTCTCTCTCTCTCTGAAAAGAACTCACGAGCCTAGGAAGAAATAAACAGCCCCCTGTGACTATACAAAGTTTAATGGAAACACAGCCAAGACAAAATCTGGTAATGAAAGAACTGGTCTCAAAAATTGTCTGAGATTGTGTCCCAGATATATCCTTTCTTTTTGTATACTATTGTTTTTGTGAATTCTTGGTTGTTATTGAGAGGTCTATTATTAGTATCAGCCAGACGGGGGAGTCTATCTCTTTTTCCCTAGGGCTAGACCAGGGAGATTGCTTTTCCGTCTCAGGTGGAACATCACACCTACCATCAGCTCCCCACTTTACTACAAAGATCCAAGCTGTGATACTTATGTGCTGAGTTGGTGAGGGCTGGTATTGGAACCAGAATCTCTCTTCTTTTTT
>CM042143.1:82992563-83037989 GCA_023376005.1 Doryteuthis pealeii | reverse complement strand
AAAATGAATGTGATAGACATATTACTTTGTTGTTATTGTTTTATTTTCATTGTTTCCTTCGGACATACATAATACATATACATCAACTGCCCTATATATTTGTATAATATAGATAGGGAGTAATTTCCTACCTATAGGCGTCATATTAACAAGGTCGATTCCAAACCAAGTTATGACAATAAATTTATTTTAAATAAAATAGATAAACAATTAATTTAGTCTATTTCACCAGATTACTAATTGAGACTAATTTACATCAATTTTGGATGTATTGTGTTATTTTCATTGTTTCCTTCGGACATACATACATACCATACTACAACTACACATAACGCCTTCTAGTATATGTATAAATATAGATGGGAGAGTATTATCCTACCCTCATAGGGTCACTATTAACAAGTCGATTCCAAACAAGTTACTGACAATCAAATTTATTAAATAAAAATAGATAAAAATTAACTATAGTCTATTTCACCAAATTCTAATGGACTATTTTTAATCAATTGGATGTCATTCAGCTGAATCATTCAAGGAAAACGAACTACGGCAAAAGTAATCGTTATAATTGTGTGTTGTCCATTTTAGGTGTTCCGTACACTGTTTATTGGATCAGTTCAGTGGTATTCCTTAGTGCATGAAGTTGGATGTTTCTGAATTACTTCTTGTCTGTTGTCGTATATTCCTTGAAGTAGAAAATTGCAGTATCAGTTTACTCCTTGTATTGTTGGTCCTTCTGGGAGGGAAATCAATTAGTTAACTGATTTAGGATAATTTTATCAATGACCTTAAATACATTATGAAAATGCACATCACAAATTTTTCTATCATCTGTATTTCCCATAATCGATTTTCACAGGAAACACATTTGGACAAATTTTATGTGAAGATTAGTGTTTGTATCATACTTTCACACATGCTAAAATCATATCAGTAATGACGCTGAGGTTTACCACAATCTTAGTTGATTCAAAACATGTTTTACTATAGATCCTTGGTTTTCTGATTGGAATCTCGTAAAATGAAAAAATAAAAATTAAGGAAAAAAAAAAGCACCCGACAATCAGGTTAACTTTCCAATTGATGGTCTTGTTGTTCTCTCTTCCTCTATTTTATTTTCTTCACTTTTACAGATCTCCAATCAGAAACCAAAGGATCTATAGTAAACATGTTTGTGAATCAACTAAAGAGTGGTAAACCCTCACTGTCATTACTGATATGATTTTACATGTGTGAATGTATTGTACAAAACTAATCTTCACATAAAATTTGTCCAAATGATTGTTTCTTGAAAATAGATATGGAGAAATACAATGGATAGAAAAATTTGTGGATGTGCATTTTCATATGTATTTAAGGTCATTGATAAATTATCCTAAAATCAGTTAACTAATTGATTTCCTCCCAGAAGGACCAACATACAAGGAGTAAACTGATACTGCAATCTTTCTACTTCAAGGAATACTACAGGATCAACAGACAAGAAGTAATCCGACACATCCAACTTCATGCCACAAGGAATATCCACTGAAACTGCACTCAATACAACAGTGTAACTGGAAACACCTAAAATGGCAACACAAATTATAACAGTTACTTTTGCCGTAAGTTGTTCTCAATGATTCAGCTTGAATGACATCCAAAATTGATGTAAAAATTAGTCTCAATTAGTAATTGGTGAAATAGACTAATATTAATTTTTATCTATTTTTTATTTAATAAATTTATTGTCAGTAACTGTTTGGAATCGACCTTGTTAATATGACCCTATAGGGTAGGATAATTACTCCCCATCTATATTTATACATATATAAAGGGCAGTTGATGTGTATGTATGTATGTATGTATGTATGTATGTCCGAAGGAAAACAATGAAAATAAAAACAATTAACATCCAAAATTGATGTAAAAATTAGTCTCAATTAGTAATTGGTGAAATAGACTAATATTAATTTTTATCTATTTTTTATTTAATAAATTTATTGTCAGTAACTTGTTTGGAATCGACCTTGTTAATATGACCCTATAGGGTAGGATAATTACTCCCTATCTATATTTATACATATATAAAGGGCAGTTGATGTATATGTATGTATGTATGTCCGAAGGAAACAATGAAAATAAAACAATTAACAACAAAGTAAATATGTATACACATTCACTATCACCAGAGCTTGCTTTTTGTGCAAAAATAATGAAGATTTGATTTATATTCTTGAAAATAATTAAAAAATAAAATTTTGATAGTAACAGCATGGATTTTTTGGGGGGTGGGCGTGGGGGTCATTTAATATTTTAAATAGGAGACATTAATTTTTATTTTTTAAAGTGTCTGTGCTCTTTTTTTTCCTGATGCCTCACCAGGCTAGATCAACACAAGGTCTTTTTTTACATAGGGATTTTAATGGGGCATCCTGTGAGGATCCAACTTGTGATTTAATAATACTGGATCTGTGGGACTAACTCCCCCTCCTCTATCCAGGCAATGCCAGGTAGCCGCTTCTAGTGTCTTATATACCCGAGTCCTGCAATGGACTGTAATAAATAGGATTTGATATATGGAAATATATACATGTGCATTTGTGTGTGTTCTTTCATATTTTTATTCACTTGCAGTTTTACATGCATTTGTGCAAGTGAATGTGTGTATGTCTTGTATGCGAATATGTATGCACATCTGATTTATCAGTTTGGAAACATATAATACATTTATATAGATATATAATGGAAGAAGAGGAAGTCTTATTTCTCGATCCAAGATACACCTGTCCTTTCTATTAAACTGTCTGAGAGGCAAAGACTGCAAAATTCAGACAAAAGTTCAATTCAACCTGAAATAGGTTGCGGCTGTTTTGAGAATATCAACACAAAAACAAGTCTGTGTTCAAAAACTGCGCATAAATCTCCCATCAGACTTCCAAGATTTGGTCAGAAGAGATAAGAAGAATTTATATACGAGGGTCATTCAATGAATAAGGGGCATTTTTTTAAAAAAAGCAAAATAATTTTTTTTTCCATAAATGTAAATAAAAAGAATTTATATACAAGGGTCATTCAATGAATAAGGGTCATTTGAAAAAAAAGAAAAAAAAAAGAAACAAAATAAAAAATTTTTTCAGAATTTTTTTCCATATATGTATATAAAAAGAATTTATATACAAAAGGTCATTCAATAAATAAGGGGGATTTAAAAAAAAGATTTTTTCATAAATGTAAAGAAGAATTTATATACAGGGGTCATTCAATGAATAGGGGGAAGTTTTTAAAAAAAATAAAGCAAATATTTTTTTTTCTCTCTAAATGCAAATTCTGCATTGTTTGGAATTGGTTTATATCAAAAATTATTTCAATCTAACAAAAATATTTGTTAGAGGCTATTCAAAATGGTGGCAAATCAAACAGTGTTCCAAGCTTAAAAGAGGTCTGTCATAAAATCTTTGGTGGCTGAAAAGTGCAAACCATGTAAAATTTACAAAAGAATGTGTGATGCGTAAAGAGAAGCATGTTTAAGTCAAAAAGATGTTTACAAATGGGCTAAACATGTGTTTGCCACTTTGAAAACTGGGTCCTTGGAGAGAAAAAACACACTGGCTTTCTGGTAAAGAAAAAGTTCTGGGAGCAGCAGTCAGTAAAGAAGGTCATGCTAACAGTCTTTTGGAGTATGAAATGACCCATCACTATTGATTTCCTTGAAAAAGGTGCAACTGTAAACAGTGCTTCCTATTGCCAACTCCTTAGGTAAAATTCAACTTATTTATTGAATGACCCTTGTACATATATACATTAGTTATTTTCTAAGCTTAGCTTACATGTAACACAAGGCCAGAAGTATGGGGCACCCAATGAGAATCAAACTCACTAACAATGATCACTGAATCTAGCTTGCTGATCATTTCACCACATGAGGTGCCTTATATATATATATATATATATATATATATATATATATATATAATTATTTATTTATAGTCACCAATACTTTTAAAAGTCCGTTTTACCAATGGTTTCGGAACATCACTTTTAGGTGATTATCCATCATCAGAAACGTTTTTTTCATAAAAAGTGAACGTTTCTGATGATGGATAATCACCTAAAAGTGATGTTCCGAAACCATTGGTAAAACGGACTTTTAAATGTATTAGTGACTATAAATAAATAAATACAGCTCTTACAGAAATAATTGAGCACTTTATAATCATTTCTCCAATAATAATAACAAAGAAGTAACTATATATATATATATATAAACTGAGCTAAACCTGCCCCTTATATATATATATATATATAGTTTATGTAAGTTAAGATAGTTTAGACAATGTCAACAGTGCCAATGATTCTATGTCTATCTTATCCTTAGATATATATATACTCTATCACTGATATTGACCACTCTTTATATATATATATATATATAGAGAGAGAGAGAGAGAGAGATAGGTGGAGGTGAATGGTGTAATGATTAGAGTCATAGGAAATCCTGGATGAGGCTGTTTGCATTTCACATAGCACTAATACCCTTGGGAAAGGTATAAATCCACCTACTCTCTCTCCAGCTATGGGTAAATAATAAGGCAGACTGGGCTCTTTAAGCTTGCCAAGGTAACCAGTCTAGAAGAAGGAAATCTCTGAACCCTGTTAAACTTCACTTAAGAAATTGACCATGTGCCACATCCTACTTGTGTGGAGGGGTTTATATATATATATATATATATATATATATATATATATATATAAAGGTAAAATTATCCAACTGACTGGAATATATATATATATATATATATATATATATATATGTGTGTGTGTGTGTGTGTGTGTGTGTGTGTGTGTGTGTGTGTACTAGACATGAGACTAAGCACTGTACACAATAAATTTTATTATCATTTTTTTTATATATAATGGGAGAGAGTCTGAGAGGAATAGCATTTCTAACATCAGAGGGAAAACCTGGTCATAGTGTGGTTGTTTTGAAAGAGAGAGATGAATATGGTGGAAAAGATAAAAATTTAAAAAAAGAAATAAAAATGATAATGTAAGATGATGAGAATGAAAAGAAAAAATGCACTTCAAGATTAATTGAACCATTCAAAGATGAAAGCTTTTATGAATTCCCAATTGCTGCCAAAGTGGTTCATGTTATTCTCTCAACAAATGAAAACACATCTATTTAGTTACATAATAATAATTTTACATTCAAACAAAAGAAGGTTTCCTTGGAAATAGGGAAAACAAAAGAAGGTTTCCTTGGAAATAGGGAAAACAATTCAGTTACATTTTTAGTTTGGAGAAAAAGAAAAGATAAGAATGAATTTTCAGAAGATTGGATTCTGGAATTAATTTCAGACTAGCAGGACCTGTGGATATACCACAGCATGATAATTTAATTATCACAACGTTTGATATGTTTACTCAAGAGCTAATAAAAAATAATTCAATATGTAAAAAGTATAATAATCTTGATTTAACTATCACTCTTTTTTTTCTTTTTTTCTTTCCTTCTTTTCATCTTTTTATCATTTTCAATTCATACAGATTAGCATTATTGCTTCTGCATGCTCTCACTCTCTCTCTCTCTCTCTCTCTCTCTCTCTCTCTATCTATCTATCTATCTATCTATCTATCCTTCCCCTACTCTCTTTCTTTCTTTCTTTATTTCTTATTATATTTTTCTATGTAGCATGGCCTTTTTCTTCCCTTTCTTTCTTTATGATAACAACGGAATTGTCCATTATTTAGCTGAGGGGATTACACTCATAAGAAATAAGAAGTTGGTGAATAAGCAACACCAGATAATCAGGATTTACATTTTTACATTAAATCTTGGACGATACCATTTTTAACCAGAGTGTGTTGCAAGATGATAACGGACATACTTTTATGGAACACAAGTATTAATATAAAGAAAAATTATAACAAGAGTAATTTACTCTGGGGGTGGGGGAGATACTGTAAAAACTTCAGGGACCCTAATATCAGAGAAGGTCACCAAAAGTGACTTTAATTCATATTGCTTTAAAATTTTGATCCCTTCATAAGTTCAATCTTCATAAAACCAAATATAGGTCCACTACTTCCTGTGTCTTAAAAAATGATAGCAAAATTTCACATAATGTTCCAGTTGCATCATGTTTGCACCAACATTTCTCTGCATTTTCTACTTTACATGCAATGCTATACACAATATCTGTGTGTATATATATATATACACACACACATATATACACCCATACACACACACATATATATATACACCCATACACACACACATATATACACCCATACACACACACACACACACACATATATATATATATATATATCTAATCTATAAAACAGAGATTTTGGTATGTACGTGTCGACGTAAAACAAAAAAACGGGAGGTCACTCAGATTCAAAATCTTGCATACACATTGATATCGTTCTAACTAAGAAAAATTCCAAATTTGGTTATTGATTTTTATTGATTAAGGGATTTAATCGATTAATTAATCCAAAATCACCCAATTTGTGGAACTGTCCGTATATCAGCCCCTCCTGATAATAAAATATTGTCTCTGCCTGCTTATTGTTAAAGCGATAACAGCAGCGAAGTTTTGATTTTAATGAATTAATTTTGCAGTCTAAGCCGTTCAGTTCCGAATTTATGGCCTATTTATGGTCCAGTCTTTAATAATTTTTATATCGTTAGAAAGATAAGAAAATACTCTTTCAAAATATGTAATTTGTGTGAGTTTTTATTAATTGAATCATTTTTTACAGCGAGTTAAAAAATTAAAAAATGGCTTCGGATAGCCACGCTGCCTATGATTATTGCGATACAAGCAGTGCAGTCTATAACAGTCAGATCGGAATCTCTTACCTATTTAGGATTTTAATCTTTAAAATATTTATATCTTTAGTAATAAGATGAAATAGTCTTTCTGAATATGTAATTTGTATGTGTTTTTATAGATTTTTTTTTTTTTTTTACAGCGAGTTAAAAAAAAAAAAAAATACTACGTATAGGCGATAATACGAATACGGCAGTTCGGAATCTCTTAGTCTTTCTGAATATGTAATTTGTATGTGTTTTTATAGATTAAATTATTTTTTACAGCGAGTTTGTCCATATTCTTAAATTGTACAGTACACTCATTTTAATTTTAATTTTTGTAATGCATAAAAATTGTAGAAAATCAAAATGCACGCTTTACGGTTACATTATTAAAAAAATATTTTAATCCGTAAATAACAGTATCATGAAAATCAGTTTACGTCGTAAGTACGGTTACATATTTGTATAAATTAAACTAAGATTTTAATTCGAATAAAATGACTTTTAATTCTTTAATTTATTTATTTAATTTTTATTGTTAGAGTTTTAAAGGGTTAAAAATAACAATAAGATTGACGAATTTCCTTAGAAACTGTTTTTCTTTTGGTTCGTTAACTAATTATTTTCTCAAACCACGATAAAAAAACAAAAAAACAAAGGTTACTAATATGGACAAAATCCGGTGTTTTATCTTTAGTCGAAGGCCCGACTGGAGATAAGTAGTCAATTATTTGTAAGACGAAATTTATTTCAAGTTTATCTGACAATATCCAGTTATTGGAACATTTAAAAAAAAAATTATATGTAAGTACGAAAAATTGTAAGCGCTTTGTTTATCAAAATGACATGATTCGTTAGTAAATTACCCGAAAAGTTGATAAAACAAAACAACTAACAACCAACATTTAAATTATTATTCAAAATACAATTTAAAATATTCCTCAGAATTTGCCTTACAAATTAAATTTTAAGTTTTATGATTTTACTCTTTATTGTGAAGTCAATAAACATTGCTGAGTTTATAGTGCAACTTTTCAGTTCTGAAAAATTGGCATGTTTAAATAGAGATTTCATAGGTGACATTTGAACTTTTATGAAAATTGATGTTTTGTAATTAATATAAATTTTGTAATAAAACTTAATTTTAACTAGGGGGGGGGTAGGGGTTAGGGTTAGGGGGGTAGTTTAATGGGAAAATAAATAAATAATTTGGGTTCCGTTCAAGCGGTTCCGATATGGGGGATCAATTTACTATAAACTTATACGAGGAAATGAGCACCCGTGAATACTCAAATAATAAAGAACTTTTAAGAATTTTTTTTTCCAATCTGATAGATTGGTGTGTAATCGATAATAATCAACTGAAGGGGAAAAAAATAGATGGGGGGGGGGGGGAGTCCAGATAATCAGGTCCACCAAAACGTTTTTAAACAATGTTTTTAAAATACTAGGTACCACCAATTTTACCCTGTGAAATTTACCCCCTTCCCCTATATTTAACACTATGAAACTTGCAGAAAAATTAATATTTTCTTGAAAAAATTTTTTCCATTTGAAAGAAAAACATTAAATAAACTCCTGATGATTCTTTAACTTTTTTTCAGCTTACGGAAATAATGAAAATTATGATTGAAAAACAATGTTTTCATTTTTGCACTGTTAAATCAACTGAAAATTAACGTAGCTAAAAACAAGTTACGATAAGAGTTTTTTTAAATTCTATGAAAAATCAATTAATTATAAATAATAACAAAATATTTCCGTTTTATTCAAGATGGCCTAAACTGATCAATTGGTGGTCCCTATAATACTATCTTAGGTTTTAGCAAAAATAGATATTGCAATACGAAGAATTTAAATTTTCGATTCTCAGCTTCTTTTTAAACTCAACATGCAATTAAGAACTAAATGTGAATTGTTGTCATGTACAAAAAATTTAAAACAATAACAAACAAATATACAAACGAATACTTTCAATTTGTTGTATAATAATATGAAATAATTTTAAACTATAAAACAGAAAATACAAATCCTGAAATATACAAATTCTCAATGATTTTAGTTTCAAGAATTATTTTCCTCTTACCCCCTCTCTAACTACTGTCTTCCACTTTCTCTCTCACTCCCTGGTGATCCAAATTTCATTTTAGTCCGGTCATGGACCGGGTACTTTAGCTAGTATATATATATATATATATATATATGATTACATAGAAGAGCACCAAAAGAATCAGTACACACACATACCAACACATTATATATATATCAGGAAAAAATAATAAAGATTTAGATTTGTAGCATTATAGACTATTTCAGGGAACCTAGAGGAGTTATGTAGTCATTCCTATCCCTTGCATCTGAGGATTAGAACAACTAAATAACTCCTCTAGGTTCCCTGAAATAGTCTATAATGCTACAAATCTAAATCTTCTTTATTATTTTTTCCTAATATAATTTTGCTCTATGACTGAAAATAAGAGCACACATTGAGCTCTACAAATTATGACATTTGTAAAAACTAGTACATTGTAAGGAAGATTTCTTCACTTGATTTCACTTTGGAATATATATATATATATATATATATATATATATATATATATATATACTGCATGGGCCGGTTTAGCTCAGTCAGTATAGTGTTCAGCTTGGAATCACAAGGTTCCTGGTTTGATACCAGCCCTCGCCAACTCAGTGTATGAGTAGCACAGGAATCTGTGCGGTAAGGTGAGGAGCTGATGGTAGGTGTGGCGCTCCACTTCTGACACAAAAATAATCTCCTTGGTTTAGCACTAGTGAAAAGGGGATAGACTCCCTTGCTGTCTCGCTGATACCGACATTAGGCCGCCCCGGCAACTTTACTTTACATACTTTTATATATCCTGCACAAAAGTCTTTGAGCATTTTAAATTATTGTAAATTTCTAATAATTGCTAGTAAAAGTGGATGTTTTACATTGTATTTTCTACTAATTGGCTCAACTGAAGTGATTTCCACATTTAATTATCAAATTTTGTAGCAGGTGGGTTGAATGATGGGGTGGGGAGATGAAATGACCCCCATAAAAATGGATATGAAAAGGTTTTCAGCCACCTGACCTTTAGGGTTTCCTCTTTTTTTTTCTTTTTTTTCTACATTTAATGAAAATTCTTACATCCTGCATTCTTTTGTCGCCAGACAAAAAAAATTTCCAAAGAAACCCAGATGAAGAAGAGTGTGAAGATGGCCAACAAAATAAGCTAGTCAGCCAATATACAGTAACTTTTTAAAATTAACATTATGTAATAAAATGTTCACTATTGATATATTTCTGATTGGTTGGATTTGCAGCATGTCAACTCTTGTTGGGTTATTTTATTCCAAAGACATTTTGTTTTATTCATTCTGAACAGATACACAATTTCTTTTTTAAACTCAATTTTTTAAACACATTTGTTAAAACTCATTTTGTTCTATTTAACCCATAGATGTGACCCTAACAGGTACTACCACTCTGGGTCAGAGTGGACCAGTGAGTAATGGTGATAAAGGGGTGCTCCACATTCCCTAAACCTCCAAAACTGGAACCTCACCATCAGATAGAGTTTAACATCATACCCAGGACATTAAGACCTTCAGTCACCATCTTCTAGCACATATATGATAAAAAGAGCTGGGGCTTGCCATAAGAGGAATAGAGTTAGGACAATTATATAGGTGCTAGGGTTTGACGTGACAAGCCGATTGATCAGAGGGTGCCTCTCTGACTGCCCGTCTAGCCAAAGTGAAGTGTTGCATGTCATGGGCTGCTCAGACATCCAGGTTCCATCCTTAAGCATCACCACAGCCAACAGGTGGCTATATTGGAGAGGGGGGATTTAGCAGGTGCAGTCGGTGTATTCTACAGCCCCAGCTGACAGGGTGGGATATATTTCTGTTTTAAAACACTGTACCTGTCTTGGTTTATGCAAACAATATTCTCAAATTTCCCACGTTTACACTTACCAACATGCTGACATTCAATTTTTCTCTCATACATTTGTCAAAATTTATACATAAAATTTATTCATCCTTGGAAAAAATATAGATGACAAAATACAATAGAATGGATACCCAAATGATTCACTCATTTCAACTGTTGAATACTGTATTAGAAGATTCAATGTGTGTATGAATTTGTGTGTGTCCTGGTAGTTGATTTGTGTGTGTATACATATACAAGTATCCGAACAACATTCAATATATAAACAGAAAGAAAAAGAGAGATAGAACTTAGCATCTCATAGCTATTAGTGTGTGTGTGTGAATGTGTGTGTGTGTGTATATATATATATATATATGGGAGAAATGTGAGGACGTTAATCTGACAGTATGTGGAGAAAGGTAGACAAACACAGGATGTTATAGAAAATGGATGTTTATTGTAGGTAGTAGTGTCGACGATGCAACGTTTCAGTCTATTAGACCTTCTTCAGGACTTGGATATAGTTCTTGCTTCAATGATGGACATTTTCAAAATGGTGAAACAGGAGGTCGTCAGTAAGGGTGGGTGGGGTAGTGAATTTTCCTTTTCTCTTGATAGAACCCATTTTCTATAACATCCTGTGTTTGTCTACCTTTCTCACATTATATATATATATACATATATATATATATATATATATATATATATATATATATATATAAACACACTAATGCTATAAAAAGACTGAGTGTTTGATTCAATGTCTTATTAAAAGCAGATAAAAGTAAGAAAACAATGGGTTTGGGGAAAGAGAGATATATTTGTGGTATGCAATACATAAGAAAAACAAATCAATGACTGTATGTTCGGATTAGACAAACACATCCCTGATAAAATTAGAAATGGAAATGTCGGTCTAAATGAAGCCCCATCTCAAAAATTCTGACAAATAATTTGATTCTTTTCTACTTTGTTTTAAACCTGTCTTCCATTGTATTGTAATAGTGTGGGATTAGGGTTATGTTGCAGCTATGATTCATGTTTGTAAAATACAGATTGCTGTTATCACTCTGTTCAGGGGTCCTACATGAATGGTTATTGTTGAAAATCAAATGCCAAAGAATAATTAGTAAATTAATGACTTTAAATCTATATAAAAAAAGTTGATCTATATATTAATACTGGTGTTCCTTAATTTTACGACTGTTACCATCTTGCAACACCCTCTGGTTAAAAATGTGACTGTACACATCGTCCAAGATGAAATGCAAAAATATAAATCCTGATTATCTAGTGTTTCTTATCTGCCGAATTCTTATTTCTCATAAGTTTAGATTATACCAGGAGCCTAAAAAAATTTTTTTTCCGATCTGGGTCTTCAATATGTGAATACCTAATAAATAATCATAGTTGTGCCAATTTATTCAGTGTTGACTGGTTCTCTGTCATGAGCAAGTCACACTCTTTTTACGACTTGAAAATTTTAGAGACTTTACATATTCTGATCATAAGCCAGCCCTTTGTAAATAAAGGGAGGGCTCACTGGGTCTGAGCATTATAACTCTCTAGTCTCATATTCCCCTCCCCTTTTAGTGACAAATTATAGTTTTCTTTTTCTTACTCATCCCATTTACATGGTGTCTTAATTGTTCTTAATTAACTTTAATCTCCTCAAAATTTAGCTCTGTTGAGCGAGGAGCAAAACTAGTCAGCTAGCTCATTTGATTCTATTTTTTTTTTCTCTCTCCCCCCGACCAATTTTTTCTTGCTTTTATCTCCTTTTAATGAGACAATGAACAAAACATTCAGTCTTTTTAGAGCATTAATAAAATTTTGTACCCCCCCTAAAAATAAATAAATAAACAAATATATATATATATATATATACATGTAGAATTAAACAAAAGGCACGTCTCCTGTTTAACAATTTTATTAACAATCTTTTCAAGCTTACTGGCCAACGTTTTAGATTTGGATGGAATCTGTGGATTAGTCAACCTATGAGTTTCATCAGCTCATAGGTATATACAGATACCTGTACGTAGAAATAGATCTATAACTGCAAAATGACAGATTCTAAAGCCCTTTTCTTTACCAATTATATATATATATATATATGAGTGTGTACATGCATATAAAAAAAATCTCCCACATATACCCACCTCATATGTGTGTGTGTTATCCAACAATCCTTTACAAGTGGCTTCCAATGAGATACCATCAAATCTATTCCAATATATCATCATCATCATCATTTGAGATTTTAGAAGTATCAGATTTCATTTATAAAACCATATTGATTATAACTGAGTTGTTCTTGTCTAAATGATAAATCAAATTTCCTCCAATAATAAATTCCCAAATCCTCTGGTAGAACTTATACACTAATTAACTACTTTCATTTTAATTACCCCCCACCCCTTCCTTTTGATGTTGTTATTGTTGAGAAAGTCTTCTGGAGATTATTTCTTAAATATCTGAAATAAAGACAGTCCTAATTGCAACTAACTAGCATTCCTTATCGATAGATTTTGTTCAATGACAAAAACAGCTTCTTTTTTTTTTCTTCTTCTTCTTCTTCAAGTTATGACCTTGAAAAGCAAAAAATACATTAACTAAAAGAAAATCAATGAAATTGAAGTCATCTAAGTATTCAACCCAGACAAATTACTGCCAGGTTCAATAGTAAATGCATCCCAAAAAGAAGTTATTTAAAACATTGCCAGTGTCAGTGTTGCTACTTAAATTCTTATTACCTTTTCTTTTTTTCTTTTTTTTTTTCCAATCACAGCCACTTTACATTTGACTTATCCATTTTGAGTGGTAGATTTTCTTTTTGGCTAATATTGATGATTCCTCTCTTCTCTCTCTCTCTCTCTCTCATTTTCTTTTGGAATTTCAATTGTAACAGACTAATTTTCTTCCTCTTTTTCCTTATTACATTCTTTCATTTACAATACTGTACATCATCAACATATATCAACATTTAATTTGTATACCATAAGCATCTCAAGTATTTTTCGTTATTGATTTTTAAATTCTTATTGATTATTGTTTCTTTTTAGATTTCTCTTTGAATTTTGTCAAGTCGAGTTGATGTCAAGTTGGTTGAATTTTGTGGCATGTCAACCCTTGTTGGGTTATTTCTTGCTAAAGACACCATTTTATTGTTGTTGGGTATTCAATTTTTTTTTCAAACTCATTTTTTTTAGTCTATTTTAGTAAGCTCATTTTTTATCTATTTAACCCATAGATGGGACCCTAACAGGCACTACCACTCTGCGTTAGAGTGGACCTGGGAGTAGTGGCAATAAAGGGGTACTCCACACTCCCCAAAGCTCCAGAATTGGAACTTCACAACAGGACCAAAAGAATCATTACACACACATACAAACACACATATATATATATAAGAAAAAAAGGATACCCAGGATACTTTGAATTTTGTGTTGATGTTGTCAAATCCCAGGAAGATAAACTATGAACTGATTATCCATTGGAGGAGTCTGTAGTATAATGGTTATCATTGTAGGAAATGTAACACATGTTCAAATCTTGGACAAAGCTGGTTAATTGGCTTGCTGGATTTTACAGCATGTCAATCCTGGTTGGGGGATTTTATGCCAAAGATGTTTTTGTTTTATTCATTCTTGATGGGTACTCAATTATTTTTTTCAAACAATTTTTTTAAACACATTTTTTTCTATCTAACCCATAGATGGGACCCTAACAGGTACTACCACTCCAGGTCAGAGTGGACCTGGGAGTAATGGCGATGAAGGGGTATTCTACATTCCCCAGAGCTCCATAATTGGAACCACCATCAGATGGAGTTTAAGGTCATACCCAGGATATTAAGATCCATAGCCGCTGCCTTCTAGCACATACATGATAAAAAGGGTTGGGGCTTACCATAAGGGCAATAGGGTTGGGACAATCATATAGGTGCTAGGCCTTGACGTGATGAGCCGATTGATCAGAGTGTGCCTCTCCGACCACCCGTCTAGCCCAAGTAAGTGCCAAAGTGGAATGCTGCATGTCATGGACTGCTCAGCCATTAGGGTCCTATCCTTAAGCATCACGGGTCACCACCCACGGCCAATATGTGGCGCCTTTGGAGAGCACTTGTCTGTGTGGCACACATTATACACAGGCCAGATAGTCACCAGATAATCAATTCATCCTGAAATGAAATTGATGTAAAGTTCTGATGAAACAAAACTTCTTCATCTTTTCTGGCAAAATTCTCATCTTTGAATTCATTACTTATTCTGCTATAGAAATCCATAGAAAAATCCTTTTGAGTGAGCCAATGTCGTTAAAAGCTTTGGCACACTGTAAAACCATGACAGTTGCCAAATGTATATTCATATATACAGATACATATGTAAAATCTAGCAAGATAACTTGGTATTGTTAGCCAGCTTATAATGTCTATAGTAATTGATCACCTTTCAATAAGAAACAAAAGTTTTATAACAATGATAAAAAAAACAAAAAACTCTAAATCAAAAAAGTCATTAAAGCAAAGAAGATTTTAGACATTTTAAAATAATGAAATTTATTGTTTGGTTTAGTTTGTTTTGTTTTATGGCATATCAACCTCAGTGGGTCATTTAATGCCGATAAAGTTTTGAAATAAATCAATTCTTAATGAATACAATTTTTTATAAATACATTTTTCTATTTAACCCATAGATGGGACCCTAACAGGTACTACCACTCTGGGTGAGAGTGGACCAGGGAGCAATGGTGATGAAGGGGTGCTCAACATTCCCCAAACCTCCAAAACTGGAACCTCACCATCAGATAGAGTTTAATGTCATTCCCAGGACATGTAGACCCGCAGCCACCGCCTTCTAGCACCCATATGATAAAAAGGGGTTGGGGCTTGCCATAAGGGCAATAGGGTTGGGAAAATCATATTGGTGCTAGGGCTTGACGTGACCAGCCGATTGATCAGAGGGGGCCTCTCCGACCGCCCGTCTAGCCCAAGATAGGGCCAAAGTGGAGTATTGCATGTCATAAACTGCTCAACCACCTGGGCTCTATCCTTAAGCATCACGGGTCGCCACCCACGGCCAACAGGTGGCCCCATTGGGGGAGTCTTACCCCTCTGCAGAGGTGCAGTCGGTGCATGCTAACGCCCCAGCCGACAGGGCGGGAAATTTATTGTCAGGTGCACCACAACTCATCAAAGTCTAGTACATAGAATAATGTATTAGTGCCAGGAACATGAATAGCGTACAGTAATAATATACATGTATGTGTGCACGTGCATGCATATGTGTGTGGATGGGAGTATCAGGTATAGTGTTGGCGGATTACCGGAAACATGGAGGCTTTCTACAATGGATGCAGGCAGTTTATTCCATGCCTCAGCAACTATGAGCGTGAAAAAATGTTTCCGAAAATCATGTGAGCTATGCTGTTTTCTGATTTTGTAGGCATGCTCACGTGTGTTAGAAACATGGAGATAAAAAATGTGCTCAAGGTTGCTGCTGTTAAGATGATTTTATCAAAGATTATTTTCATTCATTTATTGAACTCATAAACTTGACCAACGTTCTTTTGGCCATAATAGATTTTTTTTAATCATTACTCAAACTAGCAAAAAAGAAAAACACCCTCCGGGCAGTGTAAAATTTAATTTTTGAAAGATATTGCCAGTGCAGGGTTTTTTTTTTTTTTTAAATTTCAATGTCAATAACCTAGATTTTATTCTGTTGATTCTGTAGAAAAATAAAAAGAATTAGAACTAAAAATTCTTTTTGATAAACAAAATTTATTCAAAAAATGTTTGTACAATCAATGAATAAATGTAATATGTTGTTTTAAATTAGTATATAGATAACAAGTCTATTTATATTTTCCAGCTTTCTTTTCTTTTCACTCCCTAATGAAAAATATTAACACACTTTATCTTATTTTATCATAACACAAAATTTAACAATGATCACTAAGATCATATTATTTTTTTTTTTCTTCGACGGGGCGGCCTAAAGTCGGTATCAGCCAGTCAGCGAGGGAGTCTATCCCCTTTTCAATAGCGCTAGACCAAGGAGATTGTTTTAGCATCTGAGGTGGAGCGCCACACCTACCATCAGCTCCTTACTTTACCGCACAGATCCCTGTTCTACTCATACGCTGAGTTGGTGGGGACCGGTATCGAACTAGGAACCTTGTGGTTTCTAGCCAAACGCTCTACCGACTGAGCTAACAAATAAATTACCAATAAAATTACACGTATTCACTAATTTAAAAAAATAAATTTTAACCATATATTAACAGAATCTTAACTTTTCTTTGCACAAATCAATAATATTACTTATGATCACAAAAATTCCCCTGTTTTTCAAATGTCACTCTCCAATGAATATTCTTTATTCTCTAATCATAACCGTCACCAAACATCACTCTATTTTCTCCAACTGTAAAGCGTTCTCAAATAATTTCAAAAAAATTATTTTTCCGAACACTTCAAAATTCTCTGTATTTTGACAATTTTAACTTCAAATATCAAACAGTTTACCCTGATGAAGGCCGTTTTTCTTTGTATACTTAAATATTTTATAATTTTCTATTATTGTTATTTTATTTAATATGTAAAATAATAAATAGAATACATGTGTACATGAACAAACACCTGGCCAAAAACGTATTTGTAACTCAAATCAAATCAATTTTATCCATTCAACATTTTCTTTCCTTCATTTATTTATCCTTTCAACATATATATATATATAAATTCCTTAAGTTCAGTCTCTGTAGTAAAAACAGAACCAGTGCCTTAGACTTTAGAAAGCTTTATTTCACTTTACTCTGACTACGATCTGACGTGGTCAGAGGGTTACTTTTATACAGACAGATATTCAAGGGGAGGTAATTAAGTTGGATTTATTAGTACAGTCTCCAAAAGACTTAATACTTTCTATAAGCAGCATGATTCTTTGCACCTGTTGTTATTTGTTAATAAACCTTATACAATTGTTACATTCTTCATCTTCCATTATTCTTAGCTTTACTGAAAAAGAATTTCTCCGTAAGATTCAAGTAAAAATTCTGGCAAAAATTCATAACTGCATTTATTGGAATGAGCAAAATTATTTGTAATGAGAGAAGAGACTTACTTTATGAAGTGAAGCGGGCAAGGACTTGTCTTGCATGTAGGTCCATGATTTAAGTGAGGTGTTGCCAAGATGGTTAAAAAAAAGAATATATTTTGCTTTCCTTTGATACAGAGAAAAAATGGTTTACTTCCCTTAAAACCAGATTTGGTAAAAAAAAAAGAGGTTCGTGAGAGGAGACTAGTCCATTTATATGATTAGTTGCTCATGCTGATTGGTCCGACCAGCTAATCAGAAATGAGCCACAGCAATATAAATGCAGCATCACCTGAGACAGCGAGGGCAGTCTGAATTCGAAGCAAGATGGTACTAGTGACAAGTGGAAAGTGTTTAAATAATATACAAGGAAAAAATTGTGTTGCCCTTGAAAACTTTATGATTCTTTACCAAAAACTTGTAAATATTCTTATTTAACCAGAAATTCTTATTAGGTTCATTGGACTCAGGAGACTTTACATTGAAATTAGTTTGGGGACTTTATTTTTATTGTTGTATGGACTTTGGTAAAAGATGATGAATACTTATCTTATTATAATGGAGATTGTGTGTTTTTCTGTCTGTAACCAAAGCTATATTCCTACTCAAGTCACAATTCTCTTAGTTATTGACATCACATTCTCCATGATTTTATTTTTATCTAAACCTCAATTATTAATAAAATTGTCTTACATTATTAATACTGTTAACTATGTCGCCATACTGACAGCATGCAATTATATTTATATATACAACAAAATAGCGCTTTACAATGTGAACGGGAAGGCTAATTTGCATATTAATATTAAAAAATCGAATTTAATAAATATGTGCTTAGTATTATTGATTTCTAACTGTTTTGTTTTATTTTAATGAATATAAGCAAAAATCTCTTCAATGAATCTTAAATGAAATCCATTAACAAGATAAAATAACTGTCATTTTATTCTTTACTTCTTCTTATAACTAAATACTTAAATTAGAAAAAATAACAATGAAAGACGAGAGTGATGGAAGAGTAAGTTTCAGTTGTTCCATTTTTTACTCCCTCTGTTCAAATCTTTTTATCTGTATTCTTATTTAGTTTCATTAGCCTTTCTAATTTAATACAATATTTTATTACATTAAAACTTAAATACTTGCACCCGGAGGGTGCATATATTTGCTAGTATATATAAATGTAGTTTTATATTTTTATTCCTCAAATTGTTTCAAATGTGTAGAGAAGAAAGAGTCTGAGAGGTTAGGATCCCACACACATACAGGATTAATTGGATTTGTATTTTCAGTTGGACCTTCAGCAAGACTTTGTCAAGATCAAATTTCCGACTGGTTATATAGCATCCCAGACATTCACACAACTTCACAAATGTAACTCCTTATTATCTAGTATTGCTTATCCAACAAATTCTTATTTCTTATTATCATTTTCCCCTCGGCTAAATAATGGACCATTCCTTTTTTGTTAAGGAAAGGAAAGAAAAGGACATGCTACACAGAAAAAATATAATAAGAAAAAAAGAGAGTAGGGGAAAGATAGAGGGGTGGGCCACAGAAGCGATAATGCTAATCCGTTTCAATCGAACATAATGGAAAGGTGAAAAGAGGGAAAGAAAGGAAAAAAAGAGTGCGAGAGAAAGTTAAATTAAAATTATTATACTTTTTAAATATAGAAGTATTTTGCAATAGCTCTTAAGTAAACATATCAAACACCATAATAATTAAATTATCATACTGTGTTTTATCCATAGGTCCTGCTAGTACCTATATAAATTCTTGCAGTTACACCTCTTCCAGCATAACGCCTATGCAATTTTGCATGGTCGTGCCTTCTGGCACAATGCCTACATAAATTTGCAATATCTACATAAATTTTTGTGGTCGCACCTCTTCCGGTATGACACCTATGCAATTTTCTATGTTTGTGCCTCCTGGTACAACACCTATGCAAATTCACATATGCCTATGTCTATCACATCTTTTCCTTTGGTCAGGCCATTCACACATCATGTCCACCAAGTCATCAGATCTATTGTTTGTTGATTGACTGATCTCCACCCACACACACCAACACAGCAGAAACAAGGACAAAGACCTCCTTTCAAGCAATATCCAACATTATGACTGGATGCTGTAAAGTTCTTGATCCAACCAAGAATGGAATTATTTTTTTTCATATTTTTATTTTTATAGAATATTTTAGGAAGAAACTTGACAAAAGTTTTTCTAAGTATGTTGAACTGTGATATGAAGATGTGGAGTAGAATGTGTGTGTGTGTGTGTGTGTGTGTTTTCATGGTTCTGGGTCATTCCCTTTATGGTTAGGCCAAGAAATTTTCACCTCTTCCCCTCCCCCTCCCTGTACATATTGAGAAGAAATGGAGGTGCGTGGTCTAATGTTTAGAGTCGTAGGAAATGGACTCGTCAACGAAAGTTCAATTCCTGGATGAAGCTGTTGCCATTTCACATAGCGCTAATACCCTTGGGAAAGGTATGAATCCAATTCTCCCTCCAGCTATGGGTAAATAGCAGGGCAGACTGGACTCTTTAACCATGGCTAGGTAACCAGTTTAGGAGAAGGAAAACTCTGAATTCAAACCTGTTAAACTCCGCTTAAGAAATTGACCATGTGTCGCATCCTGCTCGTGCGGAGGGGTTGGTAAATATATACACATTGAGAAGAAATATTCAGTCAGTTTTATTAACTGAATATACTCTTATGTCAATGACTTTTTGTTTTCCAAGAAGAAAAGTGTCCTGGGTGTGACATTAAACTGCATCTGGTGGTGAAGTTCCAATTTTGAAACTCTGGGGAATGTGGAGTACTCTTTTATTACCATTACTCCCAGGTTCACCCGGAATGGTAGTATCTGTTAGGGTCCTATCTATGGGTTAAATAGATTAATAAAAAGAGTATTAAAAAGTGTTTAAGAAAATTTTGAAAAAAATTGAATACCCAACAAGAATGAATAAAACAAAACATCTTAAGCATAAAATAACCCAACAAGGGTTGAAATGCTGTAAAATCCAACCAACTTGCCAACCAAAAAGATAAATAGGAAATTATAAGAGTAATTATTCTTGTAAAAAACAATATTTATTTATTTATTAAATAAATGTTAACAGTCTTCCTGATATGACTTGGAAAAATTTGTGGGTTTGAAATAAGAACAAGGAAAGTGATGATCATGCAAAGGATCTCCTTGTACCCTGGGAATGACATTGATGGATTCTATAGGGGAGAGGGGGAGAGGAGAGAGGGAGAGGAGAGAGAGAGAGAGAGAGCGAGAAAGAGAAGTTGTTACCACTGATGACTGAGGCGACTGTGCTATCTAGAAACTTGAAGACTACACAAGGCAAAGTGATAAAAGTTTAATGATGACATCAGATTGTAGTATTAAATAACAAAAATTATCCCTTTTGTCGGGCAATCATACTGAAGTTATCTCCCCCTTAGATGAACTCTTTAGTAAAAGTTATTATAAAAGGGCTAAGTACATTTCAGTCTTGTAGGACTTTGTTTAAATCTGAATAAAACTTTATAATTTCTGTTCAATGATTTGTTTCTCTTACCCAAACATTTCAAGAGACATATAGATAAATTACAAATAAGATGACATAGAAATGGTTGTGCAGAGGACATTTGAATAAGGAAACTGAAATTCTATTAATGGCAGTCCAAAGTATTTCTACAAAAATCAACTATATTGAGGCCAAAATAAACTTCAAAATAGTAAATGTAGAATATGTGGGGATAGAGATAGAACAATGAGACAGATAAAAAGTGATCTCAAATTTTTTTTTTTCAAAGTCAATTTTTTTTACCCATTTTTTTAAAACTTACTTTTTCTATATAACTCATAGATGGGACCCTAACAGGTACTACCACTCTGGATCAGAATGATCTGGGAGTAATGGTGATGAAGGGGTAGTCCACACCAGAGCTCCAGAATTGAAACTTCACCATTAGATGCAGTTTTACATCATACCCAGGAAAAGCAATATTTTGGTACATGCTAATTTGCAGCAAGTATATCATGTGACTAAAGAAGTTCAAGCAATGGAAGGTACCTGCTGTGGTTGGTAGTATTGTGGTAGGTGGTGCGCCAACACATTGTGCATTGTTTCACTCCATATATGATTTTAAGTTTTAAGAGTGGGAACTGGGCCATAATGCTGTAGAATCAACTAAAAATATTTGTGCAAAAGTAAAGTAACCAGATGGTTCAAAAAAATTTTCTAGGGTTTCAAGAATCTCAAAGATCAGGCAAAATCAAGTAAACCTAAAACCATGTATTCTGAAGCCATATTCCAAGCCAAATCCTGCAATTAATATTCAGTGAGTATCAGGCAGGCTTAGCATCTCACAATCCAATGATGTCAAAAGCATTAGGAGCTACCAAATTGTGCCTCACATTAATAAAATATTTCACCCTAGTGTATAAACAAACATGACCTCCCTATACATTTGCCCATCTACAATAAAAAGGAAAAGTTTAGAAATAAAAATAACAGTCAAGTCTATCACCCAAAAGCAACTGCACGATTCCTTTAAGCTGTCATATATTTCTCAAACTATCAACAAATAAGGAAAACTGTAATGGGCTGACTTCTGAAGACGGTTGGAAAATTAAAACGGAAAGTTTTTTGGTGGTCCCCAATAACAGTTAACTACAGTCTATGAATTAACATTTTGCGAATTGGGTTATAGTTTTAGGGGATTATGGTTGTTTTTAATTATTTGCTTAAAAAAAAAAACAACAAAAAACCCAAATTACTATACATTTAATTAACCATTGAAATTAATTATTGAATCTATTATTGAGACAGTTGTTTGTGTTAGGTAATGTATAATTTCAATTAAACTTAGTTTAAAAAAATTTTTTTCAACATTAAATGTATAGTAATTTGGATTTTTGTTGTTTATTTTTTTTAAGCAATATGTAATTAAAAACAACCTTAATCCCCTAAAACCGTAACCCAATTCGCAAAATGTTAATTCATAGACTGTAGTTAAACTGTCATTGGGGACCACCAAAAAACTTTCCGTTTTAATTTTCTGACCTAAATCAGAGGTCAGCCCTATAATGTTCATTAATGTTTATTAATAATTTGGTTAATAATCTTGCATGCAATAGAATTTTGTATTTAAAATAGTTTTTATTGTGCAATATAATCTAAAGTTGTTCTTTTGGGAAATTGAGGCAGACAGTGTTGAAGTCAGTCAGTCAGTATACTGTTGGTTTGGACGACAGCAACTGGCTGAGCACAACTGAACTAGTGCCCAAGATAGCTGGTACTTATGGGACTCAAGAATAGTCCATTATTGTATTTGGGTGATTCCATTCCTTGAGTCCTGATTGGCTGCTTGGTTTCTATGATGTTATGAGGCTTCATAAATACTCTGACATTCTGCAGTAGGATTGTAGCAAGGTTAGATCTGTATTGAGTTACAGCTACTTGCATTGTCTTACCAATTCAACGGTAATTGGAACTTAGTATGATTATCCTACAGACAGAGAGCTATAAGCTTTCTACTGTGTCTGTGTGTTTGAGCAATAATCACAAACTGAGACAAATGGTTCACCTGACCAAGTTGGTAACAGAACAACTATGTTTCCTTTCAGCATGACTTATTATATAAGTTGTTCCCAATTCTTAATATTGATGAGTTATCTGATGTAAACAATTCCTTTTTTTTGTCTTTCACACTGATTTTATTTATTCAGATTCACATGCTCTTTGTCTTGAGATTTAGACTCATGAAAAATTCTCAAAGTAACTTCTTCCTAAAAATACAGCGTATTCAGAAAGACTTGCAGCAAACTTAAAATCTAAAATATAATAACTCACATTGTACAAATGATAGAATCATTTAAAAACCATATGAAAGTTCAACTCTTGAAAATTTATTTCTATGTACATTTTGATTATTGTATTTCAACAAGACTGCTATCTTTTTTCTTACATCTTAAATCTGTTGAAGGACTTTATAGACATTCTGTATAATGTATTTTTGCTTGGCAGTAGAAAGAATAACATAAGTTTCAAACTTGTAATTTATCAAAAGACATAAATCATGTCAACCCTAGATTGGTGGGACATGTGTATAGAGTAAGTGAAATTCAATTTATACTGTTTTTTCCAAGGTGTTTTTCCAAGGTTCAATCCTCATTGGTACTGATTGTAATTTCACTTTATGGTTTCTTTCATCTTCAAATCATTCTTTTTTTCATTAAATTCTAATCAAATCAACTTTTAGTTTTTCTATTTATAAATTCAAATCATTCAATGCCTCAAGCCACCCAAAGGTTTCTTTTTATGTACTATATGGGGGTTTTATGGTTTTATATGGTATTAGGCTTTTAGGTTATTTTTTGTGTGTGTTCGCTGGTTGTTTCTTTTAAACCCCATTCTTTCTTGTGTGTTGTCAGGCTGAAAAGGAATTAAAGGAAGAGAAAAGAAGAGACAAAGACAAAAAATACTTTTAGGTTTCAGACTTTATTCCTAGGTTCATACTTATTTCTTGGAGAAGACATTTTCTCTTGAACAAGTCAATAACATGCATTCCCATATGGTGATTGTTAATGAGTGGATATATATATATATATATATATATATATATATATATATATTGGTAATTATAACAAACGCACCATAAGGTCACATTTATTAAGACAGAAAAAAAATAACTCATAAATTCAACAAGTAATATGTGTATTAAAACAAGATTACAGTAGTCAAAAATACTAATCCAAGTCCTGCAGAAATATGCTTTTTTAAAAGTTCATGTAATAAAGAAAAGAGAGTGTTGAGTTAACTCCAACTGAGAAAGAAAGGGTAATGCTCAATATATATCAGCAGTGAAGTAACTTTTAGAGAGAGAAAGATATACCTTGTAATACCTTCAGCGGTAAGCAAATATTTCAGAGTCGAGCAACATGAAATATGTAGGCATAAGGTTGTCTTTCTTTACTGTTCTTTGAAAACCATCGCTTTTTTATATCATTCCTTGGATTGAAATCGGCCTTTTTTAAAAATCATCATCTTTAATATTTCTATTTTTTCTTTCTACCTGCACTGATCCTATGCGCAGACTTTTTATTTTCGTCATTTTATTTCTGCTTTCAAAGCATTAACTTCTGGCTCACCACACCCATTAAGGTCTGCATTTGGATTGGCCAAGGGATCTTCTTGGCGCCAGGAAGGGGGTCCTTTTCTCTGCGTATGCCTAGAGAATTCTTCCTGTCTGAGGGCTTCTGGGAGATGTTATTTTTTAAATTTTATTTTAATTTTATTTTAATCTCTGCAACTAAAAAAAGTTACACAAGAAACAATAGACCATCTTGACTAACAATACACACACTTACATTGTCCCATACTCACACCGTAAAAAAGAATATTTGACATCATATTTCAAACCGTCTCCTTTTTCAAACCTCAAAATTTTTTAAACAGACTGAATAACAAGGACACCACTCGCTTATTGCCTTCCATATACCAACAAATGCCCTGAAGATGATCTAATTAATAGATCAAAACACTGCAGCGTTGGCCAATAAACTCACCACTTAACCCATTTAAACTGTGTTTTTCATTTTTCCTAATATACTACAGTCCATCTTGTCTATGAATGCTCAGAATTGGCCAAAACATACAAAGTCACAACAAAGCAACAGCATACCTCCATCGGGAAATCTGTAAGTACTATAGTATTAAAATTAAAAGAAAAATATTACCAACATGAACCATCAACTGTAAGAGAAAATAATGAAGCTACTGAGATATGTCAATCCAAACTGATAAAGAAATTAAGGCTAACAGAACTGATATAATAATAAATGGCAAGAAAGAGAACTGCTCATCAATATATAACCCGTCGACCAATGAGCTAAATCAGTTACCCATCCGGTCACTTAAAGTGGTTCTCAACAAAGTGTCAGGTCTCAAAAAAAAAAAAAAAAAACATCTGGGTTGATTTTTATCCAAGTTCACTCTTTATTTTTTTTAAGTGGAAAAATCTTTTCATTCTTTTATCTGAATTCTGTTTAAGTGGAAAAAATAATTTTTCTATTCTATGCCCAAGATAAATCCTGACCAAAAAATGATAAAAAAGATTTTTAAATACTTTCTAGCATCTAATTCCGGTTTCTCAAGCTATGACCCGGTCACAAACATATCTGACTACATCATATGGTAATTTAGGCCACAAATATGGTGGTTAAAGTGAAAACATAAGTCAGTAACAAGAAGCACATCAAACAACTTATGAAGAATATTGTATTACATTCACATATTAAGAAAATACAGTTGTAATATTTTCAGTTGTAAACAAATTGTTCTGTTTGTGGGTATATTGTATTATATGAATATAAACGAATATTAGTCCAATTAACTGAAGTCCTTCGTAAATGATTTAATATAATTATCCACAACTCTTCACATTTTCTTTGCTGATATATTAACAGCAACAAGTTGACGTCCGCCTCCATCAAGGATTTGTTGGAAAAAGAGGAAGATACTTATCTTTGATTTCTGGCACCAAAAATTGCAGACCAGTGATTGGTTGGATAGAAAAGGAGCATATCAACCAAGGGAGATAACCCACCTAATTTAGATATATTTCTTTATGATGCCCCTCTGAAAATCACAGAAGAATTCTACAAATATAAAGATCTAGAAATATAAATTAAGAGAATGTGGGTCATGAAGACCATAAAAATTTTATTGGTAATAGGTGCCATCAATCTGGTTAAAGAAAAGAATGAAAAATATTAAAATAAAAATTCCTGGCAAGTCCAAAAAATCCTCCCCGTTGGCACCGCTCCCATAATAAGGAGGACATTAAATAAATCAATCACATCATCACACAAGTCCAAGGGATAGAGTTGGCTTCATGAATATACAAAGCAGAACATTAAGGAAAAAGTCTGCATAATAATAATAATAATGATAATAAATCAGAGAATAGGAATCATGAAGACCAAAAAAATACAAGTCTTAAGAGATGCTGGTTAAAACAGGGATGGAAAATACACAAAAAATCCCTGACAAAATCAAGATACAAGAATTACATATCCTCCTCCTTGGCACTGTTCACATATTATGGAGGACACTATCCATTAAAAAAATCCATTATACCACCATCACCACTGTAGTCACAAGTCCACGGGATGGACTTGGCTTCATGAGTATACAAAGCAGGACACATTAAGGAAGAAATTCTGAATAATAATATAAATGAGTCATAGATTGTTTTTAGATGTCTACATGAAATAAACATGGGGGTAAATGTCTGTATAAAACAAAAATAATTTTAATCGATGCTGATAGATAGAAATGAATTATCTATACTCTAAGAATAGTACAAATTTTACAAGTAGTTGAGTGATTTTTTTTTTGGGGGGGGGGAGATGAAACCTTTGTCTTGATTTGATGTCTTGTATCAGCAATTTAATAAAGAAAAATCAATACACCTTGTGATTTGCTGAATCTAGAACACAGAAATTTCTGGTTGTTTACAGTCAGTGCTTCCACATTTGAATTATACAAAGTGACAAGGTTTGCTTTGATTTCTTGATTTAATGGAATCTCAACATTCATGGGTTATTTAATGCCAAAGCCATTCTAGTAGAAGAACAGTTGTGGTACTATTTAGCCCATAGCTGGGAGATTAGATTTTTAGACTAATAAGATCAGAGGGTTTGATTTGATTTCTTGGTTTAATGGAATCTCAACATTCATGGGTTATTTAATGCCAAAGCCATTCTAGTAGAAGAACAGTTGTGGTACTATTTAGCCCATAGCTGGGAGATTAGCTTTTTAGACTAATAAGATCAGAGGGGTTTGATTTGATTTCTTGGTTTAATGGAATCACAACATTCATGGGTTATTTAATGCCAAAGCCATCCTTGTAGAAGAACAATAGTATTATTATTTACAATGTTTCCTAATATTTCAATTCCAGTTGACATATCCTTATCTGTATCTTACTTTTTGGATTTTATGTTTGAGAAATGGGACTTTTTATCTAAAGGTTTACTTTATTTGTTTAATCAAACTTCATGGGTTATTTAATGCCAAAGCCAACCTTGTAGAAAAACAGTAGTTGCCACAACTCAGTGTTATTGCTTTTTCTTCTGTGTTATGATGTTTAAAATTGTCAAATAAAATATTTGCAAAAATTCTTTGACAAAAATATTTGTTAGTTTCGAAAACGCATAATTTCAATACAAAAAGATTTGGTTTGGTTTCTCTGTTTAATGGCATATCAACCTTCATGGGTTATTTAATGCCAAAGTCATTCTTGTAGAAGAACAGTAGTGGTACTATTTAACCCATAGCTAGTGGGATAAGAGAATCCATTCTTTTCCCAAGGGTATTAGTCCAAAAGTGAACATGATGTTTGGAGTTCAAACTCACTGAATACAATGTCACAGTTCAGCGCATTAGCCACTACGTCACAGGGACTCCCCCACCACCAGAAAGTGACAAGTTGAAGGACAAAAAATAGTAAATTTATAATGAATTTGTAATAGTCTAATTTCATTTTTTTTTTAATTAATTAATGTGCTCCTCAGAATAATCGTTTTAATACACTTGAGGGTTTTAATGGATTTTTTAATATTATCGCTGAATATATTTAATAAATAATGTGATAACAGAGGCGTAAATATTCAAGTATTGATTTTCTTCTCATTTGCAAACCAAATTTATTTCAAAAGTTGATCCAATCTGAAAAACCTATTTACTATACCAGATTGGTCACTCATCAAAGTACTGTTTGGGGAGTCACCGTCGCATATTGGCTAACACTCTTGGAAAAGGTATGACCCCCCCTTAGCTATGGGTTAAATAGCACCAGTATTGTTCTTCAACAATAGTAGCTTGGCATCAAATAACCCAAGAAGGTTGAATATGCCATTAAAAACAAAGAAACCAAACCAATCATCATTGTTTAACTTTGGTTGTTGGTTGGTTAGATTTCACAGGATGTCAACCCTTATTGGGTTATTTTATGCCGAAGACATTTTGTTTTATTCATTCTTGATAGGTATTGAAATTCTTATTTTTTTTTTTTAAAAACTCATTTAATTCATAGATGGGACCCTAACACTGGGTTAGAATGAATCTGGAAGCAATGGTGATGAAGGGGTACTCCACACTCCCCAGAGCTCCAAAATTGGAACTTCAACATTAGATGCAGTTTAATGTCATACCCAGGACACTTTAACTTTGGTAATCTGGTGAGAATTCTTTCAATATAACTGGACTGTAAGTCAGAATTGGTATTTGACACTTTCTACTTGAGCAACTTTAAGATTGAATGCTTCCTTGACAGAATGTAGTTTAAATAACTGAGGAAAATGCATAAAACTGAAATTTTCCAAAAACAGCATCAAAAATTGTCAAGACAAAATTAAAATAAGCATTCTAGATTTCTCTATTCAGAGAAAACAATCAGGATATTCAAAAAATATTTTTAATACTTGCTGGTAAAAATCAGAAAAAGACAGTAGGTTTAACTAACATGTCTAATGTAAGTATTTTTTTACAATTTAAAAAAAATAGAATAGTAAATTTGATGTTTAAATAAAAACTTGAAAATAATTGTGAGAAATCACATCTTTGAAATATCTAGCCAAATGTCAACAAAAAAAAAAAAAAAGAAAGAAAAAAAATGCTTTTAATGACATCACCACTATTTATTGAATCACTATCTAATCTACTGTCAGTCTAAGGAAGTATAATAAAGTTTTTCAACTGGAGTCTGTTCAATTAACAACAGTAATCCTTTTCGTTCAGCAAACTGCTCTCACAGTAACCACGTTCCTCTGACCTTCGTTCTTCTTTACCCAAAACACAGTAGTCTGTTGAATTTCACCTCTCTCACAGTCACTTGCTTCATTCCTGTCATACATCACTACCCTAGTAAGCAAGACTCGAATGCTACTGCTCTGTGTGTTAAAGCAGGCCTTAAATAATCACACTAACATCCCACATCCGTGTCAATTGCACAGTGTAGTAATTTGTATGCACGCCAACGAGGTAGTCCGACATCAAGCCACAACTCACGATCAGGAGGATGTGAGTTTAATCTCCCCAATCGTCCATTACACTCTCCCCTGATCTTATTTTACACGCCAGTGATAGTCATGTATGCTTTGAACTAGTACGTGCATGATTTCTCTCGCCACAGAAAGACTCAGGATAAAGATATTTCTTGTAAGATATCTTATCAACCAATCTAGAATAATCATTGATTTCACTAACTTCATCTCTGAATTGTTTTCAATCACAATTCTTTAACATTTAGGGAGACAATGAATAATTGTTTTCCCTTGGATTATGAGAATGTTTTTTGGGGGCACCACATGTCAATTGGTCATGTGAGAATTTGAAGACCTTTCTTTTCCTTTGTTTCCTGTTCTTTGACCGAACAAGACTGCTTTTTTGCATCTGTTCATTGAATAGATTTGATCCCCCACCCGGACAAATGATATTGTCCTTTGTCCACTATTGGGATGAAACCAACTAAAGAACACCAGACTTTTCACCATTTTGGTACACATTTTTATGGAATGCAAATTGCACATTTCATCTGTTTGGGACACGTTTGTGTATTATTGTAATATTTCTTAAAAGCTTTATGTATTAATGTTTTATATGAGCTTATCTTGTCTTTCCTTCTGTTTATTTAGTGTTAGTGTATTAATATACTAATGCTAATATTGGATTGGTAAATGGGGCCATGACCAAATATCTTCCCTAGCACCAAAACATATTTAATTATTTGTCTGGTTTCTTTGTTTAATGGCATATAAACCTCTGTGTGTTATTTAATGCCAAAAACCTCTTTGTAAAAGAACAGTAGTGGTACTATTTAACCCATAGCTGGGTATTTAATTATGAATGATAAATACACATTTCTAAAGATAACAGAAAATGTTCAATCAAAATATATAATTATCTTGATTTTTCGGGCTGGTGTACCTTGTCTGTCTGAGCATAATAATGTAGCAATGTACACCTGAAGAAAGCCAGTGGGTATAATGGCTGAAACATTGTGTTTCTATATATCACAATAAATATGAGGACAATATTCTGAGAATCAAAATAATACATATCAAATAATGATAATTCTTAACCAATAACCAGAATATGAAGATTCAGGACAATTTTTCAATAGAATTGATGGGTGATTCTTTAATCAGACCATATGACCTTTAGGCATCCCTTTTTGATCTCGATTCAGAAGAACATGTTTTTCATTTACACCGTCAATATCCGGTTGTTTGTTAACAGACGATTTTTAGAGTTTTTTTTTAAATTATAAAACTAATCCCTAACCCTAACTCCTAACAAACAACCAGATATTGACGGTGTAAATGAAAAACATGTCCTTCTGAATCGAGATCAAAAAGGGGTGCCTAAAGGTCATATGGTCCCTTTAATCTGATAGTGATTGAAATTCTTGACAGTAAAAAAATTGGTTTAAATCTTAAAGAAAGATGGTAGAAGAGAGATCTGTTGAATGTAATAAACTTAATAACATCTTTTTTTCAACAGGAAGACACATTGTTACCATGTAACAAAATATCCTTTCTATTCACTAAACTGGAAACTGTTGTTTTGGAGTTCAGAATCTATGACACCAAACTGGTCTGTATATATATATATATATATATATATATATATATATATATATGTTATGGGTCCAACGGAAGAAAATTAAATATTTTATAAAAAAAGAAGGTCTGCAAAATGGATTATGTTTTTTTTAAAATATTTTTTATTATTATTATTTTACATTTGCAACATGTGTTTCAAATCTTTGATATCTTCTTCAGGCATTAATTAACCATTGTTTTGTCCCTTTGAAGGGAGCTTTTACCAGCCATTCATCATAATATTCAGAAGATGATTCAGTCCTGATTTTCATCTTTTGGGCCCTCATCCATATCTACAGAAAAAAAAAAACCATGTTCAACAAACAATGACCTGATGCAAAAAAAACAACAAAAAAACAAATAAAATTCTGATAGACATAAATAATGTACGTCTCTCTCTCTCTCTCTCTCTCTCTCTCTCTCCGTGTCTAATTGTTTTTCTTCTCATTCCATCAGAACCAATTTATTCATGTTTCTTGCCAACTATTTTTGGTTTGAAATGTTTCTATTGATATTGATATATTTACTATGATTCCCTTGGTTCAACATGAGGACAAATTAAGGAAAAGTTGAAATAGAGCCATTATGAGTATTACTCCTATGGGGTTAGGTAGTTGTGGTATTATGCGTGTTTATGGTTGTTGGTGCATGTTCACAGGTCGTTGTTAATTTCTTTTCTTTAAACGCCAAATATACTTGGTTTTCTTTCTTGTGGATTGTCAGACCAAACAGAAATTAAGGAAGAGAAGAGAAAAGATAAAGACAAACATAGTTTTAGGGTTAGATTTTTATTCATAGATCCACTGCTACTTCTTGGAGAGGAGATATTCTCTTGAGCCAGTTAATAGCATATGTACCCACTGAAGTTCACAGTCTAAAAGAGAAAGAGATTTCTTTTTTGGCGCCAGGAATTTGTTTTTTTTTCTGAGCATTCCCAGAGGACTCTTCCTGTAAGAGGACTCCAGGGAGATTGTTACTTTTTGATTTAATTTAATTTGGTTTTATTTTCTTTTTCTTTTTTTAAAAATCCTCACACTCTAAAGAATTTTTTAAATCCTCACACTCTAAAGAATGGTTAAAAGAATTTGAATGAGAAAAAACACCTGTGTTTTGTTTTTATTGTCTAAGATTACAAGGGTCATTGAACAATTTGAACAGGGGTGTAGGGATCCAAATTAACTTACTAGTTTAGTGACTCCTTCAAATAGTAATAGCAGTTGGCATTTTTAATCTCATTGATCAATTCTGAACAAGATTTTAGAAGGATAGAAAAAAACAACAACTTATGTTGATTACAATCAAATTTGGTTCTCATTGAGTAATTTTCCTGACTATAACTCTTGAAACCAAATGATTAAAATATATAAATATTTATATATATATATATATATATATATATATATATTACTGCTCCTAAATATTTTAACAAGCAAACAATTTAATTCTAATCATTTGGTTTCAACAGTTATATATATATATATATAAATTAGGGTAGCAAGACAAAGTCAATTGGATTTGGTAACTGTCAGTTTCTTGCAGTTTCTTGGAAATTGCAAGAAACTGACAGTTACCAAGTCCCATTGACTTTGTTTCACAATTCTAATTTAATATACATGCTTTATCAATGACATTGAGCACTCTTCACTTATAAATAAAGCAAACTATGTACATAATTTTCATCCTTTGCTTGCTTGCTATCTATGGACTTCAAGACTATTTGACCAATCTTGAAACTTGGCAGGTGAACTTCTTTGGCTGCAAGGGATATTTTAAACATTTTGGCTTAAAATTAACTGTGAAGATCTAATTTATCTAGAAAGCAAATAAAATTGTCATCTAAAAGTGCACTCACTCCCCCACAATAAATGAGAGGAGGTGGGGGTCCCAGAACTTTTGAGAGTAAAATTAATCAAAATAATCTAATTTGAACAGAAAGCAAATTAAATTGGTTTTTAGTTTGGTTTGGTTTGTTTTACGGCATATCAACCTCAATGGGCCATTTAATGCCAATAAAGTTTTGAAATAAAGTCATTCTTAATGGATACTCAATTTTTTTTAAGCTCATGTTTTTCTATTTAACCCATAGATGGGACCTCACAGGTACTACCACTCTGAGTCAGAGTGGACCAGGGGACAATGGTGATGAAGAATTAATCCACATTCCCCAAACCTCCAGAACTGGAACCTCACCATCAGTTTAACATCATTCCCATGACATGACCCTCAGCCACCGCTTTCTAGCACCCATATGCTAAAAAATTCAATTGGTATCTGCAGATACTTTTGAGTTTTTTCATGAATCTTTTGCATTTTTTAAGCAAAAGATTCATAAACAAATTCAAAACAATGATTTAAATGTTAAGAAACAAAAAATATAATATTTAAATCACAAAGAAAAAGAAAATAGGGAGGAAAATTTAACACCTTAGCATCAGTTTATTTGCTATATAATGAGACCCTTTAAAATTCATGAGTGAAGAGTCCCTGTGGCATAGTGGCTAATGTACTGAACTGTGACATAGTAGTAAGCAAGTTCAAACTTCAGTGGTGCTATTACATTCACTTTTGGACTAATACCCTTGAGAAAGGGTTAAATACTACTACTACTACTACTGCTACTATTACTAATACTGTTCTTCTACAAAGATGGCCTTGGAACTAAATAACCCATGAAAGTTGATATTCCATTAAACAAAGAAACTAAACCAAACCAATTAAATTCACAAAACTAGTGACTATTATCATCTTATTCAGTAGTTCTGTTGTTATGGTAACACTACACATGCTTGTTTTCAAGTGATACCAAAAGTTTACCATTTACATACAATGTGCAGGTACTTTTTAAGGGGATAAATTTGATTTAAAAGTGAATTTTTTTTTTGTGTTAAATATTTATACAATGTTAAATATGACACATGTAAGTAGTCAAAATAAATGTTTCATATATATATATATATATATATATATATATATATATATATATACTAGACAAAACGTGACCCATTGGGTCACCCATTCAGCTCTGGGTAGATAATTGAGATTAGGGAAAAGGGATTTAGCAAAGCAAATAAAATTAGAAAAAAATAAATAAATACAGCCAGACGAAACCTTAAAATCATTTTGTTAGCTTTTTAAGAAAGGAAATGTTTGACCTCATTTAAGCTACGGGTTCCTGGCTGTGAAATTTAACATTGAAATACATTTCAAATTCTCCCGGCTCTCTCTCTACTCTGCAGAGAAATTAACATTATATAAGGAGGGGGTAGTCAAGAGATATATAGAGGTGAAGAAAGTGATAGACAGAGAATAAAGTAAGAGATTGGTAGGTTTTTGACTTAATTGCAAATTATGACTAATTAGAACCAATTAAAACTGAATTTTTTTCAAACATAATTCAATCCTAAAAGTAAGGAATAATTTAATATAATTTTCGTGTCATTAACCTAAACAGTAAAAAAGCCTTTAGGAAGCAAAAGTTAATTAACTCAGCTTTAGTATAATAATAAATATACATATATGTGTGTGGAAAATAGAAAAACAAAGTATTCCAAAAAGATGAATTTCTTTTTAGAATACTTTATGTTTGTCTATTTTCCATATATGGTCGGATTTATTTCCCTATTTACTCCCATATATATCCCATATATATGTGTGTGTGTGTGTACTTCATTGAGACTTTTACTGTAAACTGGCACAACATGAACTTCCTAACCTCAATAATAACTTAGCCTTGTACCAAACTTGGCTAATTTTAGGAAATATTCGTATTGATTGTTTGTTGCTATCAGTTGCTAATAGTGGAAACGGTTATTTTTGAACATCTTTCTTTCTCTCCCTGACACATTTACACACACACACACACACACACAGTCGCACACATACACACACAGTCACACACATACACACAGAGCTGTGTATGAGAGTATATTAATAAGTTTGTTGCCAGTACAGTTACTAGCTGAATATTGATCTGAAATATTCACTGTATAATGTTGTTCAATCTATATGAGACTAGAAGTGGCTACCCAGCATCACCTGGGTAGAGGTGGGGAGCAAAAAAAAAAAGAAAAAGTTATGTAATGGTTATCATGTTAGTCTTGCAAATCCATTATTATCATGTATATTTCAATTTTTAAATATCTTCATAATTTTTTTGCACAAAAAGCAAGAACCGGTGATATTTAATATGTATATATATATATAGAGAGAGAGAGAGAGAGAGAGAGAGAGAGAGAGAGAGAGAGAGAGAGAGAGAGATACCCATATATATAATATATAATATATCCTTTGTTGTTAATTGTTGTATTTTCTTAGTTTTATCCGGACATACATACATACACACCAACTGCCCTGTATATATGCAGAGATGCTGATAGGTATGCGTCCTGCATCCCTGAGGCACAAAAATCTAAAAGGACGCAGTAAAATCATATCCATGCATCCCAGTGTTTTTCCTTTTTCTTCCCTCACCATTTCAAGCTAACTGTAAATACATTTCAATAGTTTCTTAGAAACGAATTATACAGAATATGATACAAGGTAGGAGTTACACGGCTTTAGTTGGGACCCACCAAATTTCCCGGGGACTCATTCAAAGTGTCCCAGACGCACTAAATCAAAAAGCTATCAGCATCACTGTATATGTATAAATAGATGGAGAAGCATTGGGTTAAGTACACTAAGAAGGAGATTATGTTGGAAAAAAAACTTGTTTTTTTTTTTTTTTAATGATATTTTTCCCCATCATAAGGATCCTTGATTTAGCTCCATATCTTCACAAATGTATTGAATATGCATCTACTTACCTTTTTTTTTCTTTCCTTTTTTGATCATATTGCTAATCACAGGGTAAACCTGACATTACATTAATTTCTATTCCCTTGCCAAAAGATACATTATTATATTATGCATTTATTTAATGTGATAACATTGTAAGCCGGCCGGGTGTACAATGGTTTCAATTTCAATTGGGGAAACACTACACCCGGCCAAAACAAAAGCTTTCCTTTCCCCCCTACCAAGAAGTGACAACAGCCCAACCATTAAAAAAAATATATCAAAGGCATAAACAACCTGGTCAAAAAACACTATAAACCGCCTCCCCACCCCAATCAGCTGATTGACCATCCCCCCCTCGACATAATCTGACTTGAATGGCAAGAGGTCAGTGGGTACATTTCACACATTTCTTGTCTATTTACGGTTTTTTTGTGTTGAGAGAGAATAGAGATGGAGAGAGAGAGAGAGAGAGAGAGAGAGAGAGAGAGAGAGAGAGAGAGAGAGATGACAAATGTTTTTTTCTCGTGTGCATCTATTTTTACTAGTATTGCGAAATATTGAGACAAAAATAAAACACTATCCTATAAGATTGATTCATTCAGTGTTGTTATATTCACTACAATTTTGATTTAGGAATGCACTTAAGAGGATTCAGAAAAAAAAATTGACAGTGTTTGGCCAGAATAACTCAACAAAGAAAATTTGCATTATTTTGCAGTTAAGTCAAATTGTATTAAAAGACAAGAGATTTAAAGAATAAAAACAATTTTCAATCGATTTTACAACTTGATATTAATGGTGTCATTGTTTGCACTTACCTCCACCAAGCATAATAGTTTTTTTTTCAAAAAGGAAGATTATTATTAAATGCTAATTATAAAATACATCCTTTTATTTATTATTTGCAATTAATTATCAAATAAATTTTATAAATTGACATCAAACTTAATGGCCATTAAAGACAACCTTTAAGTGAATAATAATAATAATAATAATAATAATAATAATAATAATAGACTAGAAAACAAACTGGAAAACAAAGGAAAAATTGAGACCACCCAGACAACAGCATTGTTAAAATTGGCTAGAATACTCAGAAGAGTCCTGGAGACCAGACTTCATTGAAAGACCTTCAGTTAATGCTGGTGTGAAAAACTCAAAGTGTGAAATAATAATAATAATAATAATAATAGTAATAAATACTTGGACCCGGCCAGAGAAATAAAAAAAACTGAGGAACATGAAAGTAAAGGCCACGCAAATTGTAATTGGAGCCCTTGGAACGGTTCCCATGAGTTTGGAAAAGAATTTGGAAGAATTGGAAATCCGGAGAAGAATTGAGACCATCCAAACAACAACACTATTAAAATCAGCTAGAATACTCAGAAGAGTCCTGGAGACTACAGGAGACTTGCTGTCACTCAGCCTCCAGTGAACCACTAGCTTAGGCAGGTGTGAAAAACCACATAATAATAATAATAATTGTTGAGAAAAGGGAAAGAGACTGCATAATTTGCTGCTGAATTTTGGGTTATTTTTTAGAGACCATCAGCTAACACTGGTGTGAAAAACTGGATATCAGATGAAGAATTGAGACTATTTAAACTAAAGTATTATTAAGATTGGCTAGAATACCCAGAAGAGTCCAGCAGACCTGAGGAGACTTGGTGTCACTTAGCCTCCAGTGAACCACCGTCTAAGGCAGGTGTGATAAACTCTAATGGAGCAAAATAATAATGATTGGATCTTACCAGAGAGCTGAAAAAGCTGTATAACATTTATAACACTTGTAGTTGGTACCCTTGGAACAGTCCTCAAAGGCCTGGAAAAGACACTGGTAGAATTGGAGATCATAGGAAGAACTGAGAGTATCCAGACCACAGCACTGTTAAAATCAGCTAGAATACTGAGAAGATTCCTGGAGACTGGAGGAGACTTGCTGTCATTCAGATTTTCCTTGAAAACCACCAATTAGGGTTGGTGTGAATAAATAACCCAGGAATGAAATGAAAATTAATTAAAAATCTGAATGAAAAATCAAAATGTAAATCCCTGCCCCCAAGAAATACCACAGGCTTAGACCATATGGGAAAATAATTAAAACCCAAAGAAAATTTAAATGCCCAGTAAAAATTTCAACTTTTGTAACTTTGCTTTTGGTATATATATATATATATATATATATATATATATATATATATACCAAAAGTCCCATTCCAACGGGCATGTTTATAACACCTAAGATTAATCGTAAACTCGATTAATTTAAAGTAACCCTGAAGAATCAATCGATGAAACACGAGTAGGTTACTCCTTTCCATTCTTAAAATAAATTTATGCTCTACATTGTATTGAGCACTTTGTATTTGTTTTTTCTCAACCTTAACCTCTGGATATTGTGCGCTGCCAACGATCGTTCTTATACCCACCGGTAAGTTAATACTTATACATATACAATATATATATATATATATATATATATATAAATTTTCTTTGCAACTATTTGAACCTGTCATATACTGCCATCTATCCAAAAGAACTGCAAAGATATTCTGAATATCGGTAACATTTAATGAATCTAATAGATGCAGGTTGTCATAACCAGGACACAAAAACCCTCAGTCACTGCCTTCTAGCATATAGGGTTGGGGGTTTGCCAAAAGAGCAATAGGATAGAACAATCATATATATATATATATATATATATACTGACAGTTTATATATATATAATATATATATATATATATATACTGACAGTTTATATATATATATATATATATATATATATATATATATATATAAACTGACAGTTTATATATATATATATATATATATATATATACTGACAGTTTATATATATATATATATATAACATTACTTTTCTCCTCTTTTATATCAATTGATAGATTTACTCAGTAATCATTCTTTAGGTATTTACAGAGTTTTGTTTGATATATAGGAGAACATAATTAAATCTTGATTGAATATGTTATATCTAATTTTTTTTTTAAACCTGAAAGGAACTTTTTTTTTTTAGTTATCTTGGATTCTAAACATTAATATTAATAAATATCAAATAAAAAGCACTCAAAAGTCTCAAGTGATTGATTTGAATTTAAATGGATTAGACAAGTTTCCTTTTCTTTTCACAATAAATATTTCAATGTTTAAACCAATTCCAATAAATTAAAAAGAAAAAAAAGATCAACAATGATAAAAAAAAGTGAAATGAAAGATATCTCAGGGATTGGTTTATTAGTCTTGTCATAATTTACTAAGCTGAGCCTAGTTTGGCTCAAGGCTAGATATATGGAGCACCCAGTGAAAATCAAATTCACTAAGAATAGTTAGCCTAGCTTGCTAACCACTACACTACACAAAGTGTTTGATCTGTCTTGTTGATTATCATAAGTAATAATGAAATAATTAGCAGGACCTGTGGATATACCACAGTATGATAATGTAATTATTATATTTGATATGTTTACTTAAGAGCTATTACGAAATAATTCAATATGTAAAAAGTATAATAATCTTGATTTAACTATCTCACTTTTTTCTTTCTTTCCTTCTTTTCATTATGTTTATATTGAAACAGATTAGATTAGCGTTATTGCTTCCGTACACTCACCCCCTCTCTATATATTTCCCCTACTCTTTCTTTCTTCTTTCTTATATTCTTTTCTGTGTAGCATGCCTCTTTACTTCCCTTTCTTTCTTTATAATAAAAACGGGATGGTCCATTATCTAGCTGAGGTGACAACTCATAAGAAATAAGAATTCAGCAGATAAGCAACGCCAGATAATGAGGATCTACATTTTTTGCATTTCATCTTGGATTATATGGTCAGTCTCATTTTTAGCCAGAGGGTGTTACAAGATGATAATGGTTGTACAATTAAGGAGTACGAGTGTTAATATATAGATGAACAGAATGACTGCTTCTTTATTTCTCTGTCTCACTGCCAATTCTGTCTCACTAAAGCAAACAATTAACAAGTGAATCCCTGCCCTGATTCAAATGTCTGCCCTGGGGGTCAAACAAGTGACATATCTATCTCACCAATATTCTGCCCCTTCAACAATACTGTAAGTTAAACTTGAAAATATCAAGTTAGAGTATACAGATACTATACTGATCCTGGACATGGCTATTTGCATGTCACATAGCACTAATACACTTGGGAAAGGTATGAATCCAACTATTCTCTCTACATAGGTCTTGATAGTTCTACTGGTCTGAAGATCACATAGGTAAGTAACTGTCAGTAATTAGGCACCGTAAACTTATATATATATAAAAAGTTTTTTGTAGGTACAGAATTTTATTAAAGAGCAAAAAAGCGTATACATTGTAAAATATTGAATTTCTTAAAAAGAAAAAATAGGGAACCCTTATATCTAGCTGGCAACAACTCCACATCTGCCATTGCACGTCATTTATTAGATAATCCAACTTGTGCCTGTGCTTACAGCACAGCAATGTTTTCCATCCTTGGTACATCTAGCAACGAACTTCAACTTATTGTGATGGAGGACCTATATATTTCCAAATACCAGCCTACTTTGTGCACCAAAAAAAAAAGACTTTCCACAAACTATTATTATTTGAAACAAAACATCCTTTCAACTTGAACATTTTGCATGGTGGAAGAAGTACTAGAACCCCCTCACATGGTTCGTAATGTGAGGAGGGGGAGAAGACGTGGGTTTATTTATTTATTTATTTATTTTATTATTAATTTTTTTCCCCTTTCCTCCTCCCTTGATTTGTTCGGTTATTATCCAATTTGTGCGTCTTTCAACATTTGTCAAGTGAATTTCTCTGAAGAGATTGACCAAAAAAAAAAATAAATAAATAAAAAAATTAAAATTAAGATATAAGGGTTCCCTATTTTTTCTTTTTAAGAAATTCAATATTTTACAATATATATATATATATATATATAAAGTTATGCTGGTAGCACATATTTGCTTTGAAAGAGTTCCCGGAGAAAATTTATGGGTCCCAACTAAAGCCGTATAACTCCTACTCTGTAACCTATCCTGTGTAATCGATTTCTAAAAAAACTATTGAAATGTATTTACTGTTAGCTTGAAATGGTGAGGGAAGAAAAACAAAAAACACTGGGATGCATGGATATGATTTTACTGATGCAGTATGCATACCTATCAGCATCTGTATATATATATATATATATATAAAGAAATCTACAGACGCGCGTTTCGGGGTTTACCCCTCATCAGTGCAGCTATGACTTATTTTTCAGCAGCTACCTCTGGTCGTGTTCGAGACCCAAACGAACTTTCGCTCGTCAAGTCTCTTACCGATGGGTCCACAAGCAGCTGCCTAGAATAGAAGGCAGAATAATCGCTATATTTCCTAAACCGGAAATAAACTCACCAGAAGTCTCTAACTTGTAAAAAAGTGAGACTAGCTTTTCGCCGAAGCGGTGAATTTTCGCAATTAGTCCCTTCTAAACAGAGTGCACAACCCGAAAATTGGGGAGCGTATATAAAGCAATCTCAGACGCGCGTCTGCTCTACTATTTGCCTTTGAGAAAGAGTAGTTGGATTCATACCTTTCCCAAGGGTATCAGCACTATGTGAAATGCAAACAGCCCCATCCAGGATATATATCTATGTCTATGCCCCTGTGCAATGTAATGGGTGCTTCCCATCACCAGTGATCCTAGTGACCAGTTGTGTGACTAACAACAAAAGGCCAATCATGGGAACTCTTACTGTAGGTGTGAGAGGTGGTCAAACACAAGAGTGAGTCTGTTTAATACTGGGAGTGACAAAAACCAAAAAAACAACCTGCATTTTAGGGTAAGTTTCTTTGAGATACCCAAAAAACATTAAAAAAAAACCAGTTTTAAGTTTAAAAGGGTGTATTTTACCAAATAAGGTTTACCAGTGGGTTTTTTTTTTCTAAGTAACAATTTTCCCAGAGTTATTATTTTACCTTCATTTGTTGAGCTGCTTTTTGGTTAAAAAAATGACCAGAATGTACAAATATGTCATATAACATGGAGGAGAAAATATATATATATATATATATATATATATATTCTCTCTCATGTATATGACATATAATATTATATATATATTATATATATATATTATATATATATATATATATCTCTCCTCCATGTTATATGACATATAACATGGAGGAGAGAATATATATATATATATATATATATATATATATATATATATATTCTCTCCTCCATGTTATATGACATATTTGTACATTCTGGTAATTTTTTCAAATCTGTTAAACTCAGCTTAAGAAATTGTGCTTTTGACACATCCTACTCGTGTGGAGGGGTTGGTATATATATATATATATATATGGAGAATAAGTGTTTAATTGGAGTCGTACCTAATTTTGAAAATTAATTAATTAATAATGAATTAGGCGGAATACCTATTAAATGTATGGCTAAACAAATCGAGAAAAATCAATCTCTGTATGTACATTTCGGCCTATTAGGCCTCATCAGCAGAGCTATAGATCGGAAGACCGCCCCCGTGCGTGATTTGAAACCGGACTGCCAAGCTGACAGGCCGATCCCATAACCCCAACACCAAACGAACTTCTTAGATTTTATGATTTGTTTAGAGTAGGTTAACATTCCTCTTCTAGTGACTTTTATTACACGACGATGTGGTAAGTGTTGTAAACAAGGTTTGTTTAGAATGGCTTTTTGCCGATAATTTTTTGGAGAATAAGTGTTTAATTGGAGTCGTACCTAATTTTTGAAAATTAATTAATTAATAATGAATTAGGCGGGAATACCTATTAAATGTATGGCTAAACAAATCGAGAAAAATCAATCTCTGTATGTACATTTCGGCCTATTAGGCCTCATCAGCAGAGCTATAGATCGGAAGACCGCCCCGTGCGTGATTTGAAACCGGACTGCCAAGCTGACAGGCCGATCCCATAACCCCAACACCAAACGAACTTCTTAGATTTTATGATTTGTTTAGAGTAGACACAGTACGTCAAAAGATGCACATATACATCATGTTTAATCTATATTAACATATACATATATAAAGGACAGTTGTGTATATGTGTATGTTCAGAGGAAACTTAGAAAATAAAACAATTAACGACAAAGTAAATATATATATATATATATAATATATATATATATATATATATATATATATACATTCACTATCACCAGGGCTTGGTTTTTGAGCAAAAATAATGAAGATTTTATTTATATTTGGGAAGATATTTAAAAATTAAAATTTGTATAATAACAGAAGGTAATTGAAATATGATGTTGATTGATTGAATTAATTGCCTCATTTATATTGTTTTGTTTTTTTTTATTGTAAATTATTGAATTAAAATTTCTTACTATACTGTTATAGATTTACATGGGGATTTTATGGGGCATCCAGTGAGGATCTAACTTGTGATAAGTAATAATGGATCTGTGAGACTAACTTTTTAAAAGTACCCCCTCTACCCAGGCGACGCCAGGTAGCCACCTAGTGAATCTAAATATTTTTTATTAGAGATAAATTTTATATGTCCTCAGAATTTACAAAAGGTTTTCCAATTAAGAAGGAGAGGTTAGCAAAGATTTGAAGAATAAGCCACAGTGGCCCTGTCCCTATTCCTAGCGCTTTGCCTCTGAGCCCCCTAAACCAATATTTGAGGATGTTTCACAAACCAAAAGAATGGTAACATCATTAGGGACCAAGCCTCTCACCCAGTGTCACTCCAAACCCCTAAAGCCAATGCCATCAAAAATACCCCGTGCTTTATCAAGATTTACTCCCCTGTAATCGGCCAGGTCGAAAGGAACTAATTCCCCCTCAAAGGCCATACGCCACGCAATGGGGGGGGGGGAGAGGAAGGGGAGATGAAGAATAAGTTTCAAATTACCTGTCGAAACTGGGAAGACAAGGTAGCATGCGATTGTAACTCAATACAAACTCGAAATGCCACAAAAGTCCATTGCAAAATGACAAAGTATATATAAGACTCCACAGTGTCAGTCAAGCAACCAATCAGAACTCAAGGAATGGAAATGACCCAAATCACCCTGATTCATGAATGGATCATTCTTGATCCTGTCTTGGACACTGCTGAGATTCTCTACTTAGCTGCTGTTATTAAAAAACAACAGTAGGCTAACTGACTTCAATAAGATTGTTTTTTGTTTTTTCCCCTCTTATAATGTGTGTATGTTGGTTGTTGACAATTGCCATTTATTTTGGAGACGATTTCTTTGTAATAGGATTACTTGGAATGTCCAAGACCTTGCCCTCCTGTTTGCAAAGATTGTTGATTATTCATGGGTTTCCAGCACATGATCTTTAATCTGATCTGTTACCAACACTTTTCATTAAAAAAAATGGTCAACTGAAAATAGATCAACAAGGGTTGCTAGATATTTTTTTCTAAAGAAATGTCTTCTCAAATTCTCAGGATTTACTTGGTGTCGTATTATTTCCTATATTTGATGTCCAAATAAGGTGCCTATGGTTTATTAGGAAATTTTTTTTCTCCTTAGAAATATTTGTTGTGTCTGGCTTAAACATAACCAGAAATCTCAACTTTGCAATAAAACTAGGAGATTTTTTTCATCATTTTTAGAAAAAAAACCAAAAACCAAAAATAAAAAACCAAAAACCCAAAATTAAAGAACCAGGTAATATGAGCGGAAGTCCATAAAGCAACTTGATAATATCAGTATTTACTCTATCTGCATTTCATCTTGGACAAATTTTTGGTGATGGTCTCATTTTAACCAGAGCGATGCTTTGCAAAGTATGGATAATGGTTCGTTACATTTAAGCTAGTATAACTCAAAATAGAGCTAAAATTGTCTGGTGTTGACAATATCAAAAAAAAATAACGTAACTAATAATATATATTGAGGAAACAAAATTCAATTCACATTATATTATTATATATATACATTATAAGAAGTGTAATACGTTCTATAATTTCGCCTTCGCAAGTATACTGGTGGTCTATCCAAATCTGCAGCCTTTAGCGCTATTGTTGTGCGTTTTGTGCAAGGCTACTCACATATTCAAGTCGATCGTATAAAGATGAGACTAGATCTCTTCTTCTTTGCG
>CM042143.1:82956748-82986748 GCA_023376005.1 Doryteuthis pealeii | reverse complement strand
AGTTTCAATTACCGTCGAACTGGGAAGACAAGGTAGCATGCGATTGTAACTCAATACAAACACGAAATGCCACAAAGTCCATTGCAAAATGACAAAGTATATATAAGACTCCACAGTGTCAGTCAAGCAACCAATCAGAACTCAAGGAATGGAATGACCCAAATCACCCTGATTCATGAATGGATCATTCTTGATTCCTGTCTTGGACACTGCTAGAGTTCTACTTAGCTGCTGTTATTAAAACCAACAGTAGGCTAACTGACTTCAATAAGATTGTTTTTTGTTTTTTTCCCTCATTATAATATGTGTTGTTGGTTGATGACAATTGCCATATTTTTAGGAGAAATTGTCTTTGTAATAGGATTACTTGGAATGTCCAAACCTTGCCCTGTTTTGCAACTAAAGATTGTGATATTCATGGGTTTCCAGCACATGATCTTTAATACTGATCTTGTTACCAACATTTTCATTAAAAAAATGGTCAACTGAAAATAGATCAACAAGGGTTGCTAGATATTTTTTTCTAAAGAAATGTCTTCTCAAATTCTCAGGATTAACTTGGTGTCGTATTATTTCCTATATTTGATGTCAAATAAGGTGCCTGTGTTTTTATTAGGAAATTTTTTTTCTCCTTAGAAATATTTGTTGTGTCTGGCTTAAACATTAACCAGAAATCTCAACTTTGCATAAAACTAGGAGATTTTTTTTCCATCATTTTAGAAAAAAAACAAAACAAAAATAACAGAAAGTCTTATATGCTATCAAATATGTTATATTATTATTAAAGTAAAATTGTCTGGTGTTGACAATATCAAAAAATAAATTAGATGAAAAATTCAAGTTCACATCTATATATTATATATAGGGAATTGTGTTCCCTAACTGTCCAACCGTTATCCTCTTTCAACACCCTCTAGTCAAAATGAGACTGTCCAAATCATCCAAGATGAAATGCAAAAATGTAAATCCTGACTATCTGGTGTTGCTTATATGATGAAGAAGACACCTAAAGAACACAACACCGCTGCTGGCAGTGAAGAATAGAAGATAAAATAACATAGAAGTGTATGAAAGTAATAAAAGTAATAAAAACACAGCAAATGCATGGTGTGCACAGGTCCAAGACATCTATTAATAATGGAGATTCGCTTCCGGTTTTTGTCTGTAACAAAAATTACGTCACTGCTTACATCACATTACCCAAAATCATCATAGCATAGAATAAATACACTCAAAATTTGAACATGAAACATTAGACAGTCATCATTGTTTTTTAAAACAAGTTTTAATAAATACATGACTGGTATTATATATCTATATATAGTTTATTTTATTTTAATACATATTTAAAGTTTACATTTCAAATTGTTTTATTTTTTTAATCCTTTAATGAATTTGATGATTTTACTTACTTAGGTACAAACTTGCTGACATTGAATTTTTTACTCACACCCCTCAGGCAATATGTTTCAAAAATTTATTTTTACATCGCCCGGAGGGCGTTTTTTATTTTGTACTAGTATTTGTAATTGATTGTACCTAAAAAAGAAATGGTAAGACATCAGCTGGATGGAGCTACCATTACCACTTGCCTAAGTTCACTTGCATCACACAAGTAACAGTTTAACATTTGGAAGTATTTCTGACGCACACTGTTTTTACGGTTTGAGTAAAAAAAATTTCATCAACATACTACCCTTTAAATTTTGATTAATTTTATCTTTAAATAATTCTGTGGCAAAGTTATGGATGTGGAATGTGGAACATCCAGTATGCTTCATACTGAGTCCCCAACAATTGTGACCTTGTGCCAGACAAGGCTAAGCTGAGTAAATCCCAATTTTCTCAGTTGCTTAAAGACCTATAATTTCACCACATCTTTGTAACGAGTTGGGGGGTGACAATATTCATTTTCTCTGACAGGGGCTAAATGGAATGAACTTGGCGAACTCTGTCAAGTAGAACCTACTTATGTGATGAGTCTTGAGGGATTCTGACTAGACGCTAATAAATAGTAAAAGACTTTCTAACAGAGAGATAAAAAAATTGTTTATTTTACCATCTATTTTAACAATACTGTCATATAGTACCAAAATAAAATAAATAATTGAAGGCACCTCGTGTAATGGTTACTATAACTGGAAATAGTTACAGTGTGATTAGTTTGAATCCTGGACGATGCTGTTTGTATTTCACATAGCTCTAATACCCTTGGGAAAGGTATGAATCTAACTATTTTTTACCCAACTGGGGTTCAGTCAAGTGGCATATCCATCTCACCAATATTCTGCTGCTTTAGTAATACTGTAAGTTAAACTTTAAAATATCAAGTTAGAAAGCATATACAGATACTACACTAATCCTGGACGAGAATGTTTACATTTCACATAATGCTAATACCCTTGGGAAAGGTATGAATCCAACTATTTTCCATCAAGCTATGGGTAAATAGTAGGGTAGACTGGCTCTTTAAACCTAGTTCAGTAACCAGTCTAGGAGAAGGAAAACTCTGAATTCAAACCTGTTAAACTCCGCTTAAGAAATTGACCTTGTGTTACATCCTACTTATGAGGAGGGGTTGGTAAATATGTAGAGTACCTAAATAATGAGAATGGGATTTGTTTTTCCTAAAACTAATATCTGACAAAACCTAGGAAGAGAAAAACAACAATATCTCACAAGACTTATTAATTCAACCTACCAATTGCTAATTGCTCTGTTCACCATGTATCTTTGCTTAGTAAACCTTTTTCCTTATCCTTCATACTCGTATTCTTATTATTTCTCTGTTAATTCTGATACTTGATTTGCGACAAATACAATATTCTTTTTCATTACCATTTTCCCCAGGCTTTAAAAGTAACTCTTCTTTTGAACTCAGTATAAAGAAAATTGGGTTTATCTTAGCACAATATCACAAAACAAGATAATTTGAAATCTGCTATGAAAGTAAGCATCCTTCATTTTCCGTAAAAGAAGGACTCATTGACTCCTGTCTGTCAATAATGGGTTGAATGATACTTAATCCTGAAATGATGATCCAGTTCACTATAAATTATGGATTGACACTTTTAATCAATAGCAGAAAAAAAAGAAGAAAAAAAACTAACAGTAAGATCAGTTCACAATAAGTTCATTGAGGATTTCAGTGTTTTTAAGAGTCAAGTGTGGGAAACAAAGACGGTTTTTGTATCAAGTGAGGAGTGTATTCACAAAATCATTTGAATATAATCACAAAGCTGATTTTTATGATCATGTCTCATTGTGGTTGTGTCGTTCTTCATTCATCTTTTTTTATTATTATTTTGTTATTCTGACTCAATCTACTGGTCAACTGAGTCCCTTTATGCCAAATAAGCACCAAATATGGTAGTCTAAGTTCTTTTCTTTCTTTCTTTTCTTTCCTTCTTTCCTTATTTCTTCATTCTTTCTTTCTTTATTTATTTCCTTCTTTCTTTCTTTCTCATCAAACAAATGACTTAATCCTGAGCCCGACAGTTTCATAGACATTATGGTGACACTGGACAAACAGAAATGACACAATGGTGAAGTTGTGATCAATTTTCCAGGAACAAAGAAATCTGCCTTCTACAATGATCAACTCTTAATTAGACAGCGGACAAATACTTGACAATTCAATATGACTCTTCACTTTGTACTATTATGATTTCACAACTATTGAAACAAAGACTTCGAAAGAAAAATCAGAGGGTCTTATAACCTTCTGTTATAGATTGACTTCAAGACATCACTGTTTTAGTCTATATATGACGAACTACCTTTGTCAATACTCTTATGATAAAAGCATAGGACGGTTAAGGAACAGGAATTTAAGATATTCAATCACCTTTGATCAATACCTTTATGATCATACCATAAAAATGATCATAACTTTATTTAAGTGATCAATACCTTTATGATATAGTACCCATAAAAAAATGACTCAATTATTTACACTAGCTGTGTGCTCCATAGTGACTCAATTATTTACACTAGCAAATATATGCAGGTGCAAGTATATAAGTTTTAACGTAATAAGATATTATATTAAATTAGAAAGGCTAATGAAACTAAATAAAAATGCAGATAAAAAGATTTGAAACAGAGGGGGGTATAATCGTAAAATAGAACAACTGGTACTTACTCTTCCATCACTCCCATCTTTCATTGCTAAATTTTCCTTAATTATTTAGTTAAAATAGGAAGTAAAGAATAAATTTACAGTTATTTCTTTTTTTAATGGATTTCTTTTAAGATTTATTTTTGCTCATATTCATTAAGATAAAACCAAACAATTAGAAATCAATAATACTAATTTTTTAAATCAAATTTTTAATATCAATATGCTGTTACATGTAATCGATTGCAGGCAAAATAGAAACGAAATTCAAAGCTAAAAAGGAACACCCCAGAATATTCTTAGAACTCTGTGATGTCAGAGCTGAGGTGCGTGTCTGAGTAAATGACCCCAACAACTAATTACCGGAAGGACGAATTTTGCTTAGTCATGTCACGTAGGTATTTTTTTGGAGAAAGAGAAGGCCAAGCGATAGACAGAAACGTACACCACCACTTTTGGGGAAGGGAAGCGATCTCTATTACTACCTTAGTTTTTACCAGACCATTTTGAGGGCAGTTGGACTCCTGACCCTTTGAGGGTAGGCGATAATCACCTTCATGCGGCCTAGGAGAAATTTCTACTACTAAGGATGGTTGGACTCCAGACCCTGTTGAGGATAGTCGATATCACCTTCATGCGGCATAGAAGCAATTAGACCCGGAGTGGTCATCCACACAGATATGAGCCGAACCAAGAAATGAATCAACTAAAACGAAGATAAGTGCCACATTCCATCATGTAATTTTTCTATAGACTGTCACCTTGTATTTCATTCAAGTTATATGTATATGTGTGTTTGAATCGACTATGACCCCTGAAAAAAAAGCTATAATGCCTCTTATCATGCCATCCCACTTAAAACCCAAACAGACAGCGTCACGATGAATATCCCCATTGCAGATTTATATTATATATATATGCCTGCGAATTTCCGCTTTATCCTCCTCCCAAGACTCAAACTTATTGAATAAAACTATGTTATAAAATAATATATATATGTCTTATTGTTCTATTGCCAAATTTGCATGTGCTCCTCTCACCTCTTCTTTGGTCTCTCTGATGGAGAATAGCGTGTAAATGTTGAAAACGATAAGTGAACATAACAATGCAAATTAGCCTTTCCGTTCACACTGTAAACTGCTATTTTGTTGTATATATAAATACAATTGCATGTTATTTGTATGTAGATATGGTTAACAGTATTAATAATGTAAAAAAAAAATTATTAATATTTGAAGTTTAAATAAAAATAAAATCATGGAGAATATGATGAAAATAATTACTGTGAAGAATAATTAAAGTTCCAATTACCGTCAAACTGGGAAGACAAGGCAACAAACAGTTGTAATTGAAATACAAACTCGAATGTCACAAAGTCTACTGCTTAAATGGTAGGGATGTAAAGGGTGGTCCGCCATCACTGCTGAGTTCTTCCCCATAAGTCTGGAATATCTCTCGACAAATTGAGATATTCCAGACTTATGGTGCCCCGGAAAAACTCAGCAATGATGGCGGACCACCATTCGGGTTTGTATTTCACTTACAACCGTTTGTTGCCTTGTCTTCCCAGTTCGACAGTAATTGGAACTTTAATTATTCTTCATACGGGAATTGTGACTTGAGTAGTAATATAGTTTTGGTTACAGACAAACACACAATCTCCATTATAATAACAAGATAAGGCTTGGCACTTCTGTCCAGCATCAGTGCACTGTTTAGGGTCAAACTATTGTTTCCCTGCCTTCTATCTAGGATCAGTATAGGTTGTATTTACCAAATCCCTCTGCACGAGCAGGATGTGGCACACAGTCAATTTTTAAGCAGACTTTAAGTAAAATTGGCAGAGTGCTCTATTGTTGGTATCAGCCGGACAACAAGGAGTCTATCCCCTTTTCACTTGCACAAGACCAGGGAGATTGTTTTTGCTGTGGTGGGGTGCCACACCTACCACCAGCTCCCCACTTTACTGCACAGATCTGATTACCCAGTCTGTGCTACTCATGCACTGAATTGGTAATATCAAACCAGGAACCTTGTGATTACAAGGTGAGTGCTCTACTGACTGAGTAAGCAGAGTTTAACAGGTTGGAATTCAGAGTTTTCCTAGAACAGTTGGCATAACGGTTGAAAGCCCAGTTTGCCCTACTATTTACCCATAATTGGGAGAATTTTTAACTTGTGTTGATGATAATGGTTGTATTTTTGAGGAAAACAAGTATTGATATATAGATTTAAAACCAGAATTTTTTTTACATCAAATTGATTTTAGCAACAAGGAAAACCAATACACGACCAAAACAAGAGTGTTCAAACTTTGATGAATTCAATATAACACCCAAGGATTGACTTATACAAACACTTCAATATTATAAAGTAGGAACAAGAAAATATTGTCAATAATCTGAGTTAAAAGAATGTGTAAATATCTTAAAATGAAATTTATGAATCAATTTATAGAAATGAAGAAGAGGTGCATGTCACATATTGGTTATTAGAACAGAAAATGGAATTGATGTGCCAAGTTCAAATCCTGGCTGTGGCTGTTTGCATTCACTTCACACTAATACTTTTGAGAAAGGCATGAATCCACTTCTCCCTGTAGGAAAGGGCAAAATTACAGGGTAGATTAGGCTCTCTAGTTATGGTTGGTTGGTTGGATGGATTTTACAGAATGTCAACCCATTGGATCATCCCATGCCAAATACATTTTTTTCTTTATTCATCCTTGTTGATGGGTACTCAATTTTTTTCAAACATTTGTTTCTATTTAACCCATTGATGGGATCCTAACATGCACCACCACTCGAGTCAGAGCAGAGCAATGGTGATGAAGGGGCACTCCACAGACATCCAGAACTGGAACCTCACCATCAGATAGAATTATTCCCAGGACACTAAGACCCTTAGCCCCCACCTTCTAGCACATATATGATGAAGAGGTTGGTGATGTTGCCATAATAGCAATAGGATTGGGACAGTCATATAGGCGCCAGGTCTTGACGTGTACAGCCGATTGGAGGCAAACTTAAACCATAGAGAAGTTAATGAGAAACAATTATACAATCCTGTAATTGCTTTCAAAACTTCAAAAGTCTCAACACAAAGTTTATCGCGTGCAACAATAACACAGCAATCTCCAGCGTATACTCAATAATGCATTCCAAAGTGTCTTGCTTCTTTTCCTGCTATGTCTGGTGTTTTATACTCAGCTTGATCTCGAAAAAAATTTGCATATGTGCAAATACATACTTGCCAATTTTTCTGGCTTTGAGATCGCATCTCCTTAAATTAAGGTGTTACGGCAGCCATATTTTATTTTATTTTGAGCCCTTCACTCATTTTGTATGCAAGACATGTTTGTGCCTGCTTTGAGCTCAAAGGTGCATCATTTCTTTAGCTGCAATTTCCTAAAAATAATCATGGTAATTCAGTTTACTGTGAACAGCTTTAAATGTCCAAATCCTGAAAGGACACAGCATTTCCATATCATAGAATTAAAATAGATGCTTGAGAAAACCTTTTATTGTTTTAGATCAGCTAATATTTAGGATTATTTCTAATAAGCAAAACTTAAGCCTACTTTGAAAGTATTAGTATACTATGTGATAGGGGAGATATTTAAACAAATCCTGTAGAGCAGCACCCCCCCCCCCAAAAAAAAAGCAGCTGTATGTTTACTTGCTTCCTATCACCCAAACCATCCAAGAAAAACACTGCTGGAGAAGCAAGACAAACTCATAAGTGACATTCTCCTGTGGACATACCAGTATAGGCTAACCAGCAAAAACCTACATCAACAAGCTATGCATGGATTCTTGATGGCATGTGGAAGACCTGCCAGGGGCAATCACTGATAGGGATGGTTGGTGAGAGAGTCATGAGTATCCATACTGTCAACACAACCTGATGATGATGAATAATAGAAATAAGAGAATCTGTAACATAAATTTTTAAAAGTGATTATTTTATACTTTCCTGGGATAATAGACATATTTTGATAGTAGATAAAAAATATATATTCATGCTTTTTACTTAAGAAAAAAAAATAGGAATCAAATTATATACAAGACTGAACTGAATGAAAATAAATATGGTGCCTAGATCTTATTTTAAAAAGATAAATACTTTATACTTATTTTGCTTTTTAAATTATTATACCCACCCCCTCGGCTGGTCACATCAAGCCTTAGCACCTATATGATTGTCCCAATCCTATTGCCCTTATGGCAAGCCCCAGTACTTTTTATCATATATGTGCTAGAAGGTGACGTCTGAGTGTCTTATTGTCCTGGATAAGATGTTAAACTGCATCTAGTGGAGCTTTGGGGAATGTGGAGTACCCCTTCATTACCATTACTCTCAGGTCTACTGACCCAGAGTGGTAGTACCTGTTATGATCCTATCTATGGGTTAAATAGAAAAAAATGAGTTTTAGAAAAAGTGTGTTTTAAAAAAAAATTGAGTTTAAAAAGAAAATTGAGTACCCATCAAGAACAAATAAAAGAAAACATCTTCAGCATAAAATAACCTAACAAGGATTGACATGCCATAAAATCCAACCAATCAACCTACACACCCACCCCAATTTTTATTTCATCTACATCTACTCCTACTAAAACTTTTAGTTACCTTAATAATTTCAGATTTACATTTTATACTTATCTTTGTAATCCATTAGATTTGTCTCTTTCCAAAATATAAAAGAATTCACTCTGTTTTCAAGACTGGAATTGCCATAATGTAAAAGATTTTCTATAAAACCTTTCAGATGTGAAAATTCCTGAATTTTCTTTGATACGCATAACTGCACACACACATACTTGGGACATTTAAAAAAATGGCAGCAAAGAAAAGAAATTGAGAAAAAACTATTCAAATTGTAAATTGCTTTGGGTATTATTGATCAGATAAGAGAAAATTTAATTGCTAATTTTAATAATGGCTGAAAAAAAGGGGGGAAAATGGAAATAGACAAAAAGGAAAAATCAGAAAAATAGAAATGTTATGTAAAGGGAGGAAAAAATAAGCAAATTATAATGACAAAAGTGAAGAAGAAATTGTTAGGAAAAAATAATTGTAAAATAAAGAGAGGGAATGAAATGGACAAAAAGAAAGAATGAAAGAAAGAAAAAGATATTAGGAAAATGACAAAGAAAGAAATAGATAAATAAAGAGATGTTAAAAAAAAAGGCAGAAAAGAAAGAAGGAAAGATGTTAGAAAAAAGAAAGAAAGAAAGGAAAGATATAGAAAGAAGAAAAAGAAGAAAGATATGAAGAGAAAGAAAGGAAAGATATGAAGAGAAAGAAAGGAAAGATAAGAAGAGAAAGAAAGGAAAGATAGGAAAAGAAAGAAAGGAAAGATAGGAAAGATAGGAAGAGAAAGAAAGGAAAGATAGGAAGAGAAAGAAAGGAAAGATAGGAAGAGAAAGAAAGATAGAAAAAGAAAGAAAGGTAGGAAAAGAAAGAAAGAAACATAGGAAAAGAAAGAAAGAAAGAAAGATATGAAAAGAAAGAAAGAAAGATATGAAAAGAAAGAAAGATATGAAAAGAAAGAAAGAAAGAAAGATATGAAAAGAAAGAAAGAAAGAAAGATATGAAAAGAAAGAAAGAAAGAAAGAAAGATATGGAAAGAAAGAAAGAAATGAAAAGAAAGAAATGAAAAGAAAGAAAGAAATGAAAAGAAAAGGAAAAAAAGATATGAAAAGAAAGAAAGAAAAAGAAATATGAAAAGAAAGAAAGAAAAAGAGATATGAAAAGAAAGAAAGAAGAAGAGATATGAAAAGAAAGAAAGAAGAAGAGATATGAAAAGAAAGAAAGAAGAAGAGATATGAAAAGAAAGAAAGGAAGGAAAAAGATATGTTAAGAAATGAAAGAAAAAGAATAGAAGGAAAGGAAAGAAAAGACCTGAAACAAATATATTACACATACAATACAATATATAAAAAAGATTTTTTTTAAATAAAAATACAATAATAAAAAGAAAACTACTATCTATTACACATTGTCTCCACTTTGAAGGACAAACAAAAAAGGAAAGAAATCCACTTAACAACAAAAAAAAGAGAAAAAGAAGAATCAAACTGTGAATGACCAATCATGAATCATTAAAATAGTCAAGAAAATGTTTAATACCAAATTTATTATACATTTTTCTTGACTATTCCCCATTGGTCACTGTGGAGTCACCATTGAATTGGTCAGTCATATAAGAAGAAAGAAGCTGATTATATTATAAAAGTTAAGGGATGGGATTGGTAAGAACGAGACAAAGTAACTGTTACCCAGGTAACAACCATCATCATCATCATCATTATCAGTTGTTATTTATTCAAGTGTAGACAACCTTCTTCCCTTATCCACCATCCATACCCCCTCCCACCTTTTTTTCCCATTAAAAGGGATGAATCACCCCCAATCAAAAGGATGAGAGTGTGTGTGTGGGGGGGGGAAGGAGAGTTGGTAGACAATCAGGGTGGCTAGAAGTGGATAGGTAGTCAACTCCTGCTTAGCACCCTAGCATGTACCAGACATATCACTCGCCTCACTCACAGACACTGAAAGCCTTTATCTTCTTTTAGACTTTTTTTTATGTCTTTTTTTTTTAAGAAAAAGTAAAAATGTAGACAAACATTATTTTGTAATTAGGACACACTGTGTAAAAAAAAGAAAATATGCACAATATAAAGAAAATTCGGTTATTTCCTATAAGTCTTACATAAACAAAGGGGAACCACTCTTGACTGATAAATTATTTATTTATTTATTGATCTACTACGAAAAAAGAAGTTAGGGTTATGGTTAGTTTAATGGGAAAATAAATAAATAATTTATCAGTCAAGAGTGGTTCCCCTTTGTTTATGTTAGACTTATAGGAAATAACCGAAAATTCTTTGTTGTGTAGCTAAGTATATATATATATTGTTATAATGGAGATTCAGTGTCTGTCTGTCTGTAGCTGAAACTATGTCACTTGCTTATATCACAATACCATCAGGAACTGCGTAAGTTTATCAATGAGTATTTAATTTATATTATTGTCAAGATCATTGCTACATAGAATGAATATTATTAACGGTGTCTCTATGAAAATCAGAGTTAGATTTGCCTCAAAACAGCCCATGTTATTAGTGCATTTAAAATCCTGCAATGTGTCATATATCACTAAAAAATAAAGGTTTACATAATATATGGTGTAGTTAATTTGCATACTGGTTTTAACAAAACCGGGTTTAATAAATATTTACTTGGTGTTATTGATCTCTAATGTTATTGTTTTATTCTCCAATGTATTAATTTCAATCCTATGATTTTATATATAAAATAATTAAAATAAGTGTAATCTTTTTACATGCATTCTTATTTAATTCAGTAAAAATAAAAACCTTGCAACAGATTCAACATCTGATTACAGATATATATCTATATTTATTATCAGAATACATTCTGGTTGTGTTACATAATTTATGAGCAGCTTATAAATTATGAACGTACCTGTAGTTAGAATTTTGAATTAGGGTCCATTAACTTAAAAAGACAGGGTCCATGGAAAGTTACCAAACAGTTGTGACAGGTAATGATCTTTAAATTGACCCCTAGAAAGCACGCAATAGATTTTAGTTTAGTTAGTCAGATGTGACGCAGATTTCAGAGCTGGTGGATTTATGGGTTGCCGATCTGATGTCGAAACAGCTGCAGAGTCAATATGGGCAGGGCGAAAATAAAGCTTTATCTTAAAACAACCAGGTTTTGTTGTTAAGTGAATATTAACAAGCAATGACCAGCCCAAAGAAAAATCAACCCCCAGCAGAGAAGTAAGCCCAACCAGAGAACATGGGAGCGGAAGTAGAAGCAGAAGTGTAACAAATAAGACCATCTTCATCATCTATCATCTACTCTATCTTCTGACTGTTGCTCTCAATCTCCCATTTATATACCTGATGCTGAATGAGTATATATATATATATATAACACATTTCCTATTGTTACAAAATGAATGGGGTAGCCTATTCATTTTGGAATGTAGTGTGAAAGTTTTGTTAAGTGAATATTAGCAAGCAATGACCAGCCCAGCCCAAAGAAGAATCAATCCCCAGCAGAGAAGTAAGCCAACCAGAGAACAAGGCAGCCGAAGCAGAAGCGTAACAAGACCACTGTATCATCTATAATCCCTTATCTATCTATCTCTCAGTCTCTCTCCCCGATTATATACATCCGAGAAAAGGTCTATATAACATATTTATAGATGCAAACTTTTCTCCCCAAAACAAATTCAGACTGTCTACTAATGGAATGTCAGTCACCATATGGCCCTTATTTTTTCCTTTCTCTGTCCCTCTCCTCCATTATATACCAGAGTATGTTAGAGGACTAACATGTCTGAAGTCACCTGGCGCAACACCATGAAGCTAAGAAGTTCAGAAGAAAGCAGTGGCAATAAAGCACCGGCACATCAACATCTTCAGAGACAGCTTTCACATGCGACATCTGTGGTCGAGAATGTTTTTCGAACATTGGACTTCACAGTCACAGGAGGCACTGTAACTTCAGGTGCATAAAAACTATATTATAGTCTTTCGAGACTGATATGCCAATAAATGTTAGAAGGGTATATAACAATTAGCAGTTATTTCCTATAACTCCAACATAAACAAAGGGGAACCACTCTTGACTGATGAATTATTTATATTTATTTATTGATCTACAAGGAAAAAAGAAGATGGGGTTAGGGTTTAGGGTTAGTTTAATGGGAAAATAAATAAATAATTTATCAGTCAAGAGTGGTTCCCCTTTGTTTATGTTGGAGTTATAGGAAATAACCCAATTGGCCCTCTATAATATTTTTTTTTAAATCATTGTCAAAAATTAACCTAGCCAGCCATCTTGGTTTGTTGGGTTTCATGGTATGTCAACCCTTGTTGGGTTATTTTATGCCTAAGACATAATGTTTTATTCATTCTTGATGGGTATTCAAAATTTCAAAAACTCAATCTTTTTTTTATTTCTTAAATCAATTTTTTTAAACACATTTTTTTCTATTTAACCCATAAATGGGACTCTAACAGGTACTACCTCTGGGTCAGAGTAGACCTGGGAATAATGGCAAAGAAGGGGTACTCCACACTACCCAGGCTCCAAAATTGAAACTTCACCATTAGATGAAATTTAATGTCCTTCTAGCACATATATGATAAAAAGGGTTGGGGCTTACCATAACGGCAATAGGTTTGGGACAATCATATAGCTGCTAGAGCTTGACATGACCAGGGTTCCATCCTTAAGCATTATGGTTCGCTGCCAACAGGGAAAGGTATAGGGGGGATTTTACCCCTCTGTAGAGGTGCAGTCAGTGTATTCTTCAGCCTCAACTGACACAGTGGTTGCTAATAGTAGTAATATAGTGGAGAGGTGCCTTCGCTGGCTTGGACATGTCAGGAGAATGGAAAATGGCCGCATCTCAAAAGATCTTTTGTATGGCGAATTAGTAAAAGGCTTCCAATCGGTTGGTAGACCACGCCTATGATTTAGAGATGTCTGCAGGAGAGTCATGAGGATATGCCATATTGACACAAACACGTGGGAGGTAGATGCAAAAAATAGAGCGGCCTGGCGCCTTAACATTAAGCAAGGCATGGAGAGGGTGAGGTGGAAGGAGAGTAGCCTCAACAGCAAAGAGAGCCAGAAAAAGGGAGAAAAGACAGAAGCCCCAGAAAGCATCACAGTTTGTGTGCATTCAGTGCACCAAAGACTGTCATTCAAGGCCTGCAGAGTCACTTGCACAAAGGCAGATCATTTTTTTTTTTTGACACTACGCCATCGTCTTAATGGACAGAAAGGTGCAACAAACATAGTTTTACATGTTTAACTTATGTCTGAATATAATAAAATGGTTACCCATACTTAAACTGGGGGGGGGGGGTATAACTGGAAATAGATTCTCATTCTATCTCTTGCACTCACACACTGAATGGCTGTAAATGGCATCTTGATAGTTTTAAAAAAACAGCTGGATTGATAGATAAAAATCAAAACAAACCCAGCACTCCTACACTCACTGTGGACTATGATAGTGTATTATGTTTACATCCATTTTTAAAAAATTAATTAAAAACCCTGACGATCCTAATGGTGAAACTCAAGTAGGGTTATTCTGACTGTTTTGGTTTTCCAAACCAGCTCTACAAACGTATTGAGCAATTTTATATTCATCCATAATTTCGACTTATTCATTTAATTATTCTTTTCAACAGTCAAAATTGTGACTAACTTGATTTTTGGGTTTCTCCATGAAATCAATCCCTTTTCATATATATATATATATAAGCTTGTGGATTTATTTTTTTTAAAATAGTTTTTGAGGTCTTACTTGTATATTGTTTATACAATTTATACATTTGATGTTGTATACGCCTGTATGAGATATTTTTGTGGGTATTGTTTTTATTACTGTTTATGTTTCTGATTGCTTTTGAAATTTTGCAACTGTTTTGTTTCCAATGATATTTTGGGTTATTTCCAATGATGGTTGAGGTTGAAAATATTGGGTAAAATAATGTATGTGTAAAAGAAACATAATCAGTAATAAAAACAACTATACCCACAAAAAATTGATGCAGGCATATATACCATTAAATAATAAACAATACACAGGTGAGACCTCAGGAACTATTAACAAATGAATCTATGAACACAAAAGAGACACAAAAAACAGTTAGTTGAATAATGCATTAACAAAGCATATATAAGTCACAGATTGTTTTTAGATTAAATAAGCTTTATAGTAACAAAAATGAATATACTTTTGATACACCATAATAATAAGAAGAAAAGAACTTGCCATCTAATTGATTTTGCCATTCCAACAAACCATAGAGTGAAAAAAAAAAAATTGAAAACCTAGACAAATACCTAAACCTTGCCAGTGAGCTGTAAAAAATTATGGAAAATGTAGTTGACAGTGATGCCAATCATAATTTGAGCCCTGGAACAGTTTCCAAGAACCTGGAAAATAGCCCAGGTAAACAGGAGATCAGAGTTTGTTTTGCTTTGTTTTATGGCATATCAACCTCAGTGGGTTATTTGATGCCGACAAAGTCTTGAAATAAATTCATTTTAATGGATACTCAATTTTTTATGAACACATTTTTCTATTTAATCCATAGATGGGACCCTAACAGGTACTACCACTCCGAGTCAGGGTGTGACCAGGGAGCAATGGTGATGAAGATGTGCTCCACATCCCCCAGACCCTTAGCTACTGCTTTCTAGCATATATATGATAAAAAACGGTTGGGGGTTGACATAAAGGCAATAGGGTTGGTGCAATCATATAGGTGCTAGGGCTTAAAGTGACCAGCTGATTGATTAAAAATTGAGACCATCTAGACCACAACACTACTAAAATTGGCTATGATACTTTAAGAGTCCTGGAGATCTGATGAGACTAGCTGTCACTCCAGTGAAAAACCACCAGTTGCAGCTGGTGTGAAAGAATTGCAAGTTATAGTCATATAGTGAAGTCATAGATAGTCTTTATATTTGTATTTGATATTAATATTTGAAGTATAAGTCTATAAAAAGTGAAAACACTTTTGATGCATCCTAATATGATAAGCTCTTTAGCAAGTTGACTTGTTTGTTTGATGCTATGTGATATTCAGATTACAACAAAAGAAATCAAGAAAGGTTCACACAAAGACGGGCCAAAAAAGTATTGCACTGGAACTTGATATTTCACAAAAGGCTCAACAGCAAAAAAATATGTTGTTTTTTTCCCTTCACTGAGTCATGAAGATTACTAAATCTGTGATCAATATATGAAATGTTGCCCAGATTTTTTAAAAATAAAAATAAAAAAAGGGGAAAAAATAAAAAAAAGATGTTAACTGAACTGTAGGGTGAAAGAGGAGAGTTGATAGAAGACAAGGGTAGGGCTGTGAAACATCAGGGAGAGGGGAGTAAGACAGACAGACAGACAGACACACAGATGAAAAGATGTTTTGGGCAGGTGCAGTGAGAGATGGGAGTGCAAAAGAAGGGGGATGATAATAGTGTGGGTCTGCAGACCTCAGAGTATTTGGTGGGAATGTGTACAGTTAGGGAATGAAGAATTCCTTCTTCACTTCTGGCTAATCTAATTACGGTCTGAGTAATTAAGTTTGGTGAACAGAGGCAAGGAATCAATCATCTGATTTTAGAAAACAGAAAGCAACAGTGCAAAGAATTGGAATTGTAAAGAATCGGTGATGCAATTGAGATTTAAGCCTTGGCAGATCAACTATTGGATCAAATGTTTTTGAAGTTTCTTGTTAAAAAAAAAAAATTCTTTTTTTATATTACCGTATTTGACGGCATATAAGACGCATCCCCATTTCAGCAGGTCAGATTCAGGAAAAAAAAGTGTATTTAAGTATATACGCTCCTGTTAACCTTGATTATAACAATACCAGCAATAAAATAAGGATGTATGGAGTTTAGGTAGGTAAAAGTACTGAGCGTAAGCTGGGTTGGTGAGCATCATAGAGAAGATTAGCCTAGGCCTACAGGAGGTCTCAAACTTCACCTACGATGTATAAGACGCAGGGCAATTTTTTGAGCCAAAATTTTGGAAAAAAAGTGCATCCTATATGCCGTCAAATACAGTAATCAGAAGAAATAAGAAACAAAAATTGATGGAGAAAAATGAATGGAGATACATCTTTTTTCTTTTCTTTTTAAAAAAAGAAAGGAAAAAGCAAAAAAAAGGCAAAGTATACTTGACTTCAGCTGAGAAGCCTGTATCTATATTTACCAACATTTCCACACAGCAGGATGTGACACAAGGTTAATTTCTTAAACAGAGTTCAACATGTTTGAATTCAGAGTTTTCCATCTCCTAGACTAGTTGCCTAACCAAGAGTCTAGTCTACCCTACTATTTACTCATAGCTGGAGGGAGAATAGTTGGATTCATAGCTTTCCCAAGAGTATTAGCGCTATGTGAAATGCAAACAGCCTCATTCAGGATTTGAACTTGTTTCACTGTGTCCATTTCCTATGACAGTAACCATTAACCTCCAACCCGATATATGTATATACAAGGTGGTCAGAAGAAAAAGAGTCATAAACTGACAGATAAAAAGTTTGATGTTTAATTCTGAATCTTCAATCAATATAGAAGGAAATTATTTCTATTCAATCATATCAATATTTGGTTAAATTGAACTTAATGAACCTAAATTCCACTGTCGTATGTCACCCCGCTGAAAGAAAAAAATGTACCAAAAATCAGGGAATTAACCAAATTTAATGAAATTATCAGTGTTGATATATTAATGAATAAAAGATATAATGCACCAGTTATTTTATTTAAAAACTTTTACATTTTTTCAGGTATCTTTGAGGTGTAACACAGATTCTCAAAGATACGTGGTTCAAAGTTAACTGACCTGAAAAAACATAGTTTCATAATTTCTATTATAAGATTATAACTACTGTTAACTAATGTTCAGTATTTTCTGTTATTTGTTATAAAATTCTGTCATGTAGTTTTTGTTATGACCATTTCTACAATCAACAAAAAAGACACTGTTTGAAATGTTAACTGAAGCAGATTTATAATATGAGAGACAGTAAAAAAATAAAAAAATAAAAAACATTCATTAAGAAATCTAATAGAGACAAAAATCAGATCTAGAGAAAATATCTTTTGTCAACCTTTAACTATTGGAATAAGAAAGAAAAAAAAAAAAGAAAAACTTTTTTTAAAAAATCAACATTCTCTAAGAGATTTGTTTTGTTCTCTATTTTTTTTCTTATACATCAATGTGACTTATTGATTAACGAATGTAACTCATTTCAGTTAACCACTCAACAAATGGCAGACATTGACTGACTAGAAAGTCTGATCAGATAAACAACATTTTCAATTGACTATACCATTACACACACATATTAAATAGTAGTGTAATAATTCGATTAGACAAAGACAAAATAAGATAGAAATTAGTAAAGAAGAAAATTTTGCTTGAATTATTTATAACATGTCTTGAAAGCTTAATTGAGAAAATATGGGAAAAAAAGTTAATAAATCTAATAATAAATGGAGATTATGTGTGTCTGTAACCGAAACAATGTCATCAAAACCAATGTCACAATTCCCTCAATTATTTACATTATATTCTCAATGGTTAATAAATAATCATCATTCAAACTTAATTACCATTTTATTTATTAACAATGTCTCTATTAGGGTCTAACTGAGATAGTTTTGCCTCAAAACAGCCCATATTATTAATGTGTTTAAAATCCTGCCATGTGTGTTATGTATCATTAAGAAATAAATGTTTATATAGTATATAGAGGGAATAATTTGCATACCAGTTTTACCAAAATACTTGGTGTTATTGATTTCTAATATTATTGTTTTTTATCAAACATATTATAAAGTAATCCTATGTATAATTTCATATTAAAATCAATTAGAATAAAGTAAACATAAGTATAACCTTTTTTGTGTTCTTAATTTCCATTAGTTTAACTTGATTCAATTATATCAAAATTTAAATACTTGTGCTTGGAGGGCACATTTTTTTGCTAGTCTAAATAAAGAATATTTCAACAATTGTTGATTTGATGATGTCATAACAGAATGATTGGATAAATTAGAAGAATTAATGCTAAATGAGTTAAATAAAAAAAGTATCAAGAGAGGTTTAAAGGTGAACAGAAATAAGACAAATATAACATCACGAAAACAATCCTAAAAATAGAAGATTAATTAGTAGAAGAAATTAAATAGAATAAAATTATACAGGGTGGCCAATATTGATGGGATACATTTTAAATGCTATTTTCTCAGATTACAAAAGCGACACAGAGTACTACGTATACTTATTACATAACTGGTACACAGGAGTTTTACATATGATCTAAAATTTGAATATTATGACTGTGAGATGGTCACCATCATGACGAAAACATTCGAGAGCTCAATTTCTCTGTACTACGAGATGTTCGAGGGTGACCTGGAGATTTTCTCTTCCTGGCATTGCCTGTCTCTCGGAAATTTGTAACAGCATGAAGGATCACCTTTCGGAATAGTGCCTCTCATTTTCCAAAATGCTGTCGGAAAATTTTCTTTGGGCTGCAATGGTGGATCTTTGGCTGGCAAAGTATTCTTCGACTACATATGCAATTTTCTTTTGGACTCCACGGCATTATGAGGATCACCAAAATCATACCTGAAAGTAATAAAACTTAATGTAATATTCAAATCTTAGATAACATATAAAACTCCTATGTATCAGTTATGAAATAATATATTAAGTATTCTGTGTCATTTTTATAATCTGAGAAATAGCATTTAAAATGTGTTCCATCATTATGGTCCACCCTGTATAAGACAGATGATAAAATTAGAGAAACACCCTTTAAAAAGAAATAAAAGAGAAAACAATAGAATAGAAGACATTTAGTAAAAATAGAGACATAATGAGATGCACCTAAAAAATATTATTAAAATGTAAAATATAAGATGTATTATTTGGATTTTTCAGATTCTTGTTTTCATCTTTATTGTTATATACACAATGTTTCAGCTGATGTACCCTTTGGCCTGCTTCAGGTGTTTCTTGTTAAATTCAGGAACCTTCTTGTTGCAACTGGACCCTACCTTTATTCAATCCACCGTTAACCATGGCTGGGTACAAGTGTTAAGCTATGTTATTTCACCCTTGGTCAGGATTGATCCTGAAACTACAGATGATTGTCACTTAAAACTGTATTAAGTTAACCCTTATAAACATTGTGCCATATGTCCAACTAGACAACTCAGACTGAATTTTTGGAACATAAACCTAATGTTCTTTTTTTACCTAGAATATTTACCTTTATACTTATGTTGATTTTTTTTTTTTTTACCTTGAATCATATTGCGTTTTTAAAAAAATCTAATCTAGCCTTTTTAATTATTGGTTCCCCATATTGTATTCATCTCTATACTTGGTCTACTTAAGAGGTTGCTATAACTTAACACATGAGCTGATTATTTGAGACGTGTTTTTCTCCCTATTATCCTAACTTCATCCCATAAGTGCAGATAATACAAATTATCAAGCCTCATCTCAAAAATCCAGATAAAATATAATACTAACTATAGATTATGGCCGTGGAACTTGGAAATTAATCAAATCAGAAAAAAAAGAAATTCAGAGTTGCAAAAATATCAATTGAGAGATCAAACTAAGAGATGAAAAGAGATTGACATGAATCAGAGACCAAACTAAGTGATAAAAAGAGATCACATGAATCAGAGACCAAACTAAGAGATAAAGAGAGATCAACATGAATCAGAGACCAAACTAAGTGATAAAAAGAGATCCACATGAATCAGAGACCAAACTAAGTGATAAAAGAGATCCACATGAATCAGAGACCAAACTAAATGATAAAAGAGATCAACATGAATCAGAGACCAAACTAAGTGATAAAAAGAGATCCACGTGCATCAGAGACCAAAATAAGATCAAATGTAGCATAAAAATTATTTTAACAATCAAAATAGAAGTGAGCAGGAAAGATAGCAAAAGGGAGGATAACAATTGGTTAATAAAATGGTGTCTAAAAAATAACAAGACCTGACAAAACATGAGAAGAAACTGGATACTGAAGTTTGCTGGTAAGGTAGTAAAGGTGGCTCCATTGGGGAGTCTTACCCTCTGCAGAGGTGCAGTCGCTGTATTCTAATGCCCAGGCAACAGGGCGGCCTGACAGAAGATGAGAAGAAATCAGATACTGAAGTTTGCTGGTAAGGCTAGTAAAAATAATAAATGAATGTATCAGAAAATTCTTGTAATATGCAGTCACTTTAGCACTGCTCACAAGATACAAATAATTGAACATAATTGTTAAAAGGTTACTGAATCATCTGATGTATTTAGGCTAAAGATGACTTTTGTGATTGGAAGGATTTGCTTGGACACACATAGCAGATTGTCACTCCATGGTGTTGCATTTCTGTGAATTCTCAGAGTTGTCATGAAGGAATTGGGAAAATCTGATACTTTAGCTTTTATATATACTAGCAAATATATGCACCCTCCGGGTGCAAGTATTTTAGTGAAATTTATAATAAAATATATTAAATTAGAAAGCTAATGAAACTGAATAAGAATGTAGATAAAAAGATTTTGAACAGAGGGGGTATGATTGAAAAAATAGAACAACTTTGAAACTAACTCTTCCATCATTTTCCGTTACTCCCGTCTTTCATTGGTAAATTTTCCTAATTAAACTGTTTAGTTAAAATAGGAAGTAAAAGAATAATATTTACAGTTATTTCTTCTGTTAGGGATTTCTTTTAAGATTTATTGAAGAGATTTTTGCTCATATTCAATAAGATAAAACAAACAATTAGAAATCAATAATACTAAGCATATATTATTAAAATCAATTTTTAATATCAATATGCAAATTAGCCTTCCATTCATACTGTAAACCGCTATTTTGTTGTATATATAAATACAATGCATGTTATTAGCATGTAGATATGGTCAACAGTGTAAGTAATGTAAAACAATTTTATTAATAATTGAGGTTTAAAAATAAAAATAAATCATGGAGAATATGATGTAAATAACTAAAAGGAATTGTGACTTGTTATAGTAATATAGTTTCGGTTACAGACTGAACCCACAATCTCCATTATAATAAGATATAGATATATTATGTGTGTGTGTGTGTCAGTCTGTAACCGAAACTATTATAAATATATACAAGTCACAATTCCTTTAGTTATTTACATCATATTCTCCATGATTTTATTTTTATTTAAACCTCAATTATTAAAAATTGTTTTACATTACTTACACTGTTGACCATATCTACATGCTAATAACATGCAATTGTATTTATATATACAACAAAATAGCGGTTTACAGTATGAATGGGAAGGCTAAATTGCATATTGATATTAAAAAATTGATTTTAATAAATATATGCTTAGTATTTATGATTTCTAATTGTTTGGTTTTATCTATTGAATATGAGCAAAAATCTCTTCAAATAAATCTTAAAAGAAATCCCTTAACAAGAAGAAATAACTGTAATATTATTCTTTACTTCCTATTTTAACTAAACAGTTTTAATTAGGAAAATTTACCAATGAAAGACGGGAGTAACGGAAAATGATGAAGAGTTTAGTTTCAAAGTTGTTCTATTTTTTCAATCATACCCCTCTGTCAAAATCTTTTTATCTACATTCTTATTCAGTTTCATTAGCTTTTCTAATTTAATATATTTTATTATAAAATTTCACTAAAATACTTGCACCGGAGGGTGCATTTATATTTGCTAGTATATATAAAAAGCTAAAGTATCAGATTTTCCCAATTCCTTCCATGACAACTCTGAGAATTCACAGAAATGCAACACCATGGAGTGACAATCTGCAATTATGTGGTCCAAGCAAATCCTTCCAAATCACAAAAGTCATCTTTTAGCCTAAATACATCAGATGATTCAGTACCTTTTAACAATTATGTTCAATTATTTGTATCTTGTGAGCAGTGCTAAAGTGACTGCATATACAAGAATTTTCTGATACATTCATTTATTATTTTACTAGCCTTACCAGCATCAACTTCAGTATCTGATTTCTTCTCATCTTCTGTCAGGCCGCCCTGTTTGCCTGGGGCATTAGAATACAGCGACTGCACCTCTGCAGAGGGTAAGACTCCCCCCAATGGAGCCACTTTACTACCTTACCAGCAAACTTCAGTATCCAGTTTCTTCTCATGTTTTGTCAGGTCTTGTTTATTTTTTAGACACCATTTTATTAACCAATTGTTATCCTTTTCTATCATTTCCTGCTCACTTCTATTTTGATTGTTTAATAATTTTATGCTACATTTGATCTTATTTGGTCTCTGATGCACGTGGATCTTCTTTTATCACTTAGTATTTGGTCTTGATTCATGTTGATCTCTTTTTATCATTTAGTTTGGTCTCTGATTCATGTGATCTCTTTTATCACTTAGTTTGGTCTCTCGATTCATGTGGATCTCTTTTAATCACTTAGTTGGTCTCTGATTCATGGTTGATCTCTCCTCTTATCTCTTAGTTTGGTCCTCTGATTCTATGTCATCTCTTTTCATCACTTAGTTTGTCTCTGATTCATGTCAATCTCCTTTTTCATCCTTAGTTTGATCTCTCATGATATTTTTGGCAACTCTGAATTTCTTTTCTTTCTGATTTGATTAATTTCCAAGTTCCACGGCCATAATCTATAGTTAGTATTATATATTTTATCTGGATTTTTGAGATGAGGCTTGATTAATTTGTATTATCTGCACTTATGGGATGAAGTTAGGATAATAGGGAGAAAACACGTCTCAATAATCAGCTCATGTGTTAAGTTTATAGAACCTCTTAAGTAGACCAAGTAGTAATTAGAGATGAATACAATATGGGGAACCAATAATTAAAAAGGCTAGATTAGATTTTTTTAAAAAACGCAATATGATTCAAGGTAAAAAAAAAAAAAATCTAACATAAGTATTAAGTGTAAATATCTAGGTAAAAAAAAGCAGACATTTAGGTTTTAAAGTCCAAAATTCAGTCTGAGTTGTCTAGTTTGTGACATATGGCACAATGTTTATAAGGGTTAACTTTAATACAGTTTTAAGTGACAATCATCTGTATGGTTTCAGGATCAATCCTGACAAGGGTGATAATACATAGCTTAACACTTGTACCCAGCCATGGTTAACGGTGGATTGAATAAAGGGTAGGTCTTCCAGTTGCAACAAGAAGGTTCCTGAATTAACAAGAAACACCTGAACAGCCAAAGTACATCAGCTGAAACATTGTGTATATAACAATAAAGATGAAAACAAGAATCTGAAAAATCCAAAATAATCATCTTATATTTTACATTTTAATAATATTTTTTAGGTGCATCTCATTATGTCTCTATTTTTACTAAATGTCTTCTATTCTATTGTTTTCTCTTTTTATTTCTTTTAAGGGTTTTTCTCTAATTTTATCATCTGTCTTATACGGGTGGACCATAATGATGGAACACATTTAAATGCTATTTTCTCAGATTATAAAAATGACACAGAATACTTAATATATTAATTTCATAACTGATACATAGGAGTTTTATATGTTATCTAAGATTTGAATATTACATTAAGTTTTTATTACTTTCAGGTATTGATTTTGGTGATCCTCATAATGCCGTGGAGTCCAAAGAAATTGCATATGTAGTCGAAGAATACTTTGCCAGCCAAAGATCCACCATTGCAGCCCAAAGAAAATTTTCCGACAGCATTTTGGAAAATGAGAGGCACTATTCCGAAAGGTGATCCTTCATGCTGTTACAAATTTCCGAGAGACAGGCAATGCCAGGAAGAGAAAATCTCCAGGTCACCCTCTCGAACATCTCGTAGTAGCAGAGAAATTGAGCTCTCGAATGTTTTCGTCATGATGGTGACCATCTCACAGTCATAATATTCAAATTTTAGATCATATGTAAAACTCCTGTGTACCAGTTATGTAATAAGTATACGTATTTGAGTACTCTGTGTCGCTTTTGTAATCTGAGAAAATAGCATTTAAAATGTATCCCATCAATATTGGCCACCCTGTATAATTTTTATTCTATTAAATTTCTTCATAATTAATCTCTATTTTTAGGATTGTTTCGTGATTATATTTGTCTTATTTCTGTTCACCTTTAACCTCTCTTGAACTTTAATTAACCATTTAGCATTAATTCTTCTAATTTATCCAATCATTCTGTTATGACATCATCAAATCAACAATGTTGAAATATTCTTTATTTAGACTAGCAAAAAAAAATGTGCCTCCAAGCACAAGTATTAAATTTTGATATAATTGAATCAAGTTAAACTAATGAAATTAAGACACAAAAGAGGTTATACTTATGTTTACTTTATTCTAATTGATTTCAATATGAAATTATACATAGGATTACTTTATAATATGTTTGATAAAAAACAATAATATTAGACAATAACACCAAGTATTTGGTAAAACTGGTATGGCAAATTATTCCCTCATATAACTATAAAACATTATTTCTAATGGATATAACACACATGGCGATTTTAAACACATTATTATGGGCTGTTTTGAGGCAAAACTATCTCAGTTAGACCCTAATAGAGACATTGTTAATAATAAAATGGTAATTAAGTTTGAATAGATTATATTATTAACCATGAGAAATATAATGTAAATATTGAGGGAATTGTGACATTGGTTTTGATGACATTGTTTCGGTTACAGACACACACATAATCTCCATTTATTATTAGCATTTATTTAACTTTTTTTCGCATATTTTTCTCAATTAAGTCTTTTCAAGACATCTTTTATAAATAATTCAAGCAAAATTTTCTTCTTTACTAATTTCTATCTTATTTTGTCTTTGTCTAATCGAATTATTACACTACTATTTAGTAATGGGTGTCTGTGTGTAATGGTATATCGTAGAATTGAAAATGTTGTTTATCTGATCAGACTTTCTAGTCAGTCAAATGTCTGCCATTTGGTGAAGAGTGGCTTAACTGAAATGAAGTTACATTCGTTTAATAATAAGTCACATGATGTATAAGAAAAAAAATAGAGAACAAAACAAATCTCTTAGAGAATGTTGATTTTTAAAAAAAGTTTTTCTTTTTTTTTTTTCTTTCTATTCCAATGTAGTTAAAGGTGACAAAGAATTTCTCTAAGATCTGATTTTTGTCTCTATTAGATTCTTAATGAATGTTTTTTATTTTTTTATTTTTACTGTCTCTCATAATAAATCTGTTTCAGTTACATTTCAAACAGTGTCTTTTTTTGTTGATTGTAGAAATGGTCATAACTTCTACATGGCAGAATATAACTACTAACAAAAGTCATTACAGAACCTTTTTAACATTTATGATAATTCTAAATCTTATAAGTATGAAACTATGTTTTTTTCAGGTCAGTAACTTTGAACCACGTATCTTTGAGAATCTGTGTTACACCTCAAAGATACCTGAAAAAATGTAAAAGTTTTAAATAAAATAACTGGTGCATTATATCTTTTATTCATTAATATATCAACACTGATAATTTCTTTAAATTTGGTTAATTCCCTGATTTTTGGTACATTTTTTCTTTCAGCGGGTGACATACGAAGTGGAATTAGGTCCGTTAAGTTCAATTTAACCAAATATTGATATGATTGAATAGAAATAATTTCCTTCTATATGATTGAAGATTCAGAATTAACATCAAACTTTTATCTGTCAGTTTATGACTCTTTTTCTTCTGAACATATACATATATTGGGTTTGGAGGTAATGGTTACTGTCTTGGAAATGGACACAGTGAAACAAGTTTCAAATCCTGAATGAGGCTGTTGCATTTCACATAGCGCTAATACTCTTTGGGAAAGCTATGAATCCAACTATTCTCCCTCAGCTATGAGTAAATAGTAGGGTAGACTAGACTCTTGGTTAAGGCAACTAGTCTAGGAGATGGGAAAACTCTGAATTCAAACATGTTGAACTCTTGTTTAAGAATTAACCTTGTGTTTCACATCCTGCTTGTGTGGAAATGTTGGTAAATATAGATACAGGCTTCTCAGCTGAAGTCAAGTATACTTTGCCTTTTTTTCTTTTTCCTTTCTCTTTTAAAAGAAAAGAAAAAAGATGTATCTCCATTCATTTTTCTCCATCAATTTTGTTTTCTTATTTGCTGATTACCGTATTTGACGGCATATAGGATGCACTTTTTTTCCAATTTTGGCTCAAAAAATTGCCCTGTGTCTTATACATCATAGGTGAAGTTTGAGATCTCCTGTAGGCCTAGGCTAATCTTCTCTATGATGCTCACCAACCCAGCTTACGCTCAGTACTTTTACCTACCCTAAACTCCATACATCCTTATTTTATTGCTGGTATTGTATAATCAAGGTTAACAGGAGCGTATATACTTAAATACACTTATTTTTTCCTGAATCTGACCTGCTGAAATGGGGATGCGTCTTAGTATGCCGTCAAATACGGTTTATAAAAAAGAATTTTTTTTTTTAACAGAAACTTCAAAAACATTATCCAATAGTTGATCTTGCCCAAGGCTTAAATCTCATTGCTTATCACCGATTCTTTACCAATCCAATTTCTTGCACTGTTGCTTCTGTTTTACTAAATCACGTTATGATTGATTCCTTGCTCTGTTCACCAAACTTAATTACTCAGACCGTAAATTAGATTAGCCCGAAGTGAAGAAGGAATTCTTCATTCCCTAACTGTACACATTCCCACCAAATACTCTGAGGTCTGCAGACCCACACTATATCATCCCGCCTTCTTATGCACTCCCATCTCTCACTGCACCTGCCCAAAACATCTATTTCATCGTGTTGTTCTGTCTGTCTGTCTGTCTTTTACTCCCCTCTCGCCTGATGTTTCACAGCCCACCCTTGTCTTCTACTCAGACTTCCTTCTCTTGTCTCTGCCGCTGGCTCATATAGCTCACGTGTTCAGCTTAGAACCACTTGATGCTTATTTTATCTATTTTGTTCCCCTCTGTTTTTTATAGCTTTATTATTTCTAATAAAATCAATTGACCAAATCTGCTCGCGAGCGAACCCATTGTCAGTATATTCGTATCACGTGAGTTGAGGTAAGTCTATCTCATGATCTGACTGCACCGTGAATGAGGTAAGAAAGAATACACAGCTCGATATTTATTTAATTTGCTGTCTGAGATTCTTTTGGCTGAAGGAAGTATAGAGTATCCTATTTTAGGTGTCCTGAGAGATCGGCAATAGCATTTCTTAGTGCACACGTTATCTTTAGTACGTGTAAGTACCTGTTCTTTCGAGATTTCTTTGGTGATTGATGTGTAATGTCTGTATAATTAACTAATAATTCTTTGTTTCCGCGACTCAATTAGCACTCAAACGACATACAAGTCAACTTTGCTCAAGCAGCCTTATTCCAGCTTATATTAGGACCTGTCTATACATAAAGTTGCTGGTATCACTTTTCTGTATTTTGTATGATTTTGTATATCTGTCAGTATATCATTAATATTCAGAATACAAAAATAGACTAGTTCAATATTCTGACTTCAAGCAATGATATGGACATTTAGATCTGTACTGTGCACATGTCTTTTCAATCACTAGACCCATTGCAACTTCAGGTTAGTGTTTTTCACTGGATCTTGACAGCATAGCTCATCTTATGATACTCCTACGAGTATTCCGTTCTGAGATAAAGGTATTCAGAATGAGCCAAGTAATTTCGATGTAGTCGGTTTGTGGTCTTAGTCAACATGAATAGATCTCCTGTCTACCGAATTTTTGTGACATCAGAATCTGCTTCGGTTTGTTGTCAATATAGCTTTGGTCGTGTCACTGAGCCCTGAGCACCTATGAATGATTTGCTACCATACCTCTATTATGCATATTCATGTGCTCTGACCCTCCAACCGTTTTATCATATATATGCTAGAAAGCGACGGTAGCTCGATAGGGCGATGTGTCGGGGGTATCGTCTGATTTTCGGTGTGTGTGAGATGCTCTCGTTTCATGCATGCCACTTGCTCATCCTGTGCGATACACCCGCACTACGGGTAATTATGGGTAGTAATACCTGAGTTATAGTCGGAGGTGTATAATATTGTGTTTAGCGCCATCTTAATGGGATTAGTAATCATAGGACAATAATCATAATGGTTGTCTGATTAAAAACATTGAATTTGGGTGTGACTTAGCTATGAGCTTATCTTCTATCTATGGACAGACTGCTAGCATGTCTTTTCAGATACATCTGGTTGGTTGTCGTGAGGGACATCCAATATGAGGCTTTAACCAGCTTGATGTAGGGTTTGATTATAGCTCATAATATAATCCAAGTGAGCACATATAGAACTGTCTGTATTCGATATTCCTTGGTTCTTAACTCTCTGGTGCTAATTGTCTTCCAGGTTTGTTATGGAAACTTGTTTGCCACGGGCTATGCTTAAAGTGCATGTTATATAGGCATCGTACTTGGTCAACTACATTTGTCCATAGGATGTTTTTAGAGTACGTGTACACGTGGCTAAGTTAGCGTGGTTATTTCTGTCTAGGTTTTACATTATTTTATATTCTTTCACTCTATGGGTTATTGTCGGAGCTGGTATCATAAATCAATTTATGTGGTTATTGTCTAGATGGCAAGTTCGTTCTTTGCTTTGTATCTAGTTATATGGTTGTTACTCGAAGTCATAGAGTATCAGTGTGCGATATGTTGAGATTACGTATTATGAAGAGGGCTTGATTGTTTATCTCAGAGAAAACTAATCGTGATACTGTTCTTTCATTATTATTGTGGCGCTTGTAATTAATGGCTATATTCATACGTAGATCTGCTTATATTTGTGTCTCTATTGTGTTGCAATGTAGATTCATTATGTTAATAGTTCCTTTGTGATGGTGTCTCTTATACACTGTGTGCATATTAATTGTTTATTATATTAATTTGGTATCAGTTATGGCACTGTCATCTAATTTTTTTGTGGTATAGTTGTTTTTATTACTGATATATGTTTCTATTTTTAGACTATTAATCCATTATTTCCCAATATTTTCAACCTCAACCATCATTGGAAAATAACCTCAACAATATTCATGGTAAACTAAACAGTTTGGTCAGATATTCATGAAATCTTCAAAATGCAATTCTAGGAAAACAGTATTAACAGGTAATAAGATAATAATGTGGTACTAATCAACTTGAACCCACATTAACGAAGTCTCATATACCAGGGCGATACTACACTATCAACAGTATAATTGTATAAACATATATACAAGTAAGACCGTCAAAAACTCATTTTAAAAATAAAGTC
>CM042143.1:82750929-82956648 GCA_023376005.1 Doryteuthis pealeii | reverse complement strand
GCGTCATGATGGTGACCATCTCAAGTCAAATATTTCAAATTTTAGATTTCAGAGTAAAACTCCTGATGTACCAGTATGTTAAAAGTATACGTAGTACTCTGTGTCGCTTTGTAATCTGAGGAAAAAAATAGCAGGTTAAAAAATTGTATCCCATCAATATTGCCACCCTGTTATAATTTTATTCTATTTAATTTCTTCTACTTAATTAATTGCTATTTTTAGGATTGTTCGTGATGTTATATTTGTTCTTATTCTGTTCACCTTTGAAACCTCTCTTGATACTTTTTTTATTTAACTCATTTAGCATTAATTTTCTAATTTATCCAATGCATTCTGTTATGACATCATCAATCACAATTGTTGAAATATTCTTTATTTAGACTAGCAAAAAAATGTGCCCTCAAGGCCAAGTATTTAATTTTGATATAATGAATCAAGTTAAACTAATTAAAATGAAGAACACAAAAGAGGTTATAACTTATGTTTACTTTATTCTAATTGATTTCAATATGAAATTATACATAGGATTACTTTATAGATATGTTGATAAAAAACAATAATATTAGAAATCAATAACACCAAAGTATTTTGGTAAAACTGGTATGCAAATATTCCCTCTATATACTATATAAACATTATTTCTTAATGATACATAACACACATGGCAGGATTTTAAACCATTAATAAATGGGCTGTTTGAGGCAAAAACTATCTCAGTTAGACCCTAATAGAGACAGTTGTTAATAAATAAAATGGTATTAAGTATTGAATGATGATTATTATTAAACCATTGAGAATATAATGTAAATATCTGAGGGAATTGTGACATTGTTTTTGATGACATTGTTTCGGTTTACAGACACACATAATCCCATTTATTATTAGATTTATTAACTTTTTTTCGGCATATTTTCTCAATTAAAGCTTTCAAGACATGTTATAAATAATTCAAGCAAATTTTCTTCGTACTAATTTCTATCTTATTTTGTTTTGGTCTAATGAATTATTACACTACTATTTAGTATGGGTGTCTGTGTGTAATGGTATAGGCAATTGAAAATGTTGTTTATCATGATCAGACTTTCTAGTCAGTCAATGTTCTGCCATTTGTTGAGTGGGTTAACTGAAATGAGTTACATTCGTTAATCAATAAGTCACATTGAGTAAAGAAAAAAATAGAGAACAAAAAATCTCTTAGAGAATGTGATTTTTAAAAAAAGTTTTTCTTTTTTTTTTTTCTTCTTATTCCAATAGTTAAAGGTTGACAAAAGATATTTCTCTAGATCGATTTTTTGTCTCTATAGATTTCTTAATTGATGTTTTTTTTTTTTATTTTTTTTACTGTTCTCTCATATTAAAATCTGTTTCAGTTAACATTTCAAACAGTGTCTTTTTTGTGATTGTAGAATGAGTCATAACAAAAACTACATGGCAGGAATTTTATAACAAAAATAACATGAAAATACTGACATTAGTAAAGTATGTAAATCTTATAATAGAAATATGAAACTGTTTTTCAGGTCATTAACTTCTGAACCACGTATCTTTGAGAAATCATGTGTTTACACCTCAAAGATACTTGAAAAATGTAAAAGTTAATAAAATAACTGGTGATATTTTTTTATTCATTAATAATATCAACACTTGATAATTTCATTAAAATTTGGTTAATCCCTGATTTTTGGTTACATTTTTTCTTTCCAGCGGGGTGACATACGATAGTGGAATTTAGGTCCGTTAAGTTCAATTTAACCAATATTGATTGATTTGAATAGAAATAATTTCCTTCTATATTTGATTTGAAGATTCAGAATTAAAACATCAAAACTTTATCTTGTCAGTTTATGACTCTTTTCTTCTTAACCAATAATATATGGGTTGGAGTAATGGTTACTGTCATAGGAAATGGACACAGTGAAGCAAGTTCAAATCCTGAATGAGGCGTTTGCATTTCAATAGCGCTAATACTCTTTTGGGAAAGCTAGGAATCCAACTATTCTCCCTCCAGCTATGAGTAAATAGTAGGTGACTAGACTCTTGGTTAGGCAACTAGTCTAGGAGATGGAAAACTCTGAAGTCAACATGTTGAACTCTGTTTAAGAAATTAACCTTGTGTCACATCCTGCTTGTGTGAAATTTGGAAATATAATACAGGTTCTCAGCTTGAAAGTCAGTATTACTTTGCCTTTTTTTTGCTTTTTCCTTTCTTTTTTTTTAAAAAAAAGAAAAAAGATGTATCTCCATTCATTTTCTCCATCAATTTTTGTTCTTATTTCTTCTGATTACCGTATTGACGGCATATAGGATGCACTTTTTTTTCCAAAAATTTTGGCTCAAAAAATTGCCCTGTGTTCTTATACATAATAGGTTGGAAAGTTTGAGGATTGCTGTAGGGCCTAGGCTAATCTTTCTATTGATGCTCACCAACCCAGTACGCTCAGTACTTTACTACCCTAAACTCCATACATCCTTATTTATTGCTGGTATTGTTATAATCAAGCGTTAACAGGACGTTATTTTACTTAATTAACCTTTTTTTTTTTTTCCCCTGGGAAAATTCTGACTGCTGAAATGGGATGCGTCTTATATTGAACCGTCAAATACGGTAATATAAAAAAAGAATTTTTTTTTTTAACAAGAAACTTCAAAAACATTTGATCCAATAGTTGATCTGCCAAGGCTTAAATCTAATTGCAGTCACCGAATCTTACAATTCCAATTCTTGCACTGTTGCTTCTGTTTTCTAAAATCAGATGATGATGTCCTTGCCTCTGTCACCAACTTAATACTCAGACCGTAATTAGATTAGCCAGAAGTTGAAGAAGGAATTCTTCATTCCCTAAAACTGTACACATTCCCACCAAATACTCTGAGGTCTGCAGACCCACACTATTATCATCCCCCTTCTTTGCACTCCCATCTCTCACGTGCACCTGCCCAAAACATCTTTCAATTCTGTGTGTCGTCTGTCTGTCTGTCTTTACCCCTCTCCCTGATGTTACAGCCCTACGCTTGTCTTCTATCAATCTCTTCACCCTACAGTTCAGTTAAAATCTTTTTTATTTTTCCCCTTTTTATTTTATTTTAAAAAATCTGGAGGCAACATTTCAATAAATTTGATCACAGATTTAGTAATCTTCATGATCAGTGAAGGGAAAAAAAACACATATTTTTTTTGCTGTGAGCCTTTGTGAAATATTCAAGTTCCAGTGCAATACTTTTTTTTGGCCGTCTTTGTGTGAACCTTTCTTGATTTCATTTGTTGTAATCTGAATACACATAGCAGTCAAACAAACAGTCAAACTTGCTAAAGAGCTTATCATATTAGGATGCATCAAAAGTGTTTTCAGCTTTTTTATAGACTTAACTTCAAAATATTAATATCAAATACAAATATAAAGACTATCTATGGACTTCACTTATATGACTATAACTTTGCAATTCTTCCACACCAGCTGCAACTTGGTGTTTTTCACTGGAGTGGAGCAGCTAGTCTCATCGATCTCCAGGACTTCTTTAAAGTATCATAGCCAATTTTGTAGTGTTGGTCTAGAATGGTCTCAATTTTTAATCAACAGCTGGTCATAAGCCTAGGCACCTATATGATTGGCAACCAACCCTATTGCTTTATGTCAACCCCAACCGTTTTTTATTCATATATATGCTAGAAAGCAAGGTAGCTAAGGGTCTGGGGGATGTGGAGCACCTCTTCATCACCATTGCTCCCTGGTACACCCTGACTCGGAGTGGTAGTACCTGTTAGGTCCCATTCTATGGATTAAATAGAAAAAATGTGTTCATAAAAAATTGAGTATCCAGTTTAGAAATGTAGTTGACAGTGATGCCAATCATAATTTTGAGCCCTGGAAACAGTTTCCAAGAACCTGGGAAAATAGCCCAGGTAAACAGAGATCAGAGTTTTTTTGCTTGTTTTATGCATATCAACCTCAGTGGGTTATTGATGCCGACAAAGTCTTGAAAAAATTCATTTCTAATGGATACTCAATTTTTTATGAACACATTTTTCTATTTAATCCATAGATGGACCTAACAGGTATACCACTCCGAGTCAGGGTGTACCAGGGAGCAATGGTGATGAAGAGGTGCTCCACATCCCCCAGACCTTAGCTACTGCTTTCTAGCATATATATGATAAAAAACGGTTGGGGGTTGACATAAGGCAATAGGGTTGGTGCAATCATATAGGTGCTAGGGCTTAAAGTGACCAGCTGATTGATTAAAAAATTGAGACCATCTAGACCACAACCACTACTAAAATTGGCTAGATACTTTAAGAGTCTGGAGATCTGATGAGACTAGCTGTCACTCCAGTGAAAAACCACCAGTTGCAGCTGGTGTAAAGAATTGCAAGTTATAGTCATATAGTGAAGTCAGAATAGTCTTTTATATTGTATTGATATTAATATTTGAAGTAAAGTCTATAAAAAGTGGAAAACACTTTTTGATGCATCCTAATATGATAAGCTCTTTAGCAAGTTGACTTGTTTGTTTGATGCTATGTGATATTCAGATTACAACAAAAGAAATCAAGAAAGGTTCACACAAAGACGGGCCAAAAAGTATTGCACTGGAACTTGATATTTCACAAAAGGCTCAACAGCAAAAAAATATGTTGTTTTTTTCCCTTCACTGAGTCATGAAGATTACTAAATCTGTGATCAATATATGAAATGTTGCCCAGATTTTTTAAAAATAAAAATAAAAAAAGGGGAAAAAATAAAAAAAGATGTTAACTGAACTGTAGGTAGAGGAGAGTGATAGAGAAGACAAGGGTAGGCTGTGAAACATCAGGAGAGGGAGTAAAGACAGACAGACAGAAGACACACAGATGAAAAGATGTTTTGGCAGGTGCAGGTGAGAGATGGGAGTGCAAAGAAGGGGATGATAATAGTGTGGGTCTGCAGACCTCAGAGTATTTGGTGGAATGTGTACAGTTAGGGAATGAAGAATTCCTTCTTCACTTCTGGCTATCATTACGGTCCTGAGTAATTAAGTTTGGTGAACAGAGGCAAGGAATCAATCATTCTGATTTTAGAAAACAGAAAGCAACGTGCAAAGAATTGGAATTGAAGAATCGGTGATGCAATTGAGATTTAAGCCTTGGCAGATCAACTATTGGATCAAATGTTTTTGAAGTTTCTTGTTAAAAAAAAAAAAATTCTTTTTATATACCGTATTTGACGCATATAAGACGCATCCCCATTTCAGCAGGTCAGATTCAGGAAAAAAAAAGTGTATTTAAGTATATACGCTCCTGTTAACCTTGATTATAACATACCAGCATAAAATAAGGATGTATGGAGTTTAGGTAGGTAAATACTGAGCGTAAGCTGGTTGGTGAGCATCATAGAGAAGATTAGCCTAGGCCTACAGGAGGTCTCAAATTCACCTACGATGTATAACACAGGGCAATTTTTTGAGCCAAAATTTTGGAAAAAAGTGCATCCTATATGCCGTCAAATACAGTAATCAGAAGAAATAGAAACAAAATTGATGGAGAAAAATGAATGGAGATACATCTTTTTTCTTTTCTTTTTAAAAAAAAAGAAAGGAAAAAGCAAAAAAAAGGCAAAGTATACATGACTTCAGCTGAGAAGCCTGTATCTATATTTACCAACATTTCCACACAAGCAGGATGTGACACAAGGTTAATTTCTTAAGCAGAGTTCAACATGTTTGAATTCAGAGTTTCCATCTCCTAGACTAGTTGCTAACCAAGAGTCTAGTCTACCCTACTATTTACTCATAGCTGGAGGGAGAATAGTTGGATTCATAGCTTTCCCAAGAGTATTAGCGCTATGTGAAATGCAAACAGCCTCATTCAGGATTTGAACTTGTTTCACTGTGTCCATTTCCTATGACAGTAACCATTACCTCCAACCCAATATATGTATATGGTTCAGAAGAAAAAGAGTCATAAACTGACAGATAAAAAGTTTGATGTTTAATTCTGAATCTTCAATCAATATAGAAGGAAATTATTTCTATTCAATCATATCAATATTTGGTTAAATTGAACTTAACGGACCTAAATTCCACTATCGTATGTCACCCCGCTGAAAGAAAAAAATGTACCAAAAATCAGGGAATTAACCAAATTTAATGAAATTATCAGTGTTGATATATTAATGAATAAAAGATATAATGCACCAGTTATTTTATTTAAAAACTTTTACATTTTTTCAGGTATCTTTGAGGTGTAACACAGATTCTCAAAGATACGTGGTTCAAAGTTAACTGACCTGAAAAAACATAGTTTCATAATTTCTATTATAAGATTATAACTACTGTTAACTAATGTTCAGTATTTTCTGTTATTTGTTATAAAATTCTGCCATGTAGTTTTTGTTATGACCATTTCTACAATCAACAAAAAAGACACTGTTTGAAATGTTAACTGAAACAGATTTATAATATGAGAGACAGTAAAAAAATAAAAAAATAAAAAACATTCATTAAGAAATCTAATAGAGACAAAAATCAGATCTAGAGAAAATATCTTTTGTCAACCTTTAACTATTGGAATAAGAAAGAAAAAAAAAAAAGAAAACTTTTTTTAAAAAATCAACATTCTCTAAGAGATTTGTTTTGTTCTCTATTTTTTCTTATACATCAATGTGACTTATTGATTAACGAATGTAACTCATTTCAGTTAACCACTCAACAAATGGCAGACATTGACTGACTAGAAAGTCTGATCAGATAAACAACATTTTCAATTGACTATACCATTACACACAGACACCCATAAATAGTAGTGTAATAATTCGATTAGACAAAGACAAATAAGATAGAAATTAGTAAAGAAGAAAATTTTGCTTGAATTATTATAACATGTCTTGAAAGCTTAATTGAGAAAATATGCGAAAAAAAGTTAATAAATCTAATAATAAATGGAGATTATGTGTGTCTGTAACCGAAACAATGTCATCAAACCAATGTCACAATTCCCTCAATTTTTACATTTATTCTCAATGGTTAATAAATAATCATCATTCAAACTTAATTACCATTTTATTTATTAACAATGTCTCTATTAGGTCTAACTGAGATAGTTTTGCCTCAAAACAGCCCATATTATTAATGTGTTTAAAATCCTGCCATGTGTGTTATGTATCATTAAGAAATAAATGTTTATATAGTATATAGAGGGAATAATTTGCATACCAGTTTTACCAAAATACTTGGTGTTATTGATTTCTAATATTATTGTTTTTTATCAAACATATTATAAAGTAATCCTATGTATAATTTCATATTAAATCAATTAGAATAAGTAAACATAAGTATAACCTTTTTTGTGTTCTTAATTCATTAGTTTAACTTGATTCAATTATATCAAAATTTAAATACTTGTGCTTGGAGGGCACATTTTTTTGCTAGTCTAAATAAAGAATATTTCAACAATTGTTGATTTGATGATGTCATAACAGAATGATTGGATAAATTAGAAGAATTAATGCTAAATGAGTTAAATAAAAAAAGTATCAAGAGAGGTTTAAAGGTGAACAGAAATAAGACAAAATAACATCACGAAAAAATCCTAAAAATAGAAGATTAATTAGTAGAAGAAATTAAATAGAATAAAATTATACAGGGTGGCCAATATTGATGGGATACATTTTAAATGCTATTTTCTCAGATTACAAAAGCGACACAGAGTACTACGTATACTTATTACATAACTGGTACACAGGAGTTTTACATATGATCTAAAATTTGAATATTATGACTGTGAGATGGTTACCATCATGACGAAAACATTCGAGAGCTCGATTTCTCTGTACTACGAGATGTTCGAGGTGACCTGGAGATTTTCTCTTCCTGGCATTGCCTGTCTCTCGGAAATTTGTAACAGCATGAAGGATCACCTTTCGGAATAGTGCCTCTCATTTTCCAAAATGCTGTCGGAAAATTTTCTTTGGGCTGCAATGGTGATCTTTGGCTGGCAAAGTATTCTTCGACTACATATGCAATTTCTTTTGGACTCCACGGCATTATGAGGATCACCAAAATCAATACCTGAAAGTAATAAAAACTTAATGTAATATTCAAATCTTAGATAACATATAAAACTCCTATGTATCAGTTATGAAATTAATATATTAAGTATTCTGTGTCATTTTTATAATCTGAGAAAATAGCATTTAAAATGTGTTCCATCATTATGGTCCACCCTGTATAAGACAGATGATAAAATTAGAGAAACACCCTTAAAAAGAAATAAAAAGAGAAAACAATAGAATAGAAGACATTTAGTAAAAATAGAGACATAATGAGATGCACCTAAAAAATATTATTAAAATGTAAAATATAAGATGTATTATTTGGATTTTTCAGATTCTTGTTTTCATCTTTATTGTTATATACACAATGTTTCAGCTGATGTACCCTTTGGCCTGCTTCAGGTGTTTCTTGTTAAATTCAGGAACCTTCTTGTTGCAACTGGACCCTACCCTTTATTCAATCCACCGTTAACCATGGCTGGGTACAAGTGTTAAGCTATGTTATTATCACCCTTGGTCAGGATTGATCCTGAAACCTACAGATGATTGTCACTTAAAACTGTATTAAGTTAACCCTTATAAACATTGTGCCATATGTCCAACTAGACACTCAGACTGAATTTTTGGAACTTATAAACCTAATGTTCTTTTTTTACCTAGAATATTTACCTTTATACTTATGTATGATTTTTTTTTTACCTTGAATCATATTGCATTTTTTAAAAAAATCTAATCTAGCCTTTTTAATTATTGGTTCCCATATTGTATTCATCTCTATACTTGGTCTACTTAAGAGGTTGCTATAACTTAACACATGAGCTGATTATTTGAGACGTGTTTTTCTCCCTATTATCCTAACTTCATCCCATAAGTGCAGATAATACAAATTATCAAGCCTCATCTCAAAAATCCAGATAAAATATAATACTAACTATAGATTATGGCCGTGGAACTTGGAAATTAATCAAATCAGAAAAGAAAAGAAATTCAGAGTTGCAAAAATATCAATTGAGAGATCAAACTAAGAGATGAAAAGAGATTGACATGAATCAGAGACCAAACTAAGTGATAAAAAGAGATCACATGAATCAGAGACCAAACTAAGAGATAAAGAGAGATCAACATGAATCAGAGACCAAACTAAGTGATAAAAAGAGATCCACATGAATCAGAGACCAAACTAAGTGATAAAAAGAGATCCACATGAATCAGAGACCAAACTAAATGATAAAAAGAGATCAACATGAATCAGAGACCAAACTAAGTGATAAAAAGAGATCCACGTGCATCAGAGACCAAAATAAGATCAAATGTAGCATAAAAATTATTAAACAATCAAAATAGAAGTGAGCAGGAAAGATAGCAAAAAGGGAGGATAACAATTGGTTAATAAAATGGTGTCTAAAAAATAACAAGACCTGACAAAACATGAGAAGAAACTGGATACTGAAGTTTGCTGGTAAGGTAGTAAAGGTGGCTCCATTGGGGGAGTCTTACCCCTCTGCAGAGGTGCAGTCGCTGTATTCTAATGCCCCAGGCAACAGGGCGGCCTGACAGAAGATGAGAAGAAATCAGATACTGAAGTTTGCTGGTAAGGCTAGTAAAATAATAAATGAATGTATCAGAAAATTCTTGTAATATGCAGTCACTTTAGCACTGCTCACAAGATACAAATAATTGAACATAATTGTTAAAAGGTTACTGAATCATCTGATGTATTTAGGCTAAAAGATGACTTTTGTGATTGGAAGGATTTGCTTGGACCACATAATTGCAGATTGTCACTCCATGGTGTTGCATTTCTGTGAATTCTCAGAGTTGTCATGGAAGGAATTGGGAAAATCTGATACTTTAGCTTTTATATATACTAGCAAATATATGCACCCTCCGGGTGCAAGTATTTTAGTGAAATTTTATAATAAAATATATTAAATTAGAAAGCTAATGAAACTGAATAAGAATGTAGATAAAAAGATTTTGAACAGAGGGGGTATGATTGAAAAATAGAACAACTTTGAAACTAACTCTTCCATCATTTCCGTTACTCCCGTCTTTCATTGGTAAATTTTCCTAATTAAACTGTTTAGTTAAAATAGGAAGTAAAGAATAATATTACAGTTATTTCTTCTTGTTAAGGGATTTCTTTTAAGATTTATTGAAGAGATTTTTGCTCATATTCAATAAGATAAAACCAAACAATTAGAAATCAATAATACTAAGCATATATTTATTAAAATCAATTTTTTAATATCAATATGCAAATTAGCCTTCCCATTCATACTGTAAACCGCTATTTTGTTGTATATATAAATACAATTGCATGTTATTAGCATGTAGATATGGTCAACAGTGTAAGTAATGTAAAACAATTTTATTAATAATTGAGGTTTAAATAAAAATAAAATCATGGAGAATATGATGTAAATAACTAAAGGAATTGTGACTTGTATAGTAATATAGTTTCGGTTACAGACTGACAAACCCACAATCTCCATTATAATAAGATATAGATATATGTATGTGTGTGTGTGTGTGTGTGGTGTGTACGAGCATCCAATTGTGGTGTGTAATGGTTAGCAAGCTAGTCTCGCAAATCCATTTCTACTGAAAATTGAGTTCAATCCTTGCGACCTTGAGTCAAATCCTACCTGTAGGAAAAATACATACATACACACACACACATACATATATATGTTTATGAAAAGGGGTGACTTAACAGAGCAGGCAATGTAGACGCAAACATGTAAATGCCATCTCAATAGTTTAAAAAAACCCAGCTGAAGTGACAGTTAATTCCTCACGCATTCACTATGGGACTATGATAGTGTATTTTGTTTACATCCATTTGTTTTAATTAATTTAAGTAATTCCACACAGAATAGCTCTGACAATCCTAACAGTGAAACTTGAGTAGTCTTACTCTGACTACATTGGTTATATATATATATATATATATATATATATATATGAAGAATGAATGTGGCATTTTAATTCAGCAACACTGATATAAGAATATCAGTAAAAAAAAAAATTAACTGGTTTATATAACGTCTTAAAAGTTGTTTAAATTGTGGCTTCTTTTGTTTCTGTGCCAATGTCAACAAAGAAAAGTTTTGTATGAAATGCATGAAAACAATAATTATTTCTGCTTCTTTTGATCAAGGTTGCTAACAAAAACAAAAGAAAAGAAACTCAGATTTCATTTTCTTCCATCTGTCATTCGCTTCTTGCCCCCCATCTGTCTTACTATTTTTAACTACATGAAACTGGCAAAGAAATAATACATACATATATATATATATATATATATATATATATATATATATGTGTTGTGTGTGTGTGTGTGTGTGTGTGTGAAGAAAAGGAAGTGAATCTGACAGTATGTAGTATATCAAGAAAGATTGAAAAAACACAGGTTTAAATGAGTTAAGTGGTGAGTTTATTGGCCGACACTGCAGTGTTTCGATCTATTAATTAGAACGATCACTCGCTTCTCTCGTTATTCTGTGATAAAAAATTTCTTATTACCTTCCATATACCAACAAATGCCCTGAAGATGATCTAATTAATAGATCGAAAACACTGCAGCATCGGCCAATAAACTCACCACTTAACTCATTTAAACCTGTGTTTTTTCAATCTTTCTTAATATACTACACACAACACAATATATATATATATATATAAGTGCTTAATTGGAGTCGTACCTAATTTTGAAAATTAATTAATTAATTAATAATGAATTAGGCGGGAATACCTATTAAATGTATGGCTAAACAAATCGAGAAAATCATGGCCTATTAGGCCTCATCAGCAGAGCTAAGATCGGAAGACCGCCCTGTGCGTGATTTGAAACCGGACTGCCAAGCTGACAGGCCGATCCCATAACCTCTACACTAAACGGACTTCTTAGATTTTATGATTTGTTTAGATTCATTATTAATTAATTAATTTTCAAAATTAGGTACAACTCCAATTAAGCACTTATTCTCCCAAAAATTATCGGCAAAAGCCATTCAAAACAAACCGTGTTTACAATATATATATATATATATATATATATATATATATATATATATACATAATCCAAAAATCTGGAGAAGAAATCTTCCTTACAACATAAAAGTTTTTTTTTAAAGTGTCGCAGTTTGCAGAGCTCAATGTGTGCTCTTATTGTCAGGGTCACCGAGCAAATATATAAGTAAAAAATATAACAGAAGACTTAGATTCTTTGCATTATAGCCTATTTCAGGAAGCCTAGACCAAGTGTCTTAGGATCCCAATCTTCAGATACGAATGATGAATTCTTTATTACTAGTTATTTTTTAATATTAATTACTAAATTACTAATTACTACTAATTAATAATAATTTTAAAAAAAGGAAGATAAGATGAATAAATAAATAAATGAAATCAAAGGGAAATGGGGTTGGTCTTTAGTTGAAATCTGGAATAGGTTGATTTAACAGGAATTCCTAATAAATGTCCAACAGCAAAGTACAAACTGGGCAAAGTTTTTAATTTTATGACTGACAGCGGATTACCTTCCAGAGGATACACAGAAGACACAGGACAATTTAAAAAAAAAAAAATCTGTTTTCAACTTCCATAAAAGTAATAAAGAATTCATCATTCGCATCTGAAGATTGGGATCCTAAGACACTTGGTTTAGGCTTCCTGAAATAGGCTATAAAGCAAAGAATCTAAATCTTCTGTTATATTTTTTACTTTATATATATATATATATATATATATATATATATATATATATATATATATATAAAATGACGAATGTTTTGTCGCTTACAGTTTTTCTTTTTCTGTCTGTACTTTCATGTGCACAAAATCTTTATATTGATACTTGTGTTCCTTGATTGTATGACTGTTATCATCTTGCCACACCCTATGGTTAAAAATGAGACTGTCCAAATCGTTCAAGATGAAATGCAAAAATATAAATCCTGATTATCTGGTGTTGCTTATCTGCTGAATTCTTAGTTCTTATGAGTGTCTTCACCTTAGCTTGATAATGGACCATTACATTTTTATTATAAAGAAAGAAAAGGAACAAAAAGGATATGCTACACAGAAAAAATATAAAAAAGAAAAAAAAGAGGATAGAGGAAAGATAGAGAGAAGGGGTGAGTGTGTGGAAGCAATAATGCTAACCTGTTTCAATCGAACTTAATGAAAATATGAAAAGGAATGAACGAAAAAAAAAGTGAAAGAGTTAAATCAAGATTATTATACTTTTTACATATTGAATAATGATAATTACAATAGCTCTTAAGTAAACATATCAAATGTAATAGTTAAATTATCATACTGTGGTATATCCACTGGTCCTGCTAGTTATATATATTAGCATAGTACCCATAAAAGATTATGTGATTACTTAGATATGAATTGGTATTTCTGTATAGAATTGACATTTAATATCTGCATCTATAGAAATTCCAGTTATTAAAAAAATAAAAACTATTAGATATTAAATAAGCAATAATAACTGTTTTATTTTAAAGAATATAAAATTCAATACTTCCACAAAAGTGAAAACAAAATAAGAAAAATCCAAATGTATAAATATACAGATCATTTTATTTCAACTAATTTTTTGTAATACTAGAGCTCAGTCGGTAGAGCATCTGTCTAGGAACCACAAGGTTTTGGGTTTCATACCGGACCCTGCCAACTCAGCATTTGAGTAGCCCAGCTTAGGTAAGTTGATCTGTGCAGTAAAGTAAGGAGCATGTGGTGCTCCACTTCAGCAAAAACTATCTCCCTGGTCTAGCACTAGCAAAAAGGGGATAGACTCCCTTGCTGTCAGGCTGATACTGACTATAGTCCACTTTGATAACTTTACTTTTTACTTAGAGTGAGTCCAAAATTTTTTGCAATATTTTGGGTCACATGAGGCGTAATTTGGCAGCTCTGGATGCTTCTGCTGAGGTCATGAAGCTGACAAATCACACTGGACTGTGAGATGCCAAGCTCACCTGATACTCTCAGTGTGCTACTTGCTGGATTTGCCTCTATGGTTTAAAGCTCAGCCTTGGAATCCATGATTTTAAATGTTTTGGTTGCTCCCGTGGTGTTCAAATTCATAAATCATAAGTTCGCGAATTAGACTATGTTACATGACCATCTGTACTGCTTCCAAATGACACAGCGCACCAACTACGACAATGCTACCTACCACAGGGGGTACCTTCCACAGATTCAACTGCTTTGGTCATGTGATACATGTTAGAAACTAGCACATACCAAAATATTACAAAACTTTTGACTCACCGTAGATTTCCACTCATACAGATGCTACACTATGATCCTAAGCAGAAGGATTGGGAAGTGGTGACACATGGTGGCCTGTGTTAGAAACAAGATATTTTGGCCAAGATATTTGTCAATGGATAAGAAGAGAACAGAAATGTGGATTCATACACCCCCACCCCCATTTTCAAGGAATTTGATTTTAAGTGAATATGAACAGTCTTAGCCATGAATTAAACTCTGCTTAATGATTTTGTATCTATACCAAAAATAATTACACCACACTGCACTTCTAGTTACACCCCTCTGTACTTCCAATTACAATTACACCACACTGCACTTCCAATAACAAGTTACACCACTCTGCACTTCCAATAACAAGTTACACCACTCTGTACTTCCAATTACAATTACACCACACTACACTTCCAATTACAATTACACCACTCTGCACTTCCAATTACAATTACACCACACTGCACTTCCAATTACAATTACACCACTCTGCACTTCCAATTACAATTACACCACTCTGTACTTCCAATTACAATTACACCACTCTGCACTTCCAATTACAATTACACCACACTGCACTTCCAAGAACAATTATACCACTCTGCACTTCTATAATGAACCAAGTCATAAATACTTAAGAGTTACACACGTCTTTCATGTTTTTGTTCTTTGTGTTGGATTTTATGCAAAAGAAACCAAAAAGAAAACACACAGCCATCTTGCTTCATTGTTGTAATCAGTTGTGGCAGATGTTATCTAGTGTGTCATAAATAAATGATATTTCACTTTGTGGGACATCTGGCTGCTGCTGCTGATGATGATGATGGCTTTATTTCATACAAGAAAGAAACAAGTCTAAGTAGATCAAAAGGGGAAAATGTGTTAAATCTGTTTTCAGATAAAATCAAATTTATAGATGAAAAATGATTCTTACATATCAGATCTAGTCAGTCCTTAGTTTTTAGGAAAATGCTTCAATTCAAGAATGTTTAATAATAAAAAATCTTGGGGCATATATTTCTCAAGAAGAGATAGAATTTGTAAATCATGAAGCAGAAATTGAGACATTTCTGGCAAAGGGATCAGAAACTTGGATGCTTAGTGTACCAATACACATGCACACACATACACATCTATTTGCACATACTCACCAACACACATACATACACATCTATTTGAACACACTTAGGAACCAATACACACACACATACATTGACAGATATCTATTTGCACATAGTGTACCAACACACACATACTAACATACACATCTATTTGCACACACTCAGTAGTGTAGCAATGCACACACATATCAGCAGCAGCAGGCAGCAACATCCTGGTCCTTTAATATTTAAGCAGAAGGATACCAAAAATTAATTCCTTCTTTTATTACTTCCTACCATTTTAGCAGAATGACAGGAAAGCAAATATTTCTACTGAAACCTTCACTAAAAAAGCAATGAATTTTTTAAAATCTCACAACCCATAAAGATACAAAACACCTTTCATTCTCTCCATTTATTTAAAGAGTCATCTTTAAGGTAAAATCTGTTCTCCTTTATTTGTCTCATGAAAAAAATAGTTATTTCAAATGTACATGTTTCATCACATTCATAATATTTGACAGCATATAGGACGTACTTTTTTCAAAAATGCTCAAAAAATTGCCCTGCGTCTTATATATCATAGGTGAAGTTTGAGACATCTTGTAGGCCTAGGCTAATCTCCTCTATGATGCTCACTAACCCAGCTTATGCTCAGTACTTTTACCTACCCTGTACTGCCAAATTGCTTTTATACAGCTATGTTTCTGCTTGTGTAATGAACAGCTAGACTGTTTTCAACAATATATGCTTAAAGGCACTAAAAACTTTTTCCTGAATCTGACCTACTGAAATGGGGGGGGGGGTCTTATATGCCATCAAATACGGTAATTGTTTATGTTAATGAATGACTTGAGAGAGTAAACAGAAGCCATATTTATTCTTTACTAAAACTTTCTCTACAGAAATAACCCCACACATTCACTTTAAAAAAATCCATCAATGAGAATATATGATTATTTACTGAGAGACAAACTCATTTAATGTTTTTAAAGGAATTTTTATTGTGTACAATATTTCATAACAGAATTTATGACACATGCACACACAATATATATAAGTTAAAGTGGTGTGAACATGGAATCAACACATGGTTACTGACAGCTTTTCACCTATGTGATTTTCAGACCAACGTTTAGTTTGATGATCGCATAGGCAAGAAACCGTCAGTAACCAGGTGTTGACTCCATGTCCACGCCACTTTAACTTAAGAATGAATGTTCTATCAATGATATTGATATATTTTAGGGTAGTGGAGACATGAAATCAAAGGCTCTTGGTAACAGACAGTTTCTCACTATGTGATTTTCAAACTAAGCTAGTTTGAACATTACTATCAGTTATCAAGTACCATTAACTTCGTCTCTGCTACCCTAACTCAGATATACATGCTCTATCAATAACATTGAGCACCCTTTTCTTATAAATATAGCAAACTATATTATCAATATTAACATATATATACTATTGTCTGTATGTGCACATGCAGGCCTCATGATTATGACATGGAACATTTTAATTACATAAAAACAAATCTTCATTTAACATGTTAAACCAGATTATTGATATTTATTCTTTATTTAATAGAAATAGATAAAGAAAGATAGAAATATGTTTATTTTCACACATTACATTTTTTTACAAAAAACATAACAAATGATTAATGTGTGGAGGATGATCACTAATTAGAACTGAGCCTATTTTAGTAGTGACCACCTCTGCTATTTCATAGGTTTTCAGGTTTAAATAGGTTTAAAATATTGTAACAGTATATCTGTTACAATATTCTTTAAAGAACAAAAATTATTAATTTTAAACATACAGTAGAGACTGGATCTCTTTTGTTGGTATTTGATTACTTCTCTATCTTTTAAACCAACCAATAGTAATTCCTCCATTAAAGTGATAAGAGTCTCTTTTGAGTCGTGGTCAATTTCGTCTTCTATCTGATGATGGTCGGCATTCTGGATGTCTGGGTTGGAATTTTCGGGACCCCCAACATTTTTCCGTTGTAACAGGCGAACATTTCTCTGTGTCACCGAAGTCATTGCTAGTGCAGACCTGTCAGCTAATAAAGGTTTCATTTCATAAATACTGCTGACCTCTTGTTTGTCATTATATTCTATTGTCTCAAAATATGATTTTTTTAAAAATAAACATCTTTATCAGATGAGCTAGGATGAAATATTTTCTCATCTATGTTGTTTTTTTTTTTTTTTTTTTTATCTCAGTGTTTTGCGGGCTTTACAAACCTTCTGATAATCCGAGGTGCAGGATATGAACACTATCCTTCAGGTAGTGACACAAGTCTATATCCATTTTTCTGTTTTCATGTCAGAAATTAAAAACTGTAAGACTAAGATAAATCCGTTAGAAAAATCCGTTTTACGGAGCTTAAAAAAAAAACACGTCATACCTCTATGAAGAAACGCTCTGACTTATTTTATGGTTTATCAAGGTTTTTATATCTTGTTAGCAGATCCAAAAAGTTGAAGATATCAAAAAAGAGAATAATAATGTTATTAATTAGTATCAATTTCTATTTAGCCAAAAAAATTATATAAGCTTTGGTAACAGTCACTAAATTGACCTGTTAGCTATACTTCATTTTTATATAGGTATTTTTGTTTACCAATTAACTACCACCACAATATCTAGTCTTAGGAAATTTAGTTGATTTTTATAAATCCTATTTTATCAGTTGCTGCTGGCCCTTAAATTCACTACAGAATTTAGGACTCAAAGCAGAAATTGGTAAGGAAAGAAGAGCCCATATACAAACAGTATTTAGTTTACTACAAATGATAGGAAATTGTATAAGATACGGGGTGACCATTTCTTTCTTGTGCTGCCATTTTTATTGAAATGTATTTGTTGTTATCTTTTATTCAATGTTATCTATTTCTTCTTTTGTACAGTTTTCACTGTGTTTATTAAATAAACTTGATAACATCAATATGAGGCATTGAGTGTTTTCTTTCCACTAAGACCAGCGGCAATTATGGCTTTTACATTAATCAATAAATACCATAAAATAATGTTAATAAAAAATAAATTATAATTTTTTTTATATTTTAAAAACTTTAAAAAATTTTTTTACTGGCTTTTTTGTTTAAACAAAATAATTTTATAGAATTTTTTTTCTTTAGGTTTTCAGCACATTTCTTATAATAGTCTGCATGATGTCCTTTTGTTGCTATTAGTCGAACAGCGAGGGAGTCTATCCCCTTTTGGCTAATGCTAGACCAGGGAGATTGTTTTTGCTGAGGTAGAGCACCACCACCTACCGTCAGAGTGGACCTGGGATAATGGTGATGGAGGAGTACTCCAGAATTGGAAGATCCTAAATAGAGAACACAGGAGTTAAGTGTTAGCCCCCCTTTAGCTGGCTGGGTAATTCCATGTCAAATCATCCAGAAAAAAGTAAAATTGTCACCCACCCCCTTCATTGCTAGGAAAAAATTAGAAATCATCAATAACATAAAAATGGTTGACTTTAAAACTTTTTTGATAGCATTTTTTGATTTCATGGGCAAAAATGCTTTTATAAACCAATTTTTAGTAGTAGGGAAGCTCTAGAACTCATTTTACAGACAAAAATAGATTACAAAAAGTCGCCATTTTTTGCCAACCTCACCAAATTTGGAGAGCTAAACATCGACATGACACCGCCAATTCTCAAATTTTGGGGATTTGCTAACTTCATCATAATCCGCACTTGGACAAAATTTCAGAAAAATTGAAGGGGGTGGTTGACATGGCCTGGGTGATTTGACATGGAATTACCTGGCTGAAAATAATCACTCAGAGCTCAGACACAACAGTGAACAAGGTTACCAAGCTCTTGGTCTCTCATGGTAGTCACTAAGAGACTGTTAGAATACTACCTTGTGTGAGGAAGGACTGTATAATGTGAGTACATTCAGTACAATATGTATGTTGTTGTGTTACATGAATAAACATGGTAACTGCTATTTGTGCACTTCTTGTTATATTTCCTAGAGCACCTCATATTCTCTGTTGAGGATTCACATCTAGGTACTGAGTGTAGTGTAATTATGGTCTACGGGGAATTTGGGGATTGAAAAGAAAACAGTAATCAAATTTCAGGAGAAAGAGAAGAAAAAAGATAAGAACAAAAAGAGGTTAAAGTTTGAAACAGTAAACACTCAATGGGGGGAGGGAGCATCCACTGACTGACCAATGACCCCAGAACTAAAGTTACAAATAAAACCAGAAGTTCTAGTTTCTTCGGAGGAGTGGAAGTTGGGTGACCCTCCCAACCCTGGGATAAGAAATGGAAGAAGAGGAAAATCTGTCTTTTTCGGCTGGGCCTTCGTAAGAGGTAAGAGGTAGACGGGGCTTCCCGGGTTCCCCCATATGGGTTTTGCATAGTAGTACCGAACATGATTTACGATAGAATAATTTGACCTTTCTCTCTCTCTTTCTCTCTGAAAAAGAACCCATGAGCCTAGAAAGGAATAAACAACCCCTTTGTGACTGTACGACTTGCGTATGTTGTTTCTGAACTAACGACGACTACTACTACAACTGAAATCTGGCCCTATGCAACACTGAGCTGTTGTATAATGACTAACCCAATACTTTGAATTCAAACCTCTTACCAATGTATTATCATGTCAGGGTAATTTGCTGTGTCCATTCAGCTTAATGAATAGAGATAATTTAAGTCAGGTCAGAGTTCATTCCTTGTTTCTGGTATCAAGTAAATCTGTACAACTTGTCACATAGGAGATGGGTACTGCCAGGTAACTGTCCCATTGCCCTGAGAGACACCATGAAAGAGAAATGCTTAGTATTATAGACTATGTGGAACTTAAATAATATTTATAGGCAAAAAAATTATAATTGTTAATCACATGTATTCCATTGGCATACATCCGTCTACTAGAGACAATGGCGTAGTATACAAAAAACATGGAACCACATAGCTTAGGTGGATCGATATTGAGGATGAGCTGTCGCCCAAGCAGCAGGTTCCCCCTCTCCACACTACTGTTGTAGTCCAAAGGGAAGGCAAAAAAAACAACAACAAAAAACAAAAAAAACAATGCAGTTTGGCAATGATAGTCGCAGAAGTTGCTGGATAGCTCTGAAGTTCAGCATCACACCACCTAAGGAACACCAGCTGTGGATTTGATTTCAAGGTTTACTCTTCTAGCCATTTCTTTGGAATGAGGTATAGCCGCTAGGTAGCGGAGGTTTTATAACAAACTTTTCCTTGTCTAGATAAATTGCCATCCAAGGCTAATGAGCCCCATCTACCCATTTTGGGAATTTACGTGAGTAGTAAGTACCCCAATCTTACTACTATCATTATGGATGGCTGTTGGCTCCCCTGGAATTCATCTGCTCTTAGACATCTCCTGTTTTTAGTGATGCTGAGTGTCTGCACACCCACCTCACTAGATAAGCCAAGGCATACATGATGGGGGTGCTAGTTTAGTCGCTGACAACCCAAACATGGAACAGGTAGTACTAGTTCATATGGTTGGTTGGTTGGGTTTAATGGCATGTCAACCTATGCTGGGTCCTTTTATACCAAAGACATTTTTGTTTTAATCATTCTTGATGGTACACAATTTTTTTAAAAAGTCAATCTATTTTTAAACATTTTTTATAAACTCATTTTTTTTCCTTCTATTTAACCCATAGATGGGAGTTTACATGGTACTAGTAGCAGGTAAGAAAGACGACTTATTTTGTCTTGACTCTAATCACATGTATTATTATCAGGATAAAGGTCATTTTCATTTTATGTAGACATATATAATACTTTTATTTCTCTTCATTCATTGTGCTGTCTTTTCTTTCTTTTCATATGTTGAACTGACACAAAACCCAAAATTATTTCACAATTTTCTACTGAGAATTTTTGTTCTCTATTAAACAGTTGTAACGCATGTCTGTCACTCAACCTACTTTTCTTCTTTTTTTTAATCCATTCAAAATTGTGGCTAATGACTATGTAAAATGGCCAGATAGGCAAACGGAGAGATAAAAACGAGATAATTACAGAGATTATCCTAGTCTGGCACAAGGACAGATAAAGAAAAATACACTAATGGGAAAGTAAAATTGCAACACCATTATCATGTGTTAGAATTTTTAGCTCCAAGATGAAATGCAGAAATGTAAATCCTGATTATCTGGTGTTGATTATCCACTGAATTCTTATTTTTTATGAGTGTTGTTACCTCAGCTAAATAATGGACCATTCTGTTTTTTATTATAATGAAAGGGAAGAAAGAGGACATGCTACAAAGAAAAAATATAATTGTGGATAATTACTATGTAAAATGGCCAGATAGGCAAACGGAGAGATAAAAACGAGATAATTACAGAGATTATCCTAGTCTGGCACAAGGACAGATAAAGAAAAATACACTAATGGGAAAGAAAATTGCAACACCATTATCATGTGTTAGAATTTTTAGCTCAGTCGATAGAGCAGCCACCTAGGTTGTGACCAGTTGGTTTGGTTTAACAGCATGTCAACCCTTGTTGGATCATTTTATGCCAAAGATTTTTTTATTTATTTATTCTTGATGGGTACTCAATTTTTCTTCTTTTTTTTTATAACAATTTTTTTAAAACTCATTTTGTTTTATTTAACCCATAGATGGGACCCTAACAGGTACCACCACTTTGGGTCAGAGTGGACCTAGGAGTAATGGTGATGAAGGGGTACTCCACACTCCCCACAGCTCCAGAACTGGAACTTCACCATTAGATACATTTTAACATCATACCCAGGACACACACCTACCTAGGAATTTCAAGGTTCCTGGTTCAATACCGGTCCCCACCAATTCAGTGCATGAGTAGCAAAGATTGGGTATTCTGATTTGTGTGTCAAAGTGGGAGCTGATGGTAGGTGTGGTACTCCACCACAGCAAATACATTCTCCCTGGTCTAGCACTAGCACAAAGCAGATAGACTCCATCACTGTCCAACTGATACTGACAATAAGCCACACCGCCAACTTTACTTTTACTAAATGTACAGGTAATGTACCTGGTTTAAAGTAAGTAATCATATATACAACTCAATATATGTATTTGACACATATACCACTTGGCAGGTAAGGAGTTAAACAAATAGGTGAAAACTTCCATTCATCCTAATCATTACATGTTTACAATAATTATTTACATAGTAAATTCTAGTAGTAAGGCAAAAAGACAAAACATTTAAAATTTACTAGCAGAACCTGTAGATATACTACAGTATGATAATTCAATTATTACAACATTTGATGTTGACTTAAGAGCTACTGCAAATAGTTCAATATGTAAAAAGTAGAATAATCTTGATTTAATTCTCTCTTTCTTTCTTTCCTTCTTTTCATTAGGTTTGATTGAAACAGATTAGCGTTATCACTTCTGCACACTTCCCACTTTCTATCTAAATCATCCTGATTATCTGGTGTTGATTATCCGCTGAATTCTTATTTCGTATGAGTGTTGTTATCTCAGCTAAATAATGGATCATTCTGTTTTTATTATAATGAAAGAGAAGAAAGGACATGCTACACAGAAAAAATATAATAAGAAAGAAAGTAGGGGTGATCACGCGGAAGTGATAATGCTAATTTGTTTCAATCAAACATAATGAAAAGAAAAAAGGGAAAGAAAGAAAAAAAAAAGAGTGAGAGAGAGTTAAATCAAGATTATTATATTTTTTAGATATTGAACTATTTGGCAATAGCTCTTACGTAAACATATCAAATGTTGTAATAATCAAATTATCATACTGTGGTATATCTAGTATAAATAAACATTTAAATACATTTTACTACATATTCATAGACATTCTAGTATTTTATGACCCAAAAGGCTGTCACTTGATCCCACATGACAAAAATGTTTCATTTGTTTAAAATACCTACAATTTTTTTCCCTGGCATTTTTAATTAGATCAGGCCACCCTTTTCTATGAGTTTTGAAAACATCATTTCATATTATCTTAAATCCTATCATGACCCTCAAAATACATTCATCTGTTTTATGTGGTTTGACTGCAACTTTCACAAACACACAAGTAACAAAAATTTTTTTTTCCTTTTCCATCACAAGACAATCCAATTATCCAATCAGAGCTCAATAGAAAGCTAAATACCAAATTCATGTCTCATATTGTCAATATCCATCTATATAGTTATTTACTAAGTTTAGCTGAGATGTGGCACAAGGTCAGAAGTATGGGGCACCCAATGGGAATCAAACTCACCAACAAAGGTCTGCAAATCTAGCTCACTAACCATTACACGTGAGGTGCCCTTATCTATCTATATAAGTCAACAGTTGCACAGAGTTGTACTATTATCCTTCCAAACATACTGGCATAAATATATATATATATATATATATATATATATATACAAACATAGGTTTATTGTCCTTACAAACATATTGGTTTACCAGTAAATCTCTTTCTATGTGTGTGTATTTGTGTGTATGTGTGTTCCTACACACACCACCCATATTAATAAAGAGATATATAACTCTAAGTAAATATTCAAACATATTTTTCGTTTCTTTATCAATATTTCTACACAAATGTATACAAACAGATATACAGATATCATATTCTGTGCATACACACACACACATATATATATATATATATACACACACACACACAGCCATAATGATCCCATTGTCATTAGAGTCTACTGTAAAAGTATCAATTTCCTTCAAATATTAAAACTTGATGCCAATTTCTCTTTTATTATTTATTGATTTATAAATCATTTTTCTAACTTTGAATTGGGCTCATTTTTCATTGTTTTATTTTTTTATTTGTTAAATCTTCATATTTTTGTTTGATCATTTAAAGTAAGAGGAGTAAGTCTGGCAAACTTTATATATATATATATATATATATATATATATATATATATGAGTTAAAAGTAAGTAAATGAATCCGATGGTATATGTATAGATAAAAGGCTATGAAAACACACAATGTTGTTAAAATGAATATATTTTTATATCATTTTCATTGCTAATATTGAAATATAAATCGAAATATTGTCAATGAAAATGATATAAAAATATATCCATTTTAACAACATTGTGTGTTTTCATACCCGTTTGTCTATATATATATATATATATATATATATATATATATATATATATTCCAAATAGCCAAGACTTTTTTTGAATGAATAAATAAATAATGAATATAAAAAATGGAAATGAGGCAAGTAATTTAAATATCCAACAGTAAAAAAAAAAAAAAGAAAAAAAAAAGAGAAGTGGAGGAGAAAAGTGAAACATTTTTTGTGTGTGTGTGTTGGCTGGAGGCAACATTTTAGAGTGTCTGTCATTTAATCCTCTTCCTGTCTGTCAGGATTAGTCATTATTGGGTCTTCTCTTTTGCACAAATGCCAAGCTGGATTATTAGACTCACAGTTACATTCTCATCACACATTCATGAAGGCATACATCTACACAGATATGCTGATACATATATCTATACATACACATAAGGTGTGTGTGTGTGTATACATAGGATATCTATAAAGTCCTGCAACAGATTTAAAATGTAAGAAAAAAGATGGGAGTCTTGTTGCAATAATGCAATAATCAAAACATACATTAGAATAAAACTACAATATAATCTTTACTAAATGATTCTATCAATTATGCCAAGTTGGATTATAAGACTTACATTTTAATTCTGAACTCAAACACATTCATGAAGGCATACATCTACACAGATCTATACATACATGTAAGGTGAGTGTGTGTGTGTATATATATATATATATATATATATATATATGCAGGATGCCTATAAAGTTCTGCAACATATTTAAAATATAAGAACAAAGATGGCCGTCTTGTTGAAAAGCAATAAAAATGTACATGAAAAATAAAACTACAAGAGTTGAACTTTCATATGGTTTTTACTAAATGATTCTATCATTTGTACAACACAAGTTATTAAGTTTTCAATTTTAAAACTGCTGCATGACTTTATGAACACCCTGTGTGTGTGTGTGTAAAATGAAACTGGAAGTGAATCCGACGGTATGTTGAAAAAATGAATAAAGGAAAGAAAGTATAGAATGGATAATATAGGATATTTTAATCAATTTTACTTACACGTGTTTCGGTCAGGATTTTATCCATGTGTACATTATTCAAACTATTATTATTTTTAAATAACTAAATGAAATGAAATAATAATAATAGAAAAAATGTAGAAATGTTCCGCACACAAAGAAAATTCGACCTTCATCATAGTAAACTTCATTTCAAATAAGGATTTACTCTGATGAAGGTCGAATTTTCTTTGTGTGCGGAACATTTCTACATTTTTTTCTATTATTATTATTTTATTTCATTTGGTTATTTAAAAATAATAGTAGTTTGAATAATGTACACATGGATAAACTCCTGACAGAAACACGTGTAAGTAAAATTGATTAAAATATCCTATATTATCCATTCTATACTTTCTTTCCTTTATTCATTTTTTCAACATATATATATATATATATATATATATATATATATATGTATATGTATATATAAGGAGGTACGCCGTGTAATGGTCACCCTTATAGGATATGGCCATGGCAAGAGGAGTTCAAATCCTGGACAAGGCTGGTTGCGTTTGACAGTACTAATACCCTTTGGAAAGATATGAATCTACTATTCTCTCTATAGCTATGGGTAAATAATAGGGCAGACTGGGCTCTTTGACCTTTGTTAGGCAACCAGTCTAGGAGAAGGAAAACTGAATTCAAACCTGTTAAACTTTGTCTAAGAAATTGACCTTGTGTCACATCCTGCTCATGTGAAAGGGTTGGTAAATATATAACAGTGTGACTGCATTGTGTGTATAACCCTTTTCACAGAATGTACAGTTACTACACTCTGATCATATGTAAATTATCAGCAGCAACCCACAAGGAAGCTGCTGTAAGGTCACTTGCCTCCTATCACACAAACCATCAGTGTAAGACAATTAAGACATCCTGAACAAACTCATAAGTGACTTTCTCCTGTAGACACCTTCACATGACACACCAGTGTATACCGACCAGCAAAAACCTACATTAATCAGCTTTGTGCAGATTCTGGATGCTGTGCTAAGGATTCCCCAGGAACAATGACTGATAGGGATGGCTGGAGAGAGAGAGAGTCATGCATATCCGAGCTGCCATCATGACCTGATGATACATATATATATATATACTGTAGTAACGATTAAAATCCAGAAAGAATAAATCTTATAGTGGAGATTCGGTGTGTCGGTAACTGAAACTACATCACTGCTTAAGTTACAATACCCTAAGGAATCGCATAAGTTTATCAATGAGTGTTTAATTTATAGACAAAATCATTATTACAATACTACAAATGCCTTCTATGCACTCAAAATAAACACCCCATAGATTTCACACTATACTTTTTTGAGACATGGAGCTTTAGAAACTAATATCTGATTAAGTTTCTATATATATATATGTACGGATAATAGAGGGAGAGATGAATTATAAAGGGCCAATAGCCCTTTTTTTTCCCCCCTTGAGCCCCGGATTACAATCAGTTTGCTTCTGATTAATATGAACACAATGGAAATTGAGCAGTTTGACCTGTTTAAGCAAATGCCCCAATTACATGAAACGAAATATAAATAATTTAAACCTATTTTCATCTTTAGTACAAAATATGTAATGAGTAGAGAACATAAATGATTTTTCCTTTTCAAATCAGTAAAAAAAAGAAAAAAAAGAAGAAAGTGTTTACAGTCTGCAACACCATTGAGGCCTATTTTGTGTTTTACTCAGTAAATTTTTACTACTAATTTAAACCCATTATATCATTGGCTAGTTGGTTGGTTTGGTTGTTTTACAACATATCAACCTTTTCTGTACATTTAATGACAAATCAAGACAATTTGAATAATAAAGGACTCAGGTTGCTTACACTATCTGCTGTTGCTTAAGTGGTCAACCAATCAAATATTGAAGTGGCTCATCGCTGCTTAACTTCGGTGAATCGCTGCTTTCAACATGACTTGACCATAATTTGTATTGTTGAATAGAGCTCATTGAAATCTTTCTTTTGCCCATGAAATAATATTTTTCTCACTCTTCCAATAAATGGCGTCATGGATTGTTAATATTAAACAAAAATAAAAACTAATTTAGTCAAATTTTAGACAAATAATACTAACAACATTTTATGTTTTTCATATTATGCATTTAATAATCTATTAAACAACAATGCTTATTGATATTTGAATTATTAAATGTACCCTGCTGTAGTCACTTAAATGACTGCATGTGAGCAAAACAAGCCTATGTATCTTAAGAGGTTTATTTTATTTAATGGTATATCAACACCTTATGGGTTATTTAATTCATTTGTAAATGTTTGATTATAGTCATAACTATTTATATTTTCAATTTTCCATTGCAACCATTTTTTAATCCCTTTTTTTTTTTATTTGTCTAAAATAATAATATCCAGACAACACCCTTTTTTTATTTGTCTAAAATAATAATATCCAGACAACAGCATTGTTGAAATCGGCTAGAATAATCAGAAGGGTCCTGGAGACCTGAGGAGACTTGTCCTTCAGACTCCAGTGAAAGACCATTAGCTTGTGCTAGTGGGAAAAACTCACATGGAGTGAAATGATAAATATAATTTATTTGCCTACATTTATATGGTTTTAAATATTCAGATCTAATACTAATAATTTATAGTTATATGGTTTCAAGCAACTATTGCTGTTTAATAATAATCATTTGTTTGCACACAGTTATATGGTTTTAAGTATTCAGATCTAATACTAATAATTTATAGTTATATGGTTTCAAGCAACTATTGCTGTTTAATAATAATCATTTGTTTGCACACAGTTATATGGTTTTAAGTATTCAGATCTAATACTAATAATTTATAGTTATATGGTTTCAAGCAACTATTGCTGTTTAATAATAATCATTTGTTTGCATACAGTTATATGGTTTTAAGTATTTACATCTAATACTAATCATTTTCAAGCAAATCCATTTGACTCATAGATGGAACTATAAGAGGTACTACTACTCCAGAGTCAGTGTGGACCTGAGAGGAATGGCAATGAAGGGGTACTCTACATTCTCCAGAGTTCCAGGACTAGAGCCTCATCATCAGATACAGTTTAATGTCATACCCAAGACCCCACATTTTTGTTTGGGAAGAAACATGAAACATGCAACTAACCTTATAAATACTGGTGTATCTACACTCTTAACTAATTTGTTTATGGTTTATAATCTAGCTCACAAAGTATAGCATTGTGAAGAGTTAGAGGCCATCTGTCATTTTATAAAACATCATAAGCTGGATAAGTTTAGCTCATTACATACAGAATTGTCAAAAGATAGAAACTTATTCATCTGTCATTTTATGAAACTTCATAACCTGAATAGGGTTTATACTGGTACTTAAATTACCAGGTACATTGTTTTTTTTGTTGATGTTATAACCTTTGAATTAGATGGTTTAAAAGTATAACATTAAAGTACTACAGACATACATGTTTTAATAGTATCCACACATGTGTCATAAAGTTTGACAATAACATCCATCAATTCATGGCTCACTTTGTCCCATAATAGTTGCTCCATTTAGTGTATGAAATTTATCTGAAAATGTAACAACTATAATGGGACAGAGGTAGTTGTTCATGGTTAAATCTTTCTCATAATAGTTGCTCCATTTAGCATTGTGTATATAACAATAAAGATGAGGACAATAGTCCAAATAATACAAATACAAAATATCCAATAGTTCAAAAATATTCATTGCCTGTCATTTAGCAAAATTGATTATTAGGGAAAATGTAGTCAACAACATATTGTTTGATGTTAACAATCTAAATAAAAGACAGAACAAAAAATATGGTGCTATAAATCCTATCAAAGAAACAGGCGACTGCTGACAAATGGAAAATGATACCAAGATTTATTTTTATCTATAGATTTTTTTAAAATAAAGTAGTAAGTGCCATCTTGTTTATTTTTAATGGGTGTTTTGCTATGCACATCATCACTATTAGTTCGCTCTTTACAAATTTTTATTTGTAATTATTGAATCCCATTCACTTTAGCTTATAGCATAAACAAATGTTTTATTTCACACAAACAAATGGCTTTTATTCTTTTAAAAAAAAAAAAAATCAATATATTTTTTGGACATTCTTACAAATCAAAATAATGTTTTTTTTTCTTTTTAATGATAAGCATGGATATAGAATAAATTGATTTTTAAAGGGTCTGGTTTGGTTTTCTATAATGGCATATCAACCCTGTGGGTTATTTAATGCCAGCTCTTTATATATATATATTTATATATTATATATATATATATATATATATTTTTTTTTTTTCAAAAAGTCAACATCTCTGATGACAGATAAACATCTGAAACCATTGGTAAGACGAACTTTGTATTGGTGACTTAAATAAATAAATAAATAAATATATATATATATATATATATATATATATAGATATAATATATGCAATATACAGTGGTGGAAATGAGTATAAGACACCCCATTAAATTGTTAATTTTCTTATTACTGCACAAATTCCTCTGAAAATTTGTGTGGTACCTAGATCCGATGGTATTAGCATAAATATTCGATTTTATAACAACTTTCCACAAAAAAAAAAAAAAAAAGAATTAACGAAACTTTGTTTTCAAGGGTGGAAATAAGTATAAGACAGTTTTGAAAATTTGCATATCTGGTTTACTTCAGAATCCCAAAGGAAGAATAAGTGCATGCGTGGATTATAAACGGACTCTTATCATGATTTTAAGCCATGTGAGTCCTATTTAAACATTTCATAATTGAATACAGTTACTGCAAAATACCTAGGAACTCCCCCCTTAATGAAAATGAAAAAGGGCAAATTTCAGCCTATAAACTGGAAGAAAAATCTATAGGTTTCATTGCAAGAGAACTGTCGAGGTACCGAACAGTTGCGAGAAATTATCTAAAGGACCCTGAATCGTATGGCACCAAAAAAACGTCAAGGTCGTCCACTTAAAATTACAAATGCAGCCGGACATCGACTTTCTCAAGAAGCTTCTAAAGTTCTACAAGAAATACCTGAAGAAGGCCGGAGGGCACATCGGCCGAAACGTTGTACAGAAAACAATGAAGATGAGGACAATAGTCCAAATAATACTAATTGTCCTTTTTCTTTCTTTTTCAAACACACACACACACACACACACACACATACCTAAGTGATGAGTTTTTCAAGCATGTGATCCCTACTGGTGTGTGTGCATAGCTAATTTGTCAACAGCAATCTTGTTTTGTTATGTAGATATATAAATAAATCAATTGACACATTAATACACACTCACTCGGTGTCTCTGCAAGACAAGTGATTACACATTAGCAGATTATTAGTATCTTCCCTTTTTTACATTTCGCTACTACTGAGTTTTCAGGTTGACTGTCAACCCCACCTCCACCCTCACATCTTCCTTACTTTTCCATTATGTCCCCTTCCCTTTCACACTCTCCCTCTCTCTCTCACTCTCTCCACATGTCCCTATTTCTTTCTCCTCACCTCCTTTATTCAATCTTTGCCTTCTAATCTCTTTCTATTATATTAATACACTTGTTCCTTAATCTTCCAACTGCCATCATCTTGCAACACCCTCTGGTTAAAAATGAGACCATCCAAATCATCCAAGATGAAATGTAAATCCTGATTATCTGGTGTCACTTAATCACCAAATTCTTATTTCCTATGAGTGTCATCACCTCAGCTAAATAATGAATCATTCCGTTTGTTATTATAAAGGGAAAAAAGTACACGCTACACAGAAAAAAAGAAAGAAAGAGAGAGAGAGAGAGAGAGAGAGAGAGAGAGAGAGAGAGAGAGAGAGAGAGAGAGAGAGGGGGGGGGTGAGCATGTTGAAGCGATGGTGCTATCTGTTTCAATCGAACATAATGAAAAGATGAAAAGGAAAGAAAAAAAAAGAGTGAGAGAGAGTTAAATCAAGATTATTATACTTCTTACATACTGAACTATTTGGCAATAGCTTTTAAGTAAACACATCAAAGATTGTAATAATTAAATTATCATACTGTGGTATATTCACAGGTCCTTCGGGCACCTCACGTGGTGTAATGGATAGCAAGCAAGATTCGCAAACCATTGTTAGGGAGTTCAATTCTCACTGGGTGCCCCATACTTCTGACCTTGTGTCCCATCTAAGCTAAGTAAATAACTATATCCACAGGTCCTGCTAGTTATTGTTCACTTTTTGTATCTTTTCTTATATTCACAACTTCAATGTTTCTTTGATCTTTCTTTCTCACACAAAAAAGACATTTTTCTTTCTTTCTCTCCTTTTATTAGTTACTTATTTTACAACTCTAATGTTTCTTCTCTTTCCTTTATTTTTGTTTGGTTTTTAAATCTCTAGTCTTTAAAACTTATTATTTAAAGGAGGGGGTAGGTGATGATTTGAAAATGCCTGTGGGGACCCCAAAAAGCTTTTGTTTATCTACTGCATTTCTACTAACATTATACAATAACAAATCTCAGTAAATGTCGGGGGGTGGGGCGTCTAACCCTACCAACTTTACCCGAGGGCCCCAAATCTTTAGCTATATCCCTGTATATTTTTTTAACTACTTATCCCTGTCCCCTTTTTCATTCATTGTCTAATTTATACTCTCACCACTTTTTTTTTTTGCTCATTGGTCTTTCTTTTCTATTAGCCCCTCCCCCAATTCATTTTAAATTAATTTCTTTTTTTACTTTTTCCTCCTTCTTTACTTATATTCTTTTTTTTTTCATTGTCACTTTCTCTCTGTTACTACTTCAATTTGTCTTGTCTTCTTTTCAGATAAGATTGAAGAAGGTCTTAAATATTGTTGCTGTTTTCAATGCACCACTTAAAAGACGTTTCGTTAGTCAATCTCCTCCTCCTCCTCCTACAAACGTTATTGTCCTTTCACATAAACATCAAGTCATAATCGCTTAAAAAAGAAAACTTATAAAAACTTTTGTGGCCTTATGTGTTTATTTATGCATTTATAAAGTGCAAAGGGTGGGGCAAAAATAATAGGGAAGTCAATAACAACTTGTTTGGAGACCTAATTTTGAAGTGCAGCCCATTTTGCATTTTGTTGCTATTGTATTGGCCATTCTGTAACTGTTTTGTTTTACGGCATATCAACCTCGGTGGGTCATTTAATGCTGACAAATTTTGAAATAAATCCATTCTTAATGGATATTCAATTTTTTTTTATAAACACATTTTTCTATTTAACCCATAGATGAGACCCTAACAGGTACTACCACTCCAAGTCAGAGTGGACTAGGGAGCAATGGTGATGAAGGGGTGCTCCACATTCCCTAAACCTCCTGAACTGGAACCTTACCATCAGATAGAGTTTAACATCATACCCAGGACATGAAGACCCTCGGCCACCGCCTTTTAGCACATATATGATAAAAAGGGTTGGGGCATAGCATTATGTGTTTATCTATGCATTTATAACATCACAATGCAAAGGGTGGGGCAATAGTAATAGGGAAGTCAATAACATCTTGTCTGGAGACCTAATTTTGAAGTGCAACCCATTTTGCATTTTGTTACTATAATATTGGCCCTTTTGTGACTTTGTAATTCTGAGTGTGTGTGTCAGTGAAACATCACTGCTTACATCACAATATCCTCAGGAATTGCGTAAGTTTATCAATGAGTATTTAATTTATAGTTACAATCATTAATACATAGAATAAATCTTATCTATTAACAATGTCCCTAGGAAAATCTGAGTTGGATTTGACTCAAAATAGCCTAGTGAGTTTAAAATCCTGTTATGTGTCTTATATATCACTAAAAAAAAGTTTTACATAATATATGGTGTGGTTAATTTGCATTCTGGTTTTAACAAAACTGGGATCTAATAAATAATTACTTGGTGTTATTGATCTCTAATATTGTTTTATTCTCCAAAATATTAAAATCAATCCTATGAATGATTCTTATGTAGAAACCAATTAAAATATAATTAAAATAAGTGTAATCTTTTTATATACAAAAACAATAAAAGTCCAAACTATGTGCTAAATTGAATAAAACAAATGCTAATGCTTTGTGAACAAGCAATATATGAAAGGGATACAAAAAAGGTAAAAGTCTTACTTAAAAAATTTTTTTTTCTCTGTTCATTTAACAGACTTTCCAGTCTCACCCCACAGCGAATGACGTTGATCCTCACCTTGGCATTGAAACATAAAACCCACATGGCTCTGACCATCTTCTTTGATAAAACAATAGAAAGCAAAAATCGGGATTTCAACCCCGACAAAAAAAAAACTTTCATAAATAAAATAAATTTTCTCCACTATCACCAAAGATAAATTAATGAAATTTCATATAGTAGTAGTTTTCAAAATAGGGAATAAAATAGGATTGTTCCTCGACTATGAAGATGTTGCGGTTATACAACATGGCCGTCATACATACAAAATGGCTGCCCAAAAGTTCATATTTTGTTAATTTAGTATTAAAAATGACATTGTCTTGTCAATTAGTCAACTGTTCACAATTAGGTGCCTTTTTATCAATAGAGGCCATTAACATCAATAGATAATATCAACTAATGTTAAAGGCGGACATTTTTAATTAAAAAAAATTTAATTACAAACGGTCAAATTATATATCTTTTTAAAAAAAAAGACCTCAATGTGTCGGTCAGCAATATTTATCTTGAAATGAACATCCTAAAAAAAACCCAGACCTACCAACTATGGCGAATTAAAAATAAATAAAAACGGATGGAAATTTCACAACTTCGTGGCACCCGAGAGTGTCTCTCTTTATATAGAGTGTACACCGGAAGTGAGAGATTTTGTGGGAGTGGGGTGGATGACTATAAAATCGAACGCCTGGCAGAAGTTTGATTTCGTGAGGGTGAACTCATGTGAGTATTATAGAATTGCAAGAAAGTGACGTTGGACGTAGAGTTGAGAGAGAACGTGGTCGAGTTTGACAATCCAAGTAATTCGATTGACTTGAATTGTCTGCGTGGCTAGCCGAAAAATTTCAATATTTAAGGCGATCCACGTCCTCCATTATAGTAAAAAAAATTAAGTGACTTACCGAGATTTTATCAGGGGGGATTGTCTCGTTGGTGGTAGTTGCATTAACGTTAAGAATCTGGCCGATGACTTTGTAGAAGTTTGAGTGGTGATTTTTTATGTTTATTTTATCTATTGTAAAATTACTTTTAACTAAATAAATAAATTTAAAAAATAAGAAACATCTTTTTTTTCCTGCTGAGACTTCGGCATCATTAGGTGTGTGTATGGGGGTCGATATGGCCGCCTATCTACATTAGACGTTGTAGATTCTTTTTTCAGTACGTAAAGTTCACAAATAAAAAGAAGACAATGCCTGAAATTTATTCTTATCTGGACTGTGAAGGTAAGTACTACATTTTTTAAAAACATTACCGTTGACGTTTGTTTTTTTCAGAGATATTAAGTACATTTTTTTTTCGAACTGGAGTTGGATACAGACATTACGGAGTTTCTAATTGGTGATGATAACTTTGAATTAACTTGGAATTCTTCAAAACAGAAAAAAAAAGTCTGAAAACTTACTTCATGTACCACGCCACTATTGATCAAAATTTTCTGAACTGATTCTTCAATGTGTTTAACTTGTAGATAAATATTTTGTCGTTGGGTCAGTTTTTCAAGTCGAACAGGGATCCATAATAACGAATGACGTCGGCATCGAAAAATAGGTTAACAATATCAACAACAACAATCCATCTTTATGAACAATGAATTTCTGGATTGATAATCCCGACCGAATCTTTTTCCCTTTAGCATTTTGTCCGACCAATGATCCATGGACTTCAAGTCTTCTATTTTTTTTCTCCCGAAATAAATTTAGTCACGACAATGAACGGTAAAAATGGCACAAATGCAAAATAGCGCCCAAGAGATATCATTAGAATCGTATTTAACATAAATGGCATTAGATGTCGGAAACTTCCGAAGTAGCCTAATACTAACGTCTGAAAAGTTTCGGATATTTCCGTGAAGTGTAATGCTTTTTATACGTAATTTAATGATATTATCTCTTGTGCTCTATTCTGCATTTTTACCATAAAAGTTTTCAAATTTCATTATCGAAAATAAAAAGTTCATTCATTGTTTTAAAAAAAGTTAATTGAGGCATATATTGAAAAATGACCCAAATTGTTTATTGTAAAAAGAAAATTGTTTAAGAAATCAGTTGTAAAACAAATTTATTTTTCCGAAAAAAGGCAGATCAAAAGAGCGCATGAGGCTGGCTCCTGCTGATAATTTGAAGTGAGCATTCCTTAAAAAAAAAAAAAGCTGAAAATTTCGGGAGTGCGTATCATGAAGATAACTAATATTTACAAGGCAGTTTAATTAATTTACTCACAAACCCAGGTGAGGCCGATATTAGACTAGACCTGCATCTTTTAGTGCAACAAAAATCTTTGACTCTAACCATCGAATATTTTCGGCATTCAACACAGCCATTTTTTTCTCACTTGGCCAGTCTGTGGAATGCAACTTTAAAAAAAAAATGCCCGGTGCTAACGTAGGATTTTCCTTCTGCATCCTTGGTTGGCTAATAGAAGTCCCAGTATTTATGCAATCAATAGCTACTGGCTAATTTATTATTTCTGAAGCACAGATTAGTCCGTGAAAAAATAGATTTTAAATCTTAAGATGACGAACTTAGACAATGCTTTATCGTTGCTGCCACTTGAGCCAGTTGCAAAACTTAAAGCTTTTGTTCCGACATCAAAGAAATATGACGAGCTAAAAGAGGTTATTTTACCAGCTGTGAAAAAATAGTTTCAACTTTTCGTTAAACTAATCAGCGAAATACGAATGACCTGGCAGACCTCACTCAACTTAGAGTTCAGTTAATGATCACAACAGATTAAGTGGAAGAAGACAAAGTGAGACATCGCTTCAAGAAGATCTACCGCCTTAGTATAACACCAGTTACTGGGGCAGCGGGAGACATCACATTGACCCAACTTAAGAAGCTTCTTTATGAAAAATACTTTAAGAAAATACACTTTAAACTCCAACTTTTTCTGAGAGGCCCCACAACGAAGACACACTCTCTTAAGAAATGACATACAAATGGGATATTACCCATTTCATGAGAACCAATGACTTCAGATATGTCGTGGTTGAACTTAAGTAAAAATGCACGACTCTAACAAGTTTATTGATACAATGAAAATGATATAAAAATATATTCATTTTAACAATATTGTGTGTTTTCATACCCTTTTATCTATCTATCTATCTATCTATCTATCTATCTATCTATCTATCTATCTATCTGTGTGTGTGTGTGTGTGTGTGTGTGTGTAAGGTACCACCAATTTTCCCTGGGAAATTTACCCCCCCCCTATATTTAACACAATGAAACTTGCATAAAGATTCATATTATCTTGAAAATCTTTTGTCCATTCGAAAAAAAACATTAAACAAACTCCTGATGATTTTTTTTAAATTTCAGTTTACGAAAATAATGAAAATTATGAACGAAAAACAATGTTTACATTTTTGCACCGTTAAATTAATTGAAATTTAACGTAGCCAAAAACAAGTTATGATTAGAGGCTTTTTAAAAATTCTATGAAAAATAAATTAATGGTCCGATTTTCACAAGAATTTCCATAATTACTTACCTTTTGATGTAAATGTCTGAAATAGTTTTTTTCTAAAATATATTAGGGGAAATATTTTTTTACGAGGTCTATTTTATTTTATGAATTATGAAAAAATGAACCGACAAAAAACGATTTTTACTTTTTTTTTCTATAAAGATAAGTCTGAATAATAATATCATAAGATTTTTATAAGATTCGATGCCAGAGCTTTTTAGTAAAAGAACCATGAATACAGAATTCTGCTAAAAAATACCAATAAAGAAATTGACTCTGTTGTAAAAAACAAACAAACAAAAAAGACTGTTTTACTTATTTTTCAAGATAATGGTGAGTAATTTTTTCCCAATCGGATAATTTGATCTTTGAATTAACTGTTTTTATTTGTAACAACTCTTTATGTTCGTTATTTCTTTTTTGCGAGATTTTTTTTTAGAAAAGTTCAAAAATATTTACGTTTTTTCCTTCAATATGGCCTAAACTGATCACGTGACGTATTTTGGTGGTACCTAAAGATAAGTCTGAATAATTATATCAGAAGATTTTTATAAGTTTCAATACAGAATATTTTAGTAAAAGAACCATGACTACTAAACTCTGCTAAAGAGTGTCATAATATTGACATTTTTTAGCAGAATTTTGTATGGTTCTTTTGAAAAATTTATACATTGATATTTGTTCATGTTCTGTTTAAAAGGGTAGGGGCCTAACTTTTCAATTGAGTTTTCTCCAAAAATTATTAGATAACCATACTATAGTAGGCTTGTTATTAAGTAATTATTTGTTTTTAAAATCTAAAAATATGAAATTTAAAAAAGAAATTGAGTGATTAATATTTTAAATGAATTTTATCTATTAATTAGATATATAAATTGTTGCTCCCAAGACGTGGATGGATGCACAAACAGTAATATTAATTTTAAAGAATTTTAATTTATTTCGATTGAATCTTTTGATTGAAACGATTCAGAAATTTAAAAGAAAGAATTCATTGATTAATAAGTCAACACAGAAAATTTTATTAAAATCAGATAATTTTTTTTTTCTTTATCAATGTGGGTCACCGTAGTTTACTGCCCAATTCTTTTGTAAACAAAACCACGATAATTTTTTAGAGTGTTTAATTTTTCTGCAGTTTTGGAACATATTTGGAAAGATATTTTATTTAAATTGATATCAACAAGTTAGTAATTTTTATGTACGCAGTGTATTTAATGTTTTTTGTTATTGATTTCTAAGAAGAAACTTATAAATTTTTTAAAAAAAACTTTTAATAATACTTCACTTAGGTCGTTAGTAAAGTCTTATGTCATTTTTTGTAAAACTTTCAAGTTAATTTAATGTTTAAAATTTATTAAAAATAAATTACATATGTAATATTATTTTGCTTTTTTGACTGATGCTCATTATGTTACTTTTCAACAAAAATTTTACCTTAAATAACCAATTTAATTAATTTTAAATTTCCCGATGACACTACTAAGTTTACATGACCCTGCCACGATGAGGAGGGGTTGAACTTTAGCAATAATGTGCTAGATGGCGTTGAGAAAAGAGCTTCCACCACTCTTTTACAGGTGTTGTTTTGGCTGAACTTGCACAAAGGTGTCAAAATTAGGGTGACCCAGAAAAAACAGAACCCACAAATTTTGTAATAAAACTGTTAATTTTAGCTATGGGGGTCTAGGGGTTGAAGTTGGGGTTTAGGCTTAGTTTAATGGGAAAATGAATAAATAATTTGGGTTCTGTTTTTTCTGGGTCACCCTGTATACCGGTGACCCAGAAAAAACAGAACCCATACATTTTGTAATGAAACTGTTAATTTTAACTAGGGGGGTTTGGGGTTTAAGGTTAATTTAATGGGAAAATAATTTGGGTTCTGTTTTTTCTGGTCACCCTAATTTTGACACCTTTGTGCAAGTTCAGCCGTTGTTTTTTGTTCTACTAAATGTCTAACCACCCTCCTCACTGGGCAAAATCTGTGGGTTTTCCGATTTAGTCGTTGAAGATCTCACTAAGAAACAGTACTGGGTTACATAGTACCAGTAACACATTGAGCGACCTGACACATCAATATAAATGTCTATAAACAAAATGAAGTATTCACTTCATCATATCTGTAGAAATTCTCTTGGTATTTTTTCTGATCGTATGCCACAGTCAGTTGCAGATTAAAACAGGTGTAGCGATTATCTTCCCTTGTTTGGTTGCAGTTGATATTGGCAAGGGATTATCTTTCCTTGCTGTTAGGGTTTCCAGCTAGGAGGCATTGCAACCTAGCTATTTAAAGGCAGCTCTGCAAAAGTGACTTTCTTTTTGGGCTAGGATCTCCAGATATGTATTAGACCCAGTTGAGTCCTTGTCCATTTGGACTTGGAGGGTCTTGCCCTTCCTGCTACAGGCTTATATCTGTCTTTACGCGGCTTCTTTTATGCTCTATCTTTATAGAGGTTAGGGCTCACCAGCCCAATCATATCAGTATAAGTACACCTGCTCTTTTACACCCCATATCTTTATGGAGATTTAGCCAATTGGTCCCAGTTACAAACAGTATGTGACAACCTTTTTCATTGTTATACCTCAACTATCTTCCAAGGACTCTTTTCTTTTATGACTTTCATCTATCCTGTTTTCTATTCTTTCCATTGGACTTTGCTCAGACAATAAAGTCAGTTTGTTATAACTCTTTGTTGGCATTTGTTCTATATAAATGTGTATATGTCTTGTGTTAGGTGACCTTCTGGTATAACCTAGCACATTATGAGAAATTGATGTTAGCTACTGCACTAACACCACCCTAATTCTTATACAGACAACAATGGTAAAAAACAAGCCCTTCAAATTGAAGGCCATAGTGTCAAAACGGTTGGGTCAGTAAAATGGTAATTCCTGTGTATAGAGTGAGTGAGGGAGAGGCTCTCTGTGATTGGATATACCAATCACGTGATGAGCCCAGAAGTCTTGGTGCAAAATACTAAAATTCTAGCCAGACAGATTCCACCACCAGTTCCATGAGGCAGCAACTTTAAAAGCTCTCCAAGAGATACCAGATACCATCTTCGGCACTGTGGTAAGTCCCTTAAACTCAACTTTATACACAGGAATGACTTTATATTGTTATTATTGTTTCATGTGCTCGCAAATAAATTGTTAGAATTAAACAAAGTATTAATTCATTTATTTGTTGCTGTTATCCTTAGAATTAAATGCTAGACTAAAACAAAAATAGACAAATTCAAGTAGATTATTTGATTTGCTCAGCAAATCAAATTATTGAAGAGACTAGAGATGCACACGTAGACCAACATTAAATTGCAGTCATAATCTTCAAATGTCTCTCTATAAAACTGTATATCATGAGTGTCTGCTGCCAGATTTTCAGGAGACAAAAAGTATTCAGAATATGTCTTACTGGCAACCTTGTTACATGATAGGCATTCTTCCCCTGGAGAAGGTGATATTAACCCACCTTTCTGTTTGTGCAGATCATAGCACATGGCCAAGTTTATGATGGGGTTTTTATACAGAGCACCCAAATAGGATCTATTACTTAGTAATAATAACTTGTGAGACTAGTTTGCTAACCATTATACTACAACAAGGCACCCACCCATGTAGAAGATGCCATCGTAGCTGCAAGCAGATAGAAACACTCAGTGCAGATGTCAGGATGCACTTGACAGATGAGGGTGACATGATAAAATTAACATTAGCAAATAATGATACAATATTTTAAACTAGCAGAACCTGTGGATATACCACAGTATGATAATTTAATTATTACATTTTATATATTTACTTAAGAGCTATTGCTAAATATTTCAATATGTAAAAAGTATGATAATCTCGATTTAACTCTCTCTCTCTCTCTCTCTCTCTCTCTCTCTCTCTCTCTCTCTCTCTCCATTATGTTCAATTGAAACAGATCAGCGTTATCACTTCTGTGTGCTTTCCCCTATTCTTTTTCTTTCTTATATTTTTTGTGTAGCATGTCCTTTTTTCTTTTTTGATATGTTTAAGAACTTTCAATATGTAAAAAGTATAATAATCTTAATTTAACTCTCTCACTTTTTCTTCTTTTTTTTTCCTTATGTTCGATTGAAACAGATTAATGTTATCGCTTCTACATGTTCACCCCTCTCTGTATCTTTCCCCAACTCTTTTTCTTTCTTTCTTATATTTTTTCTATATCGCATGTCCTTTTCCTTACCTTTCTTTTTTATAATAAAAACAGTATGGTCCATTATTTAGCTGGGGTGATACAACACTCATAAGGAATAAGAATTCAGCAGATAAGCAACACCAGATAATCAGGATTTACGTTTTTGTATTTCATCTTGGATGATTTAGACGGTCTCATTTTTAACCGGAGGATGTTGCAAGATGATAATGGTCATACAATTAAGGAACACGAGTATTAATATATACACATTTTTATACTTTTAATAAAATCAACATTGCTTTCAAATGACAGTTACACCAAAAAGTTCTTGATGAATGGAACAGATTTTTAAAAAATCTTATTACAATTAAATTTTTCACCTTTGTGTATTTCATAAACAGTAATTATCATAGAATGTCTTATTAAAATGGAATTATTATACTTTAAGCACACACCATCATGTAAGTATCAAAACATTTTAATATACACCAATTATTGTTGGTTATTTTGTTTAATGGCATATCAACCCTTGTGGGCTATTTAATGCCAAATCTTGTTTTTTTTAATATATTATTTCATGTGTATTAAAAAATTGGTAGAAATGATTTTCATTAACTTCATGCATTTAATCAAATTAGAAGAACTAACTTTATATGTCTTAAACTAGTGGTTAACCCTCAGCCACTACCTTCTAGCATCTTTAAGATAGAAAGGGTTGGGTGTTTGTTATAAGTGCGATTTGAAAAATATGGTTAGGACAAGTTTTTGACCCATGATGCTTAAGGATGAAATCCTGGTGGCTGAACAGTTCAAGACATGCAACACTCAACTTTAGCCTTTACTTATGCTAGACGGGTGATCAGAGAGGCCCTTTTTGATCAATCGGCTGGGCACGTCAAACCCTAGCTCCTATAGGATTGTCCCGACCCTATTGCTCTTATGGCAGACCTGCAACCCTTTTTATCATATGTAATAGAAGGTGGTGGCTGAGGGTCTTAGTGTACGGGGCATGATGTTAAACTGCATCTAATGCTGAAGTTCCTGTTCTGGAGCTCTCGGGAGTGTGGAGTACCCCTTCCTCGCCATTATTCCCAGGTCCACCTGACCCGGAGTGTTAGCACCTATTAGGGTCTCAATCTATGGGTTAAATAGGAGAAAAAAAGTTTTAATAAAATGTGTTTAAAAAATTGATTTAAAAAAAAAAAAAGTTGACTACTCATCAAGAATGAATAAAATAAGAATGTCTTCGGGATAAAATAACCCCACAAGGGTTGATATGCCGTAAAATCCAACCAACCGATCCAATCATGAATTGTTTGGACTATTGAAGAACTGTCTATGTTAAACATGATGATAGTGTGAGTGTTGAAATAATGGGTTGGTCTGATCAATATTTTTGCCACCTATTATTTTACTTGTTTTATACTGGGCACCTGTCAAAAGAAGCCAATCCCCCCAAAAAACCTTTTCATATAGATTGTGTCTTACCTTTGAGGAAGTTTGTAAAATGAATCCGTTGAAACATGATAAGTAACAATATTGATATATTTTTTATGACTCTAAATTCAAGCATTATTAATTATCTAAATTGATTATTCTACATCACAGTGTAATCCAATGTTTTTTTTATTAGAATCATAATGAAAATATACCATCTATCTAGAAATTCTCAGTATATGTAAATACATATCTATATATATATATATATATATATAAAAGGATATGAAAGCACACAATGCTGTTAAAATGAAAATATTTTATATCATATTCATAGCTAATATTGAACAATATTTCGATTTATAAAAATCATCATCAGAGCTTGTTTTTAATCTGGACTCATCGAGCGAGAAGCAGAAAATAATTTAAATTCAACGGAAGCATTGATGTTCCAAAAAGCATGCAAGCCATGCGATCGTTTCGTCATTAGCACATCTACGCATTTCTGTATTGTGTTTTCATATCCTTTTATCTATACTTATACCGTCGGATTCATTTCCTTACTCTTAACTATATATATATATATATATATATATATATATGGGTGTGTGTGTGTGTGTAGAAAATACAAAAACACAAAGTATTCCAATTTATTCTTGATGGTGAAGTCGACGTTATAACATCTCTGTTTTTAGCAAACTGTCATAAGGACTTGAAATGGAAGAACTGTTATGTTGGTAAGGGTGATGAAGGTTTTTAAAAAACCGAAACCATCAAGAATGAATTCATTTATTTGGAATACTTTGTGTTTTTCTATTTTCTAGATACTGTCAGTTTAAATTCCTTATTCACACATACATACACACACACACACATACATACATACATACACACACACATATATATATATATATATATAATTGTAGTCTAGCAAAAACATAGCAAGATTTTTATTACAGTAATACACTTAAAATGCTCTAACTTTGAGAATAAAGCAATTTCCAGTTCAGTCTGAAACTGAATGATAATTTGGTGGGTTTTGTATTCATGCAGAATATTATTTTTTTAATTATCCTGTTATTTTATCCAAATACAGTTATTTGTTGTTTTTTAATTAGTAAAATAAAAATTGATAGCCTAGAATACAGAGATTATATACATTTTTGAAATCCCAATTATCAATATTACAAAAGTAACTATAAAATTCTAATTAGAATTCCTCACTGTTTCTAAATAGAAGCATCAATATGATCATGGACCACTGTTACATAGGGAAATGATGTATGAAAAAAATCTGATTTGGGGGATTGATTTCCCAACTGCTAAAGTCTGCCGACAGAAAATATTACAGCAGTCTTCAACCACATTTCATAAGGGTCTCACCTGTGAAGTATCGGAATGGTCTCTACAAATCTTCACTGCATACAACGGTAAACAAGCAGGCAGCCATCCTTCATCCAGGTGCCTGAATTTGCAGCTTCCAACATCCTGGTTCTCCATGCCATGAGTCAGACCAACTGCCACCCACACAAAAGTTCAACACTGAGCCTACATCCAGGACACCTTACAAATAGCAATCAGACACACCAGACAATGCCGACAAATTGGGTGAATGCCATCACGGGAACTCAATGGCTTATTTAGTTATTATAAAAGTATATATGGTTATCATTATTACTAATCATAATTTCTTTTATGTTATTTTTTTACATTACTCTAATTTTTTGTTTTGAAGTGGATATATATATATATAAATATAAAGTCATCCACAAACATTGTGTTTCAACATTTCACGTCTCTTCAGTGTGGCTAGACACAGCAACTACCTCTGACCAGGAGCGAAACCCGACTGATTTTTGTCCACCCAATTCGTTAACCTCTCGGCCATTTGACAGCTGCCATAAAGGGGTGGTGTTTACACTATTAAATACATACATTTGTTTGTATATTTTACGATCACCAGAGAGATCCAGTCTGTAAACAGATGATCATTGCTTTATGCTGACAGTGAAAGTTAATTTAAGTCATATATATATATATATATATATATATATATATATATATATGTACTTGTTGCATATTGAAAATTCTGTGAATTTTAACAATGAGTGCTCAGTAAAGCTTTGCACCAGCCTTGGTTTGAGAGACTCGGATTTAAATCAATCTATTTGTTGCTTGGATTATTGTTTTTTATCACTTGGATTCTAATTTCTTTTGTTGCATTGTCGTCTGAAAAATTTTCCTCACTACTTCATTTTCCGCCTTATTTTCATGTTTGCTTCTCGAGTGATTCTAAAACAAAACAAAAACTAAATCAAATACCTACCCCCCCAACTCACCTCCACATATTCATTCTATCTTGTTTTTGTTTTGTTTTGTTTTTTGTTTTTTCTTATTGCTACTGCATTATTTTCTGCGTTGCAGATAGTGCCTTTGATGCTGTCAGGAAAAAAAACAAAACCAAGAAAAACACATCCATTTACGAGTGACTGCTTCTTTCTAATTACATCATTTAACAATCCAACATCATTTATGATGATTTTTTTTTTGGGGGGGGGGTTGTAAACTCTTAGTTACCACCATTCTGCTGATAGTGCCTCTGAGTACAACAAAGAAACTCAGTGGAGCATCTCCAAACTCTCAATACTCCTCTTCTACTCACCTGTGTTGAAATAACTCTTTGATTCATTTGTCAATATTTGTTACAAGGCTAAGTTTAAATTCATGCCAAGCTTATGATTGGTTTGAAGAAGGAATTACTGATGAGAGAATAAAGTAAACAAATAAATAAAAATAATAGGAAAGATGAAAATTGAGAAGAAAAAGAGGAAAAAAGAAAATAAAGATGATACCAATGATGATACCTTACCATACCTATTTATGTAGGGAATAACATAACTACATTTTTGTCATTACTACAAATTACTTTGAAAGGTAATTCTACTATTATATCGTTAACTAAGGCTACCAGGCTTATTTTTTAGTGTGCGTGGGGGGGGGCTTATATTGTCCTCAAAACTGAATGTTAGTTTTAACTTTTGACAATTGTGTGGTAGTCATCCTTTGTCCTGCTACTGTTGATGGTAATCCTTGTAATGTTATGTCTTTCTGATATTTTACAACTGTCATTTAATTGATTAGAATAATGGGTAATCTGAACGTTAGCTACATAAATGAGAGTAACCTCCCCTTGTTTCTTTCACTTTGAGGAAGCTGTCTGTTTTGGTCGGCCATTTTCATTTCACCATAAATCTACACAGAAAATACGAATTTGTTCAAATCAATACCACTGAATGTTTTAACATGAAAATATAAAAACGTGTTCTTATTGTGCTTGTGCATTATTTGAAATGAACTTAATTGTTATCAAGAATACATTTTATGATATTTTCGTGTTAAAACATGCAGTTGTATTGATTACGTTGAAATGAAAATGGCCGACCAAAATAGACGGCTTCCTCAAAGTGAAAGAAACAAGGGGAGGTTACTCTCATTTATGCAGCTAATGTTTGGATTACCGAATAATGTCCATAGGAGGAGTTTTCTCTTTTTGAGCTGATCTTTCCAAAGAGAGCAGATTGTATCATCAGCTGAATGGCATATATAATTTACAGATACACAGTAGCCTTTATCATATTCAACATTTACATATAAATATTGTCCCCCCCCCCCAGTACAAAATTATGAATTTAAGCAATTATTAAAAAACACATGTTTACACAAAATGTAAACAAAAAAATTACTAACTAAAAAGCCACATGATGTGAGGAACATCAAACTATATTTTTGAATGACTTTTTGAATATTCTCTACTGATTAGATGTTGATTTGGTTTGTTGGCTTTTACGCCAGAATTAATTTGACAAGAGGAAATATTTTCTGTAGATCAAAATTAGAATTTTCTTTTAATAGGATGATTTCAATAATTTTGATGTTTTGGCCTGTTGTCCCCATCTTTATTGTGATATGTATAAACACATTTTGGCTGCTGTATCCTCAGCCTTAGGTGTTCCCTGTGTGAAAAATTAATTTTTAAATGATTGTGATTCTTTCACAACGCATGTCAGAATGATAGATGTGCAAAACAATGAAGTCATTATTTGAATGAAATCTTCAAAAGATCTTTGATGCCTGTTTGATCAACAAACTATTAAAATTGATTTCCCATGTTGGATCATTACTATACTTGGATACAGGGAACACCTGGGAAAGCTGGAGGATACAGTGTTTTTTTTAATACATACCACAATAAAAAATGAGGACAACAGTCCAAAACATAAAAATTATTCATATCAAGACTCATCTGAAAAATACAATTAGGATGATTTCAGTTTAAACTTTGTGTCTTATTGTCTTCAATCCAGTGTTTTGTGCATTAAGTTGTTTTTAAAAATCCATTGTCAAAACTTTGAGATTTTCTTATTATGCTATGATGTTAGGGTTGATGGGATGTATAGATATATATGGGTAATTACAATAAACACACCATAAGGTCACATATATTAAGACAGAAAAACAAAGAACTAAATTCAACAAGTAATATTTGTATTAAAGCAAAAGATTACAATAATCAAGAATACTGATCAAAGTCCTGCAGAATATACTTTTTTAAATATTCATGTAATAAGAGGATGAAAGAGTGGAGTTCTATATATCAGCAGTGAAGTAACTTGTAGAGAGGGAAAGATATAGCTTGTAATACCTTCAGCGGTAGGCAAATATTTCTTAAGTCGAGTGACGTGAACTATCCAAGCATACTTGATCTTTCTGACTTGTTCTTCAAAAAGCCTGTTATTTATACCAATTACCTAGGCTCGAAATTGGTCTTTTTGAAAAACTTATTTTTAGGCGCGAACGCATCTGATTGGTTGAAAATTATCATTTTTGATATTTCTATTTTTCTTTCTTTCTAGCTGCGCCGATCCATGCGCAAAGCGTTTATTTTCGTCATTTTATTTCTGCTTTCAAAGCGTTAACTTCTGGCTCACCACAATGGCAAACATTACAAATTCCCAAATTGACCTTCATGTGTAAATTTGTTGCTTCAACCTTAATTTAGTAAAAAGTACAAGATTTTAATGTTAGATACTGGTTATTACTTTGGTTTGAATAAAATAAAAAAATTATAGCTAGAATACAGAGGTTGTATACAAGGCTGGGCTGAAAAGTTTGTATGATGATGTCCTATCTACTAATGATGACATTTTTTTACTAATGGGATTCAAGCACTGCAACATCAATGGAAGAACAGTATGGAGTGCTAGGTTGGGGTGAAAGTTTGTATGATGACATCCTATCTGCTGTTGAGGACTTTCATAAATACAAATACAGTATACTTTGGTTTGGTTGTTTTGTTTTATGGCATATCAACACTTTTGGGGTAATTTAATGCCAAATCAAGTTATTTTGATATCGGTTGCTTAAATGGTCACCCATCTAAGTATTGAACAGGCTCATCACTGCTTAACTTTGGTGATCTAGTGGGAACCGGCACTTTCAACTTGACTTGACCATAAGTGTTACTACTTTAATATCTTAAGTCGCAAATAAAAAGATAAAAATACACACGTGCACAGATACACACCTACAAAGAAACGGTAGCCTTTAAATCTGAATCAGATCCTTCAGATCACAAAAGTGTGAAAAAGTAATTTGATAAACAAATAATTTTTTTTTTTTTTTTTTTTTTTGTCGGGATCAATTGTATGGAAAATCTCCAGCATTTTTTCCCAAAGTGATAAAAACAATGTCTGTGCCGTGGAGAACACAAAGCATTTTATTATCTTTTTTTTTCTTCTTCTTAGAGAATAATCTAATCATCTAACTTGAACCAACACTTGTTTATATCTCAAGTTCTATTCTTAGTAATTTTATTTCGATTTTTATGATATTGTCACATGTTTGGCATCTGGTATTTGTTTAGCGATTTAAATTGGAAAGCGTGAAAGAAATATATTAGAAAGAGATATAATTTGAACTTTTATATTTTGACAGTAAATCTGTTGAATAAAGAAAGAAAACTGTGTGTGTATATGTATGTATGTATGTATGTGTGTATATATATATATATATATATATATATACACAGTTCTTTCTTTTATTCTACAATTGGATACTATATATATATATATATATATATATATATATATATATATATAATTTACCAACTCCTCTGCATGAGCAGGATGTAACACAAGGTAAATTTCTTAAGTATAGTTTAACAGGTTTGAATTCAGAGTTTCATACTCCAATACTGGTTGCCTAATCAAGGTTAAAGAGCCGAGTCTGCCCTATTATTTACCCATACCTGGTGGGAGAGTAGGTGGATGTATACCTTTCCCAAGGTTATTAGCACTATGTGAAATGCCAACAGGCTTGTCTAGGATTTGAAATCGTGTGTGTGTATATATATATATATATATATATATATATATATATATATGGATGTGGAGGCTGGAAGGAGGAGAATTGATGGGAAAGGTGCTATAGGCATTTTAAAATGTGTGTACTGCATTGGAAATTAATTTTGTTTAAGGATGGTTTGTATTGTTTTATGTATAAAGCTTCTAGTATTTGGAGTTTTTCTTCTTTTTTTTTTCTTTGCGCAGAATGTGTGTATTTTCTGTTAGCATATTTCGGTAATTAGAGAGCCCCATCCATTAATATAATTTGAAAAACTGGAACACATCACCACTGATGATGGCACTTCAAAGTGCCGAAAGTACTCGGTACATGAACTTTGGTGGACTAATCCATGAATTCCACCCAAATATTAAAAAGTTGGCCAGAAAACTTGAAAAAATCACAAATAAAATTGTTAAACAGGAGATGTGTCTTTTGTTAAATTCAACATGCATAAATGAAAGAATGCTGCCCAAATACACATATGTATGTATATATATATATATATATATATATATATGTGTGTGTTGTGTGTTATGCATTTTGGCATAGCAACCCTCAAAAAATAAAATATTCTAATTGAAAGAACAATGAATGAAAAAATTGAATAAATTAAAATGAAAAAAAAAAATGAACACATAATAACACTTCAACCTACAATTCCCTGATGATGACTGGCAAAATGGTCGAAAGTGGTTGGGTACAAAATATGGGACAATTTCTCCATCTGGATCCTGATTTGTGGAAAATTACAAGAAGACTTGAACAACTACAGATAAAGATCATAAAGAAGAAATATTCCATGGTCTTTAAAAATACCTGCTTAAACAAAACATATAGTTATGGAAGTATGAGAATTTTTTTATTTTCATCCCCACACTAATTATGGAATGAAGGTCAATTAGTATAAAGAAATTGCCAGAGAATTAAATTCACTTAAAGCATTTTGTGTGAACTTGTAAATAATTTAGATATGACCAGTTTGATCATTTGGTGAAAAATGGGCATCTTTTTTTAACAGGATACAAAAATTTAAAAAATATCCCCAATGAAAATCCATGATCTTTTTTGCCGGGCACCATATATTTTCCCAGGTTAAAAGGTAAGCAATTAAATTTGAATGAAGAAGACAACAAACAAATGAAAATAAAAACATATATTCAGAAAAGGTACAAATTGCAAACTTAATGGCATTTGTTGCAGGACTTATCTGCTGAGTCCTTTAAGTTTTGGGAGAGACTGGATTTAGATGTTTTGCTGTCATGTGCTCAACACTACAAGTGACTAGTCATGGAAACCCATTTGGGCACCAATCCACGGTATTGGCTGATTCACCCTCTGATGCTAAGGGCAGATAATTCTGTTGGATTATTTGTGGCATATAAGACGTGCTACAATATACCACTTAAATTTATAGACTAAGCGAGGTCAGCCAATCAACAGCCTGGTTGCGTGGCTGGTTGACTACTTAATTACTGATACTTAGAGACGTCCATTTGCCATCATTGACGAAGGACTTGCAAAACTGAGGAGCACCAAGGAACAACCAAAGGATTCTTTATCAAGGATTTCTGCTGGACAAGCCCTTTTGCTTGAAGCCTAAAGGATAGCCCATAAAATCGTAACAAATTCATTTCTAATTTTTCAAATAAATCCAGACCAAACTTTGTCATATTAAATGCAGTTAAGATATTAACCCTTTGAACCAGTAACTTGGATATTCTGTATTTGAACTTGTAAAATCCACAAAAACAATAAAGCACAAAGCATATACAAATGCCAGGGTACAGACATCCCACAATTTCATTCAAAGAAAAACAGTTATGCTAAGTCTTTTATTAGTAATATCTAATGTAATCTCCCTGTGATGGGGTTACTATGTATAATAAAATAGCACTCAGCCCAATTGTAAAATAGTACTCATCCTGAAATATCAGGCCTATGGATTTAAAGAATTAAATCGGTATAATCAATATTTATGCTAATATAGTTTTATTGATACAAGCATTTTAAGGTTTAGGTTGGTTAGTTGGATTTTACGGCATGTCAACCCATTGGGTCATTTTATGCCAAAGATGTTCTGTTTTATACATTCTTTATATATATTATACTCAATTATTTTTTTAAAACTCAATTTTTTAAACAATTTTTATTTAAACATATAAATAGGCCACTAATAGGTACTACCACACCGGGTCAGAGTGGACGTGGGAGTAATGGTGATGAATGGGTATTCCACATTTCCCAGAGCTCCAGAACTGGACCTTTGCTATCAGATAATTTAACGTCATACCCAGAACAATAAGACTACAGTGCCTTTCTTTAAACTTGTATAAGATAATTTTAAATTGTAAATTGTCACTTATTTTGATTTTTTCCCCCTTAAAAACAGAGCCTAAACTTTCATATAATTTTTTTTCTATGAATTCCTTAATCATAACAATGAAATAAATTATGTTAAAAAGAACATATCTTCAAGAGAAAAAAAAAATGTCAAAAATGTGCCATTTTGATAGATACAGATTTTTATTCATCAGATTCTCCAGTTTTAAAGACTGAAACAAATAATTTGGATTATTTGGACTGGTGTCTTCATCTTTATTATCAACAGAACATTTCAGATGATGTGCCCTCTGGCTTTCTTCAGGTGTTGAATTCGGGAACTTTCTCAAACCTTCTCTTCAAACTCGGAAGCCTTCATTTCATAATTGGGAGCCTTCATATAACTTCGAACCGGACCCTTTATCAATCCACAGGATAAACTGTTCTTATTCCGTTACTCCATGACTGGGTACAAGTGTTAAGCTGTGTTAAGTATTTTGTTATTATTGCACTTGGCCGGGATTGAACCTGCAACCTACAGATGATTGTCACTTAAACCTGTATTAACTTAACCCTTATATCTATTGCGCCATGTGTCCAACTGCACAAATTCAGACAAATAAAACAAATAATTTTTAGATTCCTCTTTTTTTAAATTCTTCATAATACAGCAAAAATGAAGTTTCATTAATTTTTTGCTGAGTTTTGTTGAAATTTTAATTCATGGTGGGAGAGGGGTTAAAACATTTGAAATTTTGGGGATGCCAAACTTTACAGTGACAGTGCTTAAAAATGAGGTAAATACTAGATAAGAAATATTGGTTTTGCAATAAGATAGATTATACAGTCAAAATCAATAAATAATAAAAGTTAGACCAGACTTCATTAAAGAAACATTTACTTGTTATTGAACATAGTATTTTTTTAAATGGACTAGCAAAAAAAAAAACTACTCTCCTGGCAGTGTAAAAATTAATTTTTGAAAGATATTGTCTGAGGGGGTTGGGAGTTAAAAATTCAATGTCAGAGGGTTTGTATCATAAGTAAGTAAAATCATCAAATTTATGAAAGGAGTAAAGAAAATAAAACATTTGAAATGGAAACTTTGTTCTGTCCCCCTCAAATAAAATTTTGCATATGTCTATTAATTATCAATTAAATAATCATTTTAAATATTTTACACAAAATCGTTGGTATCTATTTATTTGTAAACTTTTTAGTTAACTTCTTGTTAAAATGATTAGGCTCCCTCAGATCAATTGGCTGGTCACGTCAAGCCTTAACATCTCTATGATTGTCCCAACCCTATTGGTTTATGGCAAGCCCACAACCCTTTATCATATAAGGGCTTGAAAGCGATGGCTGAGGGTCTTAGTGTCTTGGGTATGATGTTAAACTTCATCTAATGGTGAAGTTCCAATTCTGGAGCTCTGGGGAGTGTAGAGTACCCCTTCATTGCTCTATCTCCCAGGTCCAACCTGACTCGGAGTGGTAGTACCTGTTAGGGTTCCATCTATGGGTTAAATAGAAGAAAATAAGTTAGCAAAAATGTGCTTAAAACAATTGAGTTAAAAAAAATAGAATTCTCAATACCCATCAAGAATGAATAGTACAAAACGTCTTTGGCGTAAAATAACCCAAGAAGGTTGACATGCCATAAAATCCCAAAAAGAAAAAAAAGATCCATTATTGAGTAATACCTCAAGAGGGGGAGAGTGCTTTGTTCATTGATATGTTCTGATTGGTTGCCAATTGTTTCAAAATGGCTGAATAATTTTGAAATCTTTTTTTTTTTTTATAGATTTTTCATATACATTTAAAATATTCATAAACAGTTCTAATCTTTCATTTTTAGCTATAAAATTGGATTTTACACAAACATAGTGTATCAACAAAAATTTGTTATCTAAAATACAAAAATGATATTTCAAAATACTTAAATAAACAAACAATTCTTTTGAGTCTCTGCATTTTTATAAAAAAATAAAATAAAATAAAAATTGCCTCAAGATTTTTCTTCATTTCATATTTAGTCAAGTCCATTAAAATCATTTTAAATTATTTTTTGCTGAAAACAGACAAAATTGCCATTTAGCTGAACAGATATGAATTACTTTGGAAAAATGATTTTGGAAAATAGAGAAAATGTTATAGACATTTAAATACATGCAAATTACTGTTTCATTATTATCCATTTATCTTATTTTTAAATTTCATTGTTATTATATATTTTTATAAAAATGGTCACTAATGTGTTGTGGAGGAGTGGGTAGTGTAATGTTTATCAACATAGAAAATAGAATTCATATTTCAGCCAAAGCTATTAGCAATCACTTTGTATACTTGTGAAAGATATGAATCCCTCTCCCCACACTCGGCTATGGATAAAATATTAATGGTTGGTTGGTTTTGACATATCAACCCTTTTCAGGACATTTAATGATAATGAAATTTACAGTGCTCAGGTGTACCATAACTCCTCAAAGGCTCATGTATAGCACATAGAATAATGTCCTAATGTCAGGAACATGAATAGCATACAGTAAAAATATACATGTATGTGTACGTGTGCGTGTATTTTAATGTCAAATCAAGTTATATTTGATAACCAAAGGACTCAAATTGCTTACAGTACCTGCTGTTAGACATTAAACTAGCCAAAACTAAATTACTAAAATCCCTAACTGTTTTTCTGTATTGTATTTTTCTAATTTTTCTGGTAATAATAACAAAAAAAAATGTTAGATTAAAAAATAAAGAAAAAAGAGGGGGATATTAACAATAACAAAATAATAACAATAATGATAATATTAGTAATGCTAATAAAAAAATATAAAAAATAAAGAAACAAATGTGATTCTAATATTTCTTACTGGAACATCCCACCTTATATCAAAATAGGGGGAGTGTTGGATTATTTTGGGATATAAGGTGTGCTACAATACACCACTTAAATTTATAGACTAAGCGAGGTCACGTGGCTTAAACCTCAGCCAATCAACAGCCCGAATGCGTGGCTGGTTGACTACTTAATCACTGATACTGAGAGACATCCATTTGCAATCATTGACAAAGGACTTGCAAGACTGAGGAGCACCAAAGAACAACCAAAGGATTCTTTACCCGTAGGTTGAAACTACGCTCTGCTTAACACAATGGATCTCCGCTGGACTTGCTTGAAGCCTAAAGGATGGCCACTAAAATTGTAACAATGTGTATGTATATATATGTGCCATGTATATGTATATATATATGTATTATATATATATATATATTATATGTATGTATATTATATATATATATATATATATATATATATATATATATGTATATATATATATATATATGTATTTATGTATATTATATATATATATATATATATGTATTTATGTATATATATATATATATATATGTGCATGTATATGTATATATATATATATATATATATATATGTATTATATATATATATATATATATATATATGTATATATATATATATATATATATTATATATGTGCATGTATTTATGTATATATATATATATATATATATATGTATATGTATTATGTATATTATATATATATATATTATATGTATTTATGTATATATATATATATATATATATGTATATATATATATATATGTATATATATATATATATATATATATATGTATATATATATATATATATGTATATATATGTATATATATATTATATATATATATATGTATATATATATATATATATATATATATATATATATATATATATGTATATATATATATATATATATATATATATATATATATATATATATATATATATATATATGTATGTATATATATATATATATATATATATATATATATATATATGTATATATATATATATATATATATATATATATATATATATGTATATTATATTATATATATATATATATATATATGTATTATGTATTATATATATATATCATGTATTTATGTATATGTATTATATATATATATATATATATATGTATTTATGTATATATATATATATATATATATATATATATATGCATGTATTTATGTATGTATGTATTTATATGTATATATATATATGTATTTATTGCGTGTATTTATATTATATATATATATCTGCGTGTATTTATATATATATATGCATGTGTATTTATATGTATTTTATATCCATATCTGCGTGTGTATTTATATATATATATATTTATATATATATATGTCATTTTGTAGTCCTTGTGTAGTTTTTATTTTTTATCCATTTCTGTGCCTGACAAAATCAATTTGTAACCAAGATTAAGTGTTAACATTTTTTTAGATTTAATCTTAAGATTGTTCCTATTTCACATGTCCACCATTTAAATCCTATAAATATATGTTTGCCATTGATTTTTTTCATAATAACCACAAGTCATACTGCAAATATTAAAACCAATAATAAGCAGATGCCAGAATTTCCACACTAAATTTACTATGTGAACAAATATTACAAATGTTAAGGATTTAAGAAGCTTTATGCAAAGTACAACCCAAAAGTTTGCAAAATGCAGTACAGATTTTTGGCTAGACTCTTTTGAGCAAGGGTTTCAATATATTCCCCTTACAGTCCACAATTATTATTCTATGTTACTGCTGACCCTGACCAGGATTGAACCTTCAATTTAGAGATAACACTCATGTAATTGGATAAAGTGGATAAAGGAGTTAGGTTAAGACAGTTCTAAGTGACAGTTATCCCTAGATTGCAGGTTCAATCCAGGTCAGGGCAGCAGTAACATAGAATAATAATTAACACAGCTTAACACCTGTACCCCAGCTATGGTTAGCGGAATGAGAACAGGATACCCCCGTGGAGTGAATAAAGAGTTAGGTTCAAAGTTTCGTGATGGCTCCCGATTACGACAAGAAGGTTCCAGAGTCCAAGAAAGTTCCTGAGTCCGACAAGACATACCTGAAGAAGGCTGGAGGGCACATTGGCCGAAACGTTGTACAGATAACAATGAAGATGAGGACAATAGTCCAAATAATCCAAATAATACTAGTTTTTTTTTGTGTTCCCAATACATTATTTACCTTCTTTTTTTTTTAATCATAATCTACATATAGTACAAATTGTAAAAACAGAAACTGAATTGAATAAGATATCATTTTTATTTGAGGATGGGCTGAAAAGTTCATAGGCTAACATCATAAGACTTTTTTGAACAATGGGATCCAAGCACTGCAGCACAAATGGAAGAAATGTGTGGACTGTAAAGGGGAATATATTGAAAAATATTTGGTCACATTTCATGAAAGTATCTTGGTCTGCCTATGAACTTTTCCACTGACCCTCGTGTGTGTGTGTGTGTGTGTGCATATATATATATTAATGGTGATATTATGGTTTCACACTCATAACTTAAAGTTTCTTGGTAATCCAATCATCAGATGAGAACAGTGGTTGAGATGTCAAAAACCAGTCGTGAAATGGTTGAGATGTTAAAAATCCAATTTTTTTAGCGTTTATATGAAGCGTTTTTCACGCGATGGGAAATGTAAAGCTAAAAATTGTTTTTTAAACTGTGGCTTGTTTAACGTTTATGTGACGTGGATTGTATTCACGTGATGTAATGTCATGACGTTAAATTTGTATTTAAAAAACATTATAATCAAACAAACTTGCATTGGTGTTAATGCACGCGGTGTTCAGATGAATTTTTTTTTTTTTTTTTTTTTAAAAAAAATAAAAGGAGAGCGAAAATTCAGGGATCAATTAGGGTCAGGTGGTAAGTGACACAGTAAAAATTTGTTCAAATCCTATATATATCCTATATATCTGCAGTCTCATTAGGATATATATATATATATATATATATATATATATATATAATCTCCTAATGAGACTGCATTCCACATACTGCTAACTCTTGTAAAAGTATGACTCCAACTATTCTCCCTCCAGCTATAAGGAAATAGTAGAGCAAACAGAGCTCTTTAACCTTGATTAGGCAACCAGTCTTGGAGAAAAAGAAAATCTGAATTTAAACCTGTTAAACTCTGCTGAAGAAATTGACTTTGTGTCACATCCTGATTGTGTAGAGGAGTGGGTAAATTATATATATATATATATATATATATATGAGTCTGCTCAGTACTTAGATGGGTGACTACTTAGAAGCAGCTGATACTGTAAGCATTGTCTCTGCGTTATGCTAAGGAACATGCGTGGTGTAATGATTAGTCATAAGAAATGGACATTGACCAGAGTTCATATACTGGACAAGGCTGTTTGCATTTCACATAGAAATAATACCCTTGGGAAAGGTATGCATACAACTATTCTCTCTTCAGTTATGGGTAAATAGTAGGGCAGATTGGGCTTTTTAACCTTGGTTATACAACGGCCTAGGAGAAGGCAGATTATGAATTCAAACCTGTTAAACTCCATTTAAGAAATTGACCTTGTGTCATATCCTGCTCGTGTGGAGGGGTTGGTAAATATCATATATATATATATATATATATATATACACACTAAGGAAAGCTTAGTAAATAATAACCTAATATTTAAAATGACCGAGAGATGATATTTATGCAATGACCTTGAATAAAATTTTCACATAATGTTTTACAGAATGTTTGTTTTTTACACTGTGAAACAAATAGATGTCAAATCCCAAAGAACAACGGACCCCCCTCACCCCACCCCACAAATAAAACCTGATACCCGTTAGATTGAATTCCTCTTGACATTTTGGCACCAATTGTCTTTTCTCCTGACAGAATTTGTTGATTCCATGTCAATGCCAGAAGGACACAAGTGATATTTTATACCCACAATTATGGCACCTGGAATTTTCAATTTGGTTTCGACACAAAATATCCAGAACATTGCTTACTTTTGGAAATATATTGTAACCCTAAAATGAACAACATCTATATATTAATACTCTTGTTCCTTAATCTTCTGACCGTTATTATCTTGCAACACCCTATGGTTAAAAATAAGACCGTCCAAATCATCCAAGAAAAATGAACAACACTCATCTATATATCAATACACTTGTTCCTTAACCTTCTGACTGTTATCATCTTGCAAGACCGTCCAAATCATCCAAGATGAAATGCAAAAAATGTAAATCCTGATTATCTGCTGTTGATTATCCACCGAATTCTTATTTTTTATGAGCTAAATAATGGACCATTACATTTTTATTAGAAAGAAAGAGCAGAAAAAGGACATGTTACACAGAAAAATATAAGTAATATATAAGAAAGAAAGAAAGAGTAGAGGAAAGATAGAGGGGTGAGCAATTGGAAGGGATAATACTAATCTGTTTCAATTGAACATAATGGAAAGAAGGAAAGAAAAAAAAAGTGAAAGAGTTAATTCAAGATTATTATACTCTTTAGATATTGAAGTATTTTGCAATAGCTCTTAAGTAAACATATCAAAATTGTAATAATTAAATTATCATACTGTGGTATATCCATAGGTCTTGCTAGTTTCATTTTAATTTCAGTTCCTTTTTATAGTAACTACTCAATCTGTACATCTAGCAATAAGCAGCACAGATCAGAAATAGTGAATATGTTTTTAGCTAAGACTTGTCATTGTTATCTTTGGTCAATGTAAAATATGTATTGATGGGAATTACAACAGCTAATAGTTGCAAAGAATCAAATCATTTAGATTTATTCTTTACTATCAGGACCTCTGGATATACCACTGATAATTAAATCATTACAATGTTTGGTATGTTTACTCAAGAGCTATTGCCAAATACTTCAATATGTAAAAAGTATAATAATCTTGATTTAACTCTGTCAGTCTTTCTTTCTTTTTTTCCTTTATGCTCGGTTGAAACAATGTTATTGCTTCCATGTACTCTCTCCTCTCTCTATCTATCCTCTACCCCCTTTCTTTCATTCTTTCTTATTATGTTTTTTGTGTAGCATGTCCTTTTTCTTCTTTCTTTATAATAAAAATGGAATGGTCCCTTATTTAGCTGAGGTGACAACACTCATTTGGACATTCTCATTTTTAACCAGAGGAAGTTGCAAGATGATAACGGTTGTATTTTGCAGAAAATCAATCATATTGAGGTTATTTGACAATGCATAAAGTAACTGTTAACTCCCAAATTCTTTGGTTCCTGTTCAATCACAAAAGTTAAGCAGTAATGAGCTTTTTCAATGCTTAATTGGGTGACCACTTAAGCAAAAGCGGGCACTGTTAGCAACCCGAGTCCTTTGTTTATCAAAAGGACTTGATTTGGCATTAAATGACCCAAAAAGGGTTGATATGCCATAAAACAACCAATCAACCAACCATTATTCTTGGAAGCTAGTTGTTGTGAGTTGGTTGGTTATATTTGTTTTTATTTTTAATATTATTATTTTTACAAGAATAGTCACTGTCTGGGCATAAGTATTTCAGTTTTAATGTCATGAAATATATTAAATTCAAAAGACTAACTAAATTAAATAAAATGCATATAAAAAGATTACACTTATTTTGATTATATTTTATTGGTTTCTATATAAAATCATTCATATGATTAATTTCAATACGCTGGAGAATAAAACAATAATAGAGATCATAACCGCATTATATAATATGTAAACCTTTATTTCTTAGTGATATATAAGACACGTTGCAGGATTTTAAATGCACTAATAACATGGGTTGTTTTGAGGCAAATCTATTTCAGATTTTCATAGAGACATTGTTAATGAATAAGATTTATTCTAATCTTATGTATTAATAATTTTGACTATAAATTGAATACTCATTAATAAACTTACACAACTCTTGAGGGTATTGTGACATAAACTGTGATGTTGTTTTGATTACAGATACTGATTCTGCATTATAATAAGATATTTGTTCTACAATATTTTTGTATTGAACACTGTTTTATTTGCTGTTGTTAGTACTACTGTTTTAGTTTTTAAAGAAGCAGAATTTGTTTTAAAGTTAAATACATACATATATATGCATATACATACACATACATGCATGCATATATGTATACATACACATGCATGCATGCATATAAAAGTATAATTGTTGAGAATTCTTATCTTACTGCTGCTGGTAACAGTGGTCAAGTTCTGTTAGGCAGTGTTGTCCTGCAAAACAGGATGGGACATAATTGCTATCAGAGTTACACAATAAAAATCCAGCAAATAAAGGTCGTGCCTATCAGTTGTGTCCAATTAGAAAGACATATTCTTCTATCTTTTGACAGTAACCCAAGAAGGAAATAACCATAGCAGCATTCACAATCATTTAATTTGGAACAGTTCTCTTATTTCACAAACAAGTACATTGCAGTTTGTGAATTCACTATCCTTTCCAAAGAAAATTGCATTTGGTTGGTTTGGATTTTACGGCATGTCAACCCTTGTTGGGTTATCTTATGCCAAATACATTTTGTTTTATTCACTCTTGTTAGATATTCAATTTTCTTTTTTCAAACTCAATTTTTTTTAATACTCATTTTTTTTATCTATCTAACCCATAGATGGGACCTTAATAGGTACTCCCACTCCAGTTCAAGGTGAACCTGGGAGTAATGGCAATAAAGGGGTACTCCACATTCCCCAGAGATCAAGAATTGGAACTTCACCATTAGATGCAGTTTAACGTCATACCCAGGACACTAAGCCCCTCAACCACCACCTTCTAACACATATATGATAAAAAGTGTTGGGGGGTTGCCATAAGGGCAATAGGGTTGAGACAATCTTATAGGTGCTAGGGCTTGATATGACCAGCCAATTGATTAGAGGGGGTTTCTCCAACCACCTGTCTAGCATAAGTAAGGGCCAAAGTGGAGTAATGCATGTTATGAACTTCTTGGCTACCAGGGTTCCATTCTTAAGCATCATGGGTTGCCACTCACAGCCAACAGGCCCCATTGAGGGGGGAGGGTCTTACTCTTCTGCAGAGTTGCAATTGATATATTCTACTGTTAAAAATAAGTCACATTAGTCCACATAGACGTTTTAGACACTCTCTATTATGGAGGATATCAACGTGTGATGCAGAAGATTTTTTTCTGGCAAGGAATATATATATATATATATATATATATATATATATATATTGAGTGCCCAAAATGGGATAGAGCTGTTATAGTATTGTATTGTATAATATTATATTCACTGATCCAGCATATGATAGCCTGTTGCACATCATTTGGGATTTTCAAAATTGAAAAGTGAAACGGACTGTGATAAGCCAGACTGGTGAATATGATATTATATAACACTACATATATATATATAATAGTAAAGCCCCAATACACTAAGTAGAGCAAATTTATTTGCTCTAATTAGTGTATTGTGCACTTTAGCATATTTAACTTAGGCAACTCTTTCAGTATTTTTTTCTTTTGGCCATTACACTAGTGTCAGTTGATTATTTTTAGGTAAGTAGAGTAAAGTAATCGGGGTGGCCTAAAGTCAGTATCAGCCAATCAGTGAGGGAGTCTATTCCCTTTTCACTAGCGCTAGACCAAGGAGCTTGTTTTTGCATCTGAGGTGGAGCACCACACCTACCATCAGTTGATGAGGCTGGTATCGAACTAGAAACCTTGTGGTTTTTAGCCGAACACTCTACCGACTGAGCTAACCCGGCCCTAGTGTGTATGTTTTGGTCTTTTCTTTATTTATATATATATATATATATTTCTCCAGGCATAAATTTGTATTTTGTATTTACAAATTTTAGTGTCGGGAGGTTTTTTTAATGCCATCAGAGTTTAAGAATTATATATATATATATTTATATATATATATATATATATAACATTGATCCGGAAAAAAAGCATATAAAATTATATGTTCCAATTTTAAATATATACTTCTTACCAGTTTATGTAACCATGATACTGTGATAAGGATTCATTAAACAAATAAGTCAAAACTTTCATTCACTTCAAGAATTTCAGTATCATGAGTATGACACAAAACTGTATCTAGTGCTGAGGTTCCGATTCTGGAGCTCTGGGGGAGTGTGGAGTACCACTTCACTTCCATTACTCCCAGGTCTACTCTGACTTGGAGTAGTAGTATCTGTTAGTGTCCCATCTATTGTTTTTTTTTAAATTTGAATACTTAACAAGAATGAATAAAAACAAAGACGTTTTCGGCATAAAATAACCCAATAAGGGTTGACATGCCATAAAATCCAACCACTATCAGAATTTCATACTTATTTTCATGGTTGAGAGGAAAATATAAAAATAATCACTTTTTATATTTTAACTTTAACTAATTTCAATCTAGTATATAAGAGTTCAGGGTTTGATGCAGGTCCTTGCCAACTCAGTGCATGAGTAGCACAGCTTGGGTAATCTGATCTGTGCAGTAGGCATCTGGGAGATGATGGTCAGTGTGGTGCTCCACCTCATCAAAAACAGGTCTAGTGCGAGTGAAAACGGGATAGACTCCATCAATGTTCAGCTGATATGACAATAAATAGGCCACTCCGCTGACTTTATTTTTTTTTTATATATAGGCAATGTTTCAGCTTTTCTCATCACTACCCACTGACTCTACCACTACTCCACACTTAATTTTAGTCATTTTCTGCATGAACAAGTTGATTATTTCATGTAACAGAAAAAATAAAAACAAGGAAAATATATTTAATTCCAAGTTAAAATTGATAACTGCTCAAGCATTTATAATCAATATATTTCTTTTTAATCAATATATTTCTCTTTTTTTTTTTCAAATGAGTAATTCCTTCTCTACATTAAACATTTCACTAAAAGCAAATGATCACACAAGAAACTACTGTATTGTGACATTTGAATTTTTATTGCTCTTTCTATGAATAGAGAAAATGGAATTTTTCAAAACCTTACAATACTGTATATACTCTAATATTAAATGACTTTGTTAAATGAATGACCCCTAATTTTTAGCCACAAAAAAAAACAAAAAAACTAACAATGCAGTAGCTCTACATGGTAAAATTTGAATATCTGACAAATGAAAATATAAACAATACCAAAATATATAAATACAATATCCGAAAATTACTGAATGAAACAAAGTATTTGAAGATATTAAGAACTTGAAACAGAAACTTTTATGAAAATGACTTGATTAAGCATTAAATGATCTGAAAAAGGGTTGCTATGTTATAAAACCAACCAGCCAGCCAGCCAGCCAGCCAGCCAAACAAACAACCTGTTAAGATTCTTGTGGTCATTTATAAGCTGCAGGTGAGAGCACTTTACAGTGGAGATCCTTTGTGGCCTTAAGTTTGATCCATTTTGAATGGAATCCTATGATCCTTGTGTTTTTCAGTGTTAAGCAGAATCCTTGTTTGTTGGTCCATTCATCCGTGTTAAGCACAAGCAACTGAACGCCTTTCTATGAAGGCCTTTAAATAGTTAACCATGTATTCGAGCATGTTGATTGGCCGTTTGAATCCACAAAGAGTCTATAGATTTAAGTCGTGACCTCCAGCACACTTTGGCACCTCACATGGTGTAATAGTTAGCAAACTCGATGAGCAAACCATTGGTAGTGAGTTTGATTCTCACTGGGCGTCCCATACTTCTGGCCTAGTGCTACATCTAAGCTAAGCTTAGTAAATAACTATATGACAAAATTATTCCAACCAAAAAGTGTTTTTAACTACTAAAAACTTTGAAGCGAAATGAACGACCTTTTGTTTATGAGTTGAAAAATTGGTCTTAAAAAAAAGTCATTCATTACACTACTATATACAGTATCTATATATTAATACTCTGTTCCTTAATTGTACGGCTGTTATCATCTTTGTTAGGGAGAGTTATCTCCCCCTAACGATTCAAACCGGATACTCTCTAATAAGGAGGGAGACAAAATATGAACAGTCAGGCAGACAAGGACTGGGCTCATGTGTGATCACACGCATGATACATATAGCTGAACTGTATCCAAAACCATCCACTGTATTTCTCTGTCAGTGAGAATAAATAAAACAAATATTGTTATTGTTAACATATTCACTGTTTTTATTATCAATTTTGTATATCCTACCTCTCGGGATATAACAATATTGCAACACCTTCTGGTTAAAAATGAGATTGTACAAATCATCTAAGATGAAATGCAAAATTGTAAATACTCATCATCTGGTGTTGCTTATCCGCCGAAATTTTTATTTCTTATGAGTGTCTTTACCTCACCTAAATAATAGACCATTCCGTTTTTGTTATAAAGAAATAAAGGGAAGAAAAAGGACATGCTATATAGAAAAATATAAGAAGGAAAAAAAGGGAGATAGAGAGTCGGGGAAAGATAAAGAGAGGTGGTGAGCACACGGAAGCGATAATTGATTGAAGATCAAACATAAGGAAAAGACAGAAAGAAAGAAAAGAAAGAAAAAAGAGTGAGAGAGAGTTAAATCAAGATTATTATACTTTATACATATTGAAGTATTTTTGCAACAGCTCTTAAGTAAACATATCAAACATTGTAATAATTAAATTATCATATTGTGGTATATCCACAGGTCCTGCTAGTACATATTTATTTCTGTTATTTTATTTTAATCCAGATGTTTTAAAATACAGCTAAATCATTCATATAAATAAATCAGAAATTTTATTTCTCAAGGCAAAACCATGAAAACTATAATCTTATCAACATTTATTTTCAAGTAAAAAGGTATCTTAGATCTTTGCTATACAAGGGTCAAGTTAACCAACAACTAACCTAGTAACCTAAAATGACCAAGTAGCCTAAAAGAAGCTTTTGTCTTATAACAAAGGAAATCATAATTGATGTCTTACATTAAATAGGTCAAAGTTAAAATGCAAATAATTAAATACTATTTCTGCTGAATTTTTTAGATGAGACTTGATAATTTGGATTATTTGGACTATTGTCCTCATCTTTATTGTTATATACACAACATTTCGGGCTGATGTGCCGTCCAGTTAGAAGTTCCATGAAGGGTCCCGAGTTCGACAAGAACAATCTACCCCCAATGGATTAAATAAGGGGTTGAGTTTGACATTCTGTGAAGGTTCCCAATTAGGGCATGAAGGTTCCTGTGTTTGACAAGAAGGTTCCCAAGTTTGAAGTGAAGGTTCCTGAATTTGAAAAGAAATATTTGAAGAAGAACAGAAGGAAGATTGGCCAAAACATTGTGTATATAACAATAAAGATGAGGATAATAGCCTGAATAATACAAATAATTAAGGTTTTTTTTCTTTTTTTTTTTTTTTCTTTTTTTCAAGCTTGACTAAAATAAGAATATTTGAATTCAGTAGAATAACATTTTATCACCAATTATAACAGTTTCCATTTAACTACCTGATGGTATGGTTTACTGCAAGGAGGTGCTCATTGTGTAATGGTTATCATCATAGGAAATGGACATGACAATCAGAGTTCAAATCCTGGATGGGTCAGTTTGCATTTCACATAGTGCTAATACCCTTGGAAAAAGATTTAGTACAACTATTCTCCCTCTTATTGGTAAATAGTAGGGCAGAGTGGGCTCTTTAACCTTGGTATGGCAACTGGTCTATGACTTGTAGACCTGTTTTTCTTTCTCGTAGTACAAGAAAGAAAACTCTGAATTCAAATCTGTTAAACTTGTGGGGTTTAAGATAAAATTAGAATAACATTAAAAAAAAAATAACAGTCTTTCAGAACCTTCTGAGCATGTGCAGAAAAAAGCCCTTCCTACCATCAAGAAGATCCCTTGGCTATTTGAACGCAGACCTTGACTGGTTCAGGAGGAAATCTCCTCTCCAAGAAATAGCTATGTACCTAGAAATAAATTCTGAACCTTGGAAGTATCTTTTGTCTTTATCTCTTCTTTTCCCTTCCTTTAATTCCTTTTCAGCCTGTTAACCCACAAGAAGGAAGAACTACATATAATAAGGTTTAAAAGAAATGAAACCAGCGAACATAATCAAAATCCTAATCCCACACACATAAATCCTCTACCCCATAAACTCTACTTAAAAAAGATTTACCTTGTGTCACATCCTGCTTATACAGAGGGATTGGTTAAATACATGGCTTACTGCAATCGTTAAGAAAAAAATCAACATAGTCTGGCACAAGGCTACAGCAATGGAAGCAATGAGGATGGAACTCATTAGTGAGGATTGAACTTGTTATACTAGCAAATTGGTTTGTGAAACAAACTTGTTAATCACACTATAGTATGATTTGTCATAATAAGTCTCTATGAAATGTTATTTTTATTTTTTTCATTTATAACACTTGCATAATGGCTATTTACAGTAGTCATTAAATTCAAATATGTCCTACTTATGAAATTTATAATTAACTAGCAGGAACTGTGGATATTTTATTTAATTATTATGTTTTATATATCTTATTATAATGGAGATTGTGTGTTTTTCTGTCTGTAACCGAAACTATATTACTACTAAAGTCACAATTCCCTTAGTTATTTGCATCACATTCTACATGATTTTATTTTTTATTTAAACATCAATTATTAATAAAATTGTTTCACATTATTAATACTGTTAGCCACATATGCATACTAATAACATGCAATTGTATTTATATATACAACAAAATAGCGGTGTACAGTGTCAACGGGAAGGCTAATTTGCATATTGATATTGAATATTTGATTTTAATAAATATGTGGTTGGTATTATTGATTTCTAATTGTTTGGGGTTTTTTCTCAATGAATACGAGCAAAAATCTCTTCAATAAACCTTAAAAGAAACACTTTAACAAAGAAGGAATAACTGTAATTTTATTCTTACTTCCTATCTTAACTAAATAGTTAAATTAGGAAAAATTAGTCATGAGAGACGGGAGTGATGGAAGACTAAGTTTCAAATCTTTTATCTGCATTCTTATTATGTTTCATTAGCCCTTCCAATTTAAATATATTTTATTACATTAAAACTTAAATACTTGCAACCGGAGGGTGCATATATTTGCTAGTTTACTTAACAGATATTGCAAAATACTTCAATATGTAAAAAGTATGATAATCTCAATTTAACTCTCTCTCTCTCTCTCATTATGTTCAATTGAAACAGATCAGCGTGCTCACGCCTTCTCTCTATCTTTCCCCTACTCTTTTCTTTCTTATATTTTTTGTGTAGCATGTTCTTTTTCTTCCCTTTCTTTCTTTATAATAAAGACGGATTGGTCCATTATTTAGCTGAGGTAATGACACTCATAATAGATAAGAATTTGGTGGATAAGCAACAACAGATAATCAGGATTAACATTTTTGCATTTCATCTTGGATGATATGGACAGTCTCATTTTTAACCTTCAGAACTGTCACAATACTATCAAAAGCAATCTTTTTTAATAAGTTACTTAAAACTAAACTCTCCTAATGCCATCTAATGACAAACATAGAAGGAACATTTGGGCCAGCCTAATAGTTCAATGGCTTTTAATTTTACTCATGAATTCAGAAATGAGAAATATTATATACTAGAAGTAACTACCCAGCATCGCCTGGGTAGAGGGGCGAGCAAAAACCTGGTGTATTACTTTGTTTACTTTTGAGAATCACAAATGCTGGACATTTTTAATTAGAATTCCAATGCTATTTCTATGTATATTTTAATTTTTGAATATCTTTGAATAGAAATCAAATCTTCATAATTCTTGCACAAAAAGCAAGAACCGGTGATATTTAATGTGTATATAAAATTTACTTTGTCATTAATTGTTTTATTTTTGTAGTTTCATCCAGACATACATACACACAACTGCCCTTTATATATGTATAGATTTCATCCGGACATACATACATTCATACGCACTAACTGCTCTTTATATATGTATAGATATAGATTAGATAATGTCAAAAATAGATGTTCAAATTTTATCCCAATAGGAAAATCCTTTTTTCTAATAGCATAGAAAGTTCTCCAATCAACAAGTGGTCCATTAGCAAAAAAGACACACAGGCCATGTAAAAATTAATTTTTGAAAGATATTGCCTAAGGAGGTTGGAGTTTGTTTTGTTTTACAACAGATGACAATGTTTGTTTTCTTAAGATAGACTTAATTTTACATAATTCTACAAAATTTTATTAAAATTGAACGAATATTTTAATTTTAATGTAAAAAATTTTTTTTTTAATATTTTTATATCTAGATTTGATTAACATCCAAAAGGACTTTTTGCCATGCTCTTTCGTAAAAAAATGTAAACAGATCATTGAAATCTTATTTTTTTTAATAATAGACATAAAAAAATAGCTTTCCTGTCAAAATTCAAATTTTTTCTTTCTAATAAAATCAAGTTTCTCACAGTTAAATACGGTAATTTATGAGGAAGTGCGTCCCGGTCTCCTGCCTCAAAAATTGCTACTCGGTGACTATCAAAATAACAACCCCAGCTCGTCGTAATTCTTATTTATTTATCGTAATTTGTCGTAATTCTTGTTTAGATATGAAGATGGATATATAGTTTGGAATAGACTGAGATAGATAAACAAACAAAATAATATAGATAGATATGAACAAATGGAGATAGATAGATATTTTCGACAAGTAAATGTATTTGGGGGGGTCGCATCTTTTTTGTCGTAATTCTTGTTTATTTAAACTAAAAACAAGACATTAAATAAACATGAATAAAAAAAAATCTTAGTATTTAAAGTAATATAGATAAATATGAACAAATTGAGATAGATAGATATGAAGATGGATAGTTTTGAATAGACTGAGCTGGGTTGTTATTTTAATAGTCACCGGTAGCAATTTTTGGGCAGGAGACCGGGACGCACTTCCTCATAAATTACCTTAAATACAAATTAATTCAAACAAGATTCTTCTTTATTCTATGTATTGACGATTTGGGGTAATGTGACATAAGCAGTGACATAGTTTTGGTTACAAACAAATAGAGACCAAATCTCTATTATTGATAGATATTATTTACACAAGCACTTGGCAAAGGTAAGACAAGACAATACAAAAACCACCAACAACAATAACCACTCACTATAAATAGTCCTGATCATAAAAGCAATACTTTTAACTCCTTCCGAGTAGTAAAAGCAAATAATAGGTAGACATTCTTGTTTTCAATTGAGTGACCCATGTTTTATGCCCTTCAGATAATATTACAAAGAAAAGGGTAAAGGAATTTATTGAGACAGTTAATAACCGCAGCTCTGGGGGTGGATGTTAGTAAAGTAACAAAAGTAGCATTTTTTTTTATCTCATAGTTAAATTTAGAAATTTTAACAAAAGACCTTCACGTATTGTATGACAAGTTTAATAAATCTTGCTATTACATCAGATGTCAAATATTACATCATAGTTAACTTAAAAAGAATAACTTATTTAACTTGGTTTGGTTTGGTTTGTTTGGTTTTGTTTTGTTTTACGGCATATCAACCTCAGTGGGTCATTCAATGCCAATAAAGTTTTGAAATAAATCAATTCTTAAATGGATAATAGAATTTTTTTATAAATACATTTTTCTATTTAACCCATAGATGGGACCCTAACAGGTACTACCACTCCGGGTCAGAGTGGACCAGGGAGCAATGGTGATGAAGGGGTGCTCCACATTCCCCAAACCTCCAAAACTGGAACCTCACCATCAGATAGAGTTTAACGTCATTCCAGAACATGTAGACCTGCAGCCACTGCCTTCTAGTACCCATATGATAAAAAGGGGTTGGGGCTTGCCATAAGGGCAATAGGGTTGGGAAAATCATATAGGTGCTAGGGCTTGATGTGACCAGCCGATTGATCGGAGGGGGCCTCTCCGACCGACCGTCTAGCCCAAGATAGGGCCAAAGTGGAGTATTGCATGTCATGGACTTTATTTAACTTGATAATTTACTAGTATTAGTACCTGTAGATATACCACAATAATTACATTTGATATGATTAAGTAAGTAAGTAAAGTTGTCGGGGTGGCCTAAAGTCGGTATCAGCCAATCAGCAAGGAAGTCTATCTCCTTTTCACTTGCACTAGACCAAGGAGATTATTTTAGCATCTGAGGTGGAGCAACACCTACCGTCAGCTCCTTACTTTACCGCACAGATCCCTGTGCTACTCATACGCTGAGTTGGCGAGGACCAGTATCGAACTAGGAACCTTGTGGTTTCTAGCCGAACGCTCTACCGACTTAGAGCTATTTCTAAATAGTTCAATATGTAAGAAGTATAATAATCTTGATTTAACTCTCTCTCTTTTTCATCTTTTTTGATTGAAACAGATTAACTTTATGGCTTCCAAGCCCCCCCCTCTCTTTCCCCTACTCCTTCTTTCTTATTATATTTTTTCTGCGTAGCATGTCTTTTTTCTTCCCTTTCTTTCTGTATAATAAAAACGGAATGGTCCATTATTTAGCTGAGGTGACAACTCTCATAAAATATAAAAATTTGGCAGATAGCCACATCAGATGATCAGGATTTACATTTTTGCATTTCATCTTGGATGATATGGACAGTCTCATTTTTAACCAGAGATGATAACAGTTGTACAATTAAGGAACACGAGTAAGAATAACTTATGTAATTTGATAATTTATACTGTCATTTGTCTATCTTTGGAAACCGGCATAGGTGAAAATTTTCATCTTTTTGGAATATATTGTTTTTCTATTCTCTAAATGGGCTGAGTTAGAGAGTTTGGCTAGAAACCACAAGGTTCCTAGTTCGATACCAGCCCTCGCCGACTCAGTGTATGAGTAGCGCAGGGATCTATGCGATAAAGTAAGGAGCTGATGGTAGATGTGGTGCTCCACCTCAGATGCTAAAATAATCTCTTTGGTCTAGCTCTAGTGAAAAGGGGATAGATTCCCTTGCTGTCTGGCTAATACCGACATTAGGCCGCCCTGACAACCTTCTTTTTTTTTAATTTCCCTAAATACAATTTGCATGAAATAATTTCCAATCATTTTCCAAAATGTCTAGTGTGGAATTTGTAAATTTGCTTTTCTTGCATATTTCTGTGGACTGAATACATAACAAGCACAAACATGTTCCAATTGTCTTTTTTTGGGGGTAGGGGCGGTATTGATGGTCTCCCTAGATTTGTACCTTTTACACAAACATATTATTGTTTCAAATCTATTGTCCCAATTGTTGATAGACTGTCTAGTCAGTCTATTTCCTGAAATCTGTTCTATTTAAGTCAAGCATATAAAATGCCACCTTAACATTTATAGTTTAAGACTCTTTCACTTACAATTGAATACTTGTTAAAAACCTTAATAATAAACTTGGAAGATTGGAATCTCTATAGATTGGGAGTGTCAGTATCTTAAATAGGTTTTATTCTTACTAGTAATAATATGCGCCCTCTGGGCATAAGTATTTAAGTTTTAATGTAATGAAATATATTGAATTAAAAAGTTAAATAAGAATGCATTTAAAAAGATTACTTATTTTGATTATATTTTAATTGGTTTCTATATAAAATCATTCGTAGGATTGATTTTAATACATTGGAGAATAAAACATGATATAAGAGATCAAGTTTCTATCATATCCTGAGATGTATCTATTTATTTCAGTAGTATACACCGGCCTGTCAGCTGGGGCATTAGAATGCTCCAACTGCACCTCTGCAGAGGGGTAAGACTCAACCAAATGGGGCCACCTGTTGATCGTGGGTGGCAACTCCATTTGCTTAAGGACGGAGTTTTGGTGGATGGTCCATGACCTGCAATACTCTACTTAGACCCTTACTTAGGCTAAACGGGCGGTCGGAGAGGACCCCTCCGATCAATCGTCTGGTAACATGAAATCGAATACTGTGGATGGTACTGCACACATCATGTTTGAGGATTGTTTATTAGGAATTTCTTATGAGTAGAGAAATAACAAACCACTTCACACTTCTCATTATTATACAAAGAGTGTTTACAAAAGAAATAGTTTCAAAAAAATTTACTTAAAATAGAAATAAAAACTTGTATTATTTTGGATTATTTGGACTATTGTCCTCATATTTATTGTTATATATACATTTTGGTCAATGTGCTCTCCAGCCTTCTTCAGATGTTACTTTCGAAACCTAGGAGCTTCATGGAACTTCAAACCAAACCCTTTATTCAATCCACAGGGGTAGACAGTTCTCATTCTATTAACCATGCCCGGGTACAAGTGATAAGCTATGTTAAGTATTCTATGCTATTATCGCCCTTGGCTAGGATTGAACATATTTGACAAGAAGGTTCCCAAGTTTGACAAGAAGCACCTAAAGAAGGCCAGAAGGTACATCGGCCGAAAAATTGTGTATAGAACAATAAAGATGAGGATAATAGTCTGAATAACCCAAATAATACAAATTATCAAGCCTCATCTCAAATATTCAGACAAGATAAAACCTATTTAAGATAGTGACACTCCCGATCTACAGAGAAACAATTTACAAGTTTATTATTATTAAGGCTTTCAACAAGTGTTCAATTGTAAGTCAAGGCGTCAAAAACTATAGATGTTAAGAAGGCATTTTGTATACTTCTGGTGGGTCATTTAATGCTGATAAAATTTTGAAATAAATTCATTCTTAATGGATTCAATTTTTTTTTTCTAATACATTTTTCTATTTAACCCATAGATGGGACCCTAACAGGTACTACCACTCCGGGTCAGAATGGACCAGGGAGCAATGGTGATGAAGGGGTGCTCCACATTCCCCAAACCTCCAAACCTGGAACCTCACCATCAGATAGAGTTTAACGTCATTCCCAGGACATATAGACCTTCAGCCACCGCCTTCTAGCACCTATATGATAAAGAGGGTTGGGGATTGTCATAAGGGCAATAGGGTTGGGGCAATCATATAGGTGCTAGGGCTCAAAATAAAGTAATGTTTTGTGTTGTTACTAAGAACAAACACAGGACATCTCAGACAGATCCTGAATAAGAGAAGATCCAGCAAAAGCCACCAGCTAAAAGATACCAGTCCAGACCATCCAGAGATAGATACCAGCCCAAGCTAGGATGGAAGACAAAGCTAAGTTAAAGAAAATACAAGATAAGTATTTAAGTAAAGAAAACAAATACACCTGTGTACAGGTATGTCAGTGTACATTACTATACTGCACTGTGCATAAGATGCAACGCAATATGAATATGCTATGCAACACTCATTCTTCTATGATGGGGTGTGATCCAAGTTTGGGGGGGGGGGGGCGTAATAGCTAATATGTTGGACTGCAACATGAACTCCAATCATGCTATTACATTCACTTTCAGCCTAATATCCTTGAGAAAGTTATAAACCCCCTCATCTAATATCATCTACTATTTATGGGTCAAATTCATAACCTATTCATAACAGTTCTTCTACAACAATAGCTTTGGCATTAAATAACCCACAAAAGGTGATATGCCATTAAACAAAGAAACCAAACCATCAAAAAGTATCAAGACTGAATCTTTAAATTATTTTAATTTTAAAATCTAAATGATGTGTTCACAGTAGGACAACATATACAGGCTGTCCCAGAAATTGCACACCGTCCTGGTTTTCAAAAATAAACCTTTATTGATTTCAAAAATACTGTTATTGAAGATAATCATCAAAAATACTCAAATTAAGCATGTTTTTTTTTTTTCTTTCTTTTTTTTTTTGGTGGCGGGGGGAGGGGGTTTAATAAATCAATGAAAGTGTATTTTTGAAAAACCCGGATGGTTTGTAACTTCTGGAACACTCTGTATAATAAACTGATGATATCTAAAAACATTTTGACTGCATCAAGATATCTTGATGGATGAGTCACTACAATTCTCAATACATTTTTACCAGCAGCTTTTTTTGGGACACAGGATTGCGCAATTATAGAATTCTCCATAATCACCAGATGCTCAGCTCTGTGGGTTTTTTTTCTTGTTTCCCAAACCAAAAATTTAGACGGGCAGTCGTAGAGGCCCCCTCCAATTAATTGGCTGGTCATGTTAACCCTAGCACCTATATGATTGTCCCAATCCCTTTTCCCTTATGGCAAACTCCAAACCCTTTTTATCATTTATCTGCTAGAAGATGGTGGCTGAGGGTCTTAGTGTCCTGGGTATGACATTAAACTGCATCTAATGGTGACGTCCCAATTTTGGATCTCGGGGGAGTGTGGAGTATACCACTTCATTGCTATTACTTCCAAGTCCACTCTGATCCAGAGTGGTAGTACCTGTTATTAAAATGAGTTTTAAAAGATTATGTTAAAAAAAGATTGAGTTTAAAAAAATAGATTTTGCCTACCCATTAAGAATGAATAAAACAAAACATCTTCAGCATAAAATAACCTAACAAGGGTTAACAGGTTGTAAAATCCAACCAACCACCCTAAACTAGAAATTTATCCCAAGGGTAAGATTTGAGGATGTAGAAAACATTGAAAGAAATATGAGAGCGGTGCAGCTTCACAGCGTATTAAAAATGGAGTTTCAGGTGTACTTCAATCAGTGGAAAATTCTCTGGAAGAATAACTGTGTTGAATAAGTATGTTGAATACTAAGGGGACTATTTTGAAGAAAATTAATATTTCATTCATTGTTCATTTCTGTTTTAGTAAATACATCTGAAATTCAATACTTTTTATTTGTTTTTGTTTTTTTTAATAGAGAAGAGATGATAATCTTCTGGAATAGAATGGACTGTTTTATTTTCAATATAAACATTGACAGTGTTAGTCTCAGTGGCCCGTCTTCCCTAGTGAGACTAACTAGTATTATAATACTAAAGACGATGGCGTAGTGTCCACTTTTTTTTTTCATCTGCAACAGCATGAGTGGCTGAACAGACCAATTTTTGAATGGCAATCTCTGGTACAGTGACTGCAAACAAACTGTGATGCTTGCTGGAGTTGCTGATGTCTCTCTTTTCTCTGGCGCCTTTTTTTGTCTCTTTTTCACTCCTTCTCATTCCTTGTTTGACGAGGAGGCATCAGGTCCCACGGTCTTCTGCACAAGCCTCCCACGTGTTGGTGTTGATGTAGCATGTCTTCATGTCCCTCCTGCAGACATCTTTAAAGCGCAGGCGTGGTCTCCCTACCAGTCGAATGCCTTCTACTAATTCGCCATACAGTAGACTTTGTCCATCTTCCTGACATGACCAAGCCAACGCAGGTGTCTCTCGCAGATGATGGCAGGCATGCTGTTCATGTTTGCTCATTCCAGCACATCTGTGTTGGGCACTTTGTTCTTCCAGTATATGTGTAGAATGCGGCGTGGCTCTTGTACCTCTTATCAAAATAAACCCTTTTTTATTGTAAATTATGATTTGAGTTATTATTTGATATAACCGATTCCATTAACATTATGATAGTTTTGAAAGCACCTATTTGCTTTTCCTTCCTTGTTCATTTTTTTTTTCTGTCATTCACAAACAATAAGACTCTGACTTTAATTTGACAAATTATCAAGGAAAATGTTCTGCTGTAATTTACATAATTTTTTCTATGTCAGTGATATTCAAACTTTAATGCAGCAAAGGTCATATTCCAAAATGAATTATCAAAGTAAATGATTGTCATTATTTTTAAGTCCGCACTGACAATTCAGACACATCCTAATGTCACATACATAAGGAGTGGATTAGGTCGTTGATAACTCTGATGATTTTTATTGTTGAAAATTTGGAAATGGTCAAAACATAATGGAATTGACCTTTGAATATATGAAAAAGTGTGGGGATTAAAATAAAACGAAAATAAAATTAGAATAAAAAAAAACAACAAACCCCCATGGGGCTTTCACCGGAAGAACCCTCTGCGTATGTCCGACAAAAAGGACTGATTCCCTACCCCCAAAAGAATATATCAGCCATTCGAACTTAGGCCGTAACAGAGTCTGGTTGCTCCTACTAGCTAGGGGGATATTCCCTTGTTACAGGTGACTGACCTGGTCAATAAAGCCCAAGTCATAAAATTACCTCTTGCCTTTGTCTTTTCCTTTTTCATTCCTTAAATTCCATTTCAGGGTACAAGTACAAACGAACTAAGCCTTACCCCATAAAGGAAATTAAATTTACCTTACAAATATATAGTCATTCTAAAAGTTTTCCAAGACAATTTTAACTTGTGCATCTACTACAGAGCTTCAGTCACATGTATGTATTTACCCAACTCCTCCACCAGACCAGGATATGACAAGGTAAATTTTAAAGGTTTTCCAAGGCAGTTTTAACTTGTGCATCTACTACAGAGCTTCAGTCACATATGTGTATTTACCAACCTCTCTGTACGAACAGAATATGGCATAAGGTCAATTTTTAAGCAGAGTTTAATAGGTTTGAATTCAGAATTTTCTTCTTCTAAACTGGTTACCATACCAATATTAAAGTACTCAGTCTACCCTGCTATTTACCCATAGCTTAAGGAAGAATAGTTGGATACATACTTTTCCCAAGAGTATTAGCGCTATGTGAAATGCAAACAGCCTCATCTAGGATTTGAACTCTGTTTGCAGAATTCATTTTCTATGACAATAACTGTTACACATATACCTATGTATGGTTATAATTGGATTAATTATAATTTTATTGATCAGTGAGAATCATGTAAGCATCTCTAATAAACAAATTATAGTCATGTTGAAAGCACCAGTTCTCGCTAGATCTCCAAAGTTAAGTAGCAATAAGCCTGTTAACAGAAATAAAAGCTCAACTAGTATAACTATTAAGACTGTTGTTGTGAAGGAAAGGTACAAGGCAATTATAAGGTTTATAATTGGGTTAACAGTTTATTGGGTTTAGTAATAATTTGTGTTAGAGTATACATATGTGTAAATGTCTTTAAGAGTTGTGTAAATGTCTTTAAGAGTTGCCAGACGATTTCTCCTGGCGGGGATATATTTTTAGGTAATACAAAGAGTTTCAAGTAGTACACTTATCTTAGTTGTATTGCTCTTAGCAATGTCTCAAAGTTGTCCGGTAAGGTCGCTGTGGTTCTGTTATGTCTGCTTGTGTCAGCTAGTTCTGTACCTTTGCCTGTTGGGCCTGTTCTGGAATTTTAGGGGTCTGCCCCTGGCGTCTGATTCCAGGAACTAATAGGGGCAGATAACCCAATTTCTGATACTGTTCAATACTTAGATGATGACCATTTAAGCAACGGCAAGGACTGTAAGCAACCTGACTTATTTGCTTATCAAAAAAGACTTGATTCGGCATTAAATGACCCCAAAAAGGGTTGATATGTCGTAAAACAAAACAACCAACCAAATCTAATTGACAATATCATGGAATCTTCTATTGATAATCTTTTCGGTGTCTGTTTGTCTGTAACCAAAACTATGTTACTGCTTATATCACATTGTCACAATACCATCAAGAATTGCGTAAGTTTATCAATGAGTATTTGATTTATAGTCAAAATATTTAATACATAGAATAAATCTAATTTATTACCGATGTCCCTATGAATATCTGAGTTAAATTTACTTCAAAACAGCCCATGTTATTAATGCGTTTAAAATCTTGCAGTGCGTCTTATATATTACTAAGAAATAAAGGCTTACATAATATATGGTGTGGTTAATTTGCATACTGGATTTAATAAATAATTACCTGGTGTTATTGATCTCTAATATTATTGTTTTATTCTCCAATGTATTAAAATCAATCCTATAAATGATTCTATATAGAAACAAATTAGAATATAATTAAGATAAGTGTAATGTTTTTATATAAGTTCTTATTTAATTTTGTTAGTCTTTCTAATTTAATTACATTAGAACTTAGATACTTATCCCCAGCAGAGGGGGGGGCATATTCTTGCTAGTCCTACTTATTCATTCTGCTGATAAATGCTGCATATCCCTAAATCTCTTTTTTTTTTTGTTAATGTAATGCAATGAATAAGCATTTGTATTCATCATATTGAGTTTATTCTTTAACTGACTTTCCCCTAAGCAACTTTTTGAAAAGAAAATTATGACTTCTTTGTGTTAGAGAGAGTTATCTCCCCCTAACGATTCGAACCGGACTCTCTAAAAAGAGGAGGGAAAAACAGACTGGACAGTAGATCAGAACCGAGCAGGTGACACACTTTTATCCTCATCAAGCTAGAACTCTGTCAAACCAATCCCTGTTTGTTATTGGATACAATTTGTATTTATTTCAAGTATTTAACATTGACTGAACTTTAAAAAAAAAAAATCATTTGATTTTTAAAATCAGCTTTAGAGATATTGAAGCACTATTTTGTATGGTTATTGTTCTACTTGAAATATTGCCTTTTTTTTTTAAAGGGAGTGACAGGTGGTTTATCTAAAGAGTCCTTTCTGCTAACTTCATTTCTGAAATAATTCACAAAGACCAAAATAAAATGTGGGATAAAAGCAAAACTTTACAACTTGTCTTTCTCTTCAATCACAGAATCTCTCAGGAGTAATCCAAACAATCTTTAAGATTTTTATTCATCATCATCATCATCATCATCATCAAGACATTCCGACAGCACAGATTCCCTTGACTCTCTCTTGATATCTGTCCCTATTAACCATTGCTCTTGGTAAGTTTTCTAGACAGCACCCAGTGTCTGCACAGAGCTGATGCTTTCTGGGGTTTTCTGTTGTTTTTTTTATGGTTAGTCAATATAGGTGTGTCCATGTGTTGGATTCCATAGGAAAACCTCACTTATGAGTTTGTCCTAGTTTCTCCAGCAGTGCCCCGAATGTCTTGCTCGTCTTACTAGAATGGTTTGCAAGATGGGAGTAAGTGGCTGTACAACTTCCAGGATTTATTCAAAAAAGGACTCAGCATCTTTGTGTAGTTCCCATCAAATTTTTTCTCCAGGCATTTTGTTAATCCTAGTGGTGTAACCATACAGTAGTACTGACATGGCTACAACTTGGAAGAATGTCTAAGGTAAAAGATGAATAATGGGTTACAGGTAAAATCTGGACAACACCAACAAATAAGCCTTGGTAAGAAAGAGTAATTATTGGTAAACAAAGTACTTTCAGTTCTTTTCTGAATCATTATCAAGGCTGTTTGTATTTGTCTAAACTATCATTATCAAGACTGTTTATTATTTAACTTTTGGACGACTGATTAACGCCTTTCAAGATAATAACATCAAACTGATAGAAAACTCGAAAACAAAAATAAAAAACTTGAAAACAATAAGGATTCTATTTTACTATTTCTTGTAATTTTTCAGAAATACCTGAAGAAGGCCGGAGGGCACATCGGCCGAAACGTTGTACAGATAACAATGAAGATAGTCCGAATAATCCAAATAATACTAGGATTCTATTTTGTTTAACCAAATTTGTTTGAATGAAAAGATGCTGCCCAAATATATTGTGTTTTGTACATTTTACAAGCCAAAAATAGAAGGCATCAAAAACCAAGAAAGGTCCAGGTCAAGAGGAGCGCTTTTGCACATGAAACTGAAAAACATTCATTAAAGAAGTAATGTCAACAACATTTTTCTCAAAGGCTAAAAACTTCCTAACTTTGAACCGTTATTTTTGCTTTGTATTAAACGTTGTTTCATTTTAAATGTCACAAAACAAGTGTGTTATTTGAAATCAGTATTATTAAAACACATTGGTCAGTTGATTTTTGTTATTACTTGTTTCATTTAATCAATCAGCTGGTCATTGTTAAGCCCTAGCACCTATATGATTGTACCGACCCTATTGCCCTTATGCCAAACCCCCAACCCTTTTATCATATATATATTTACCAACTCCTCCACACGAGCAGGATGTGGCACAAGGTCAATTTCTTAAGCGGAGTTTACCAGGTTTGAATTCAGAGTTTTCCTTCTCTTAGACTGGTTACTTAGCCTGGTTAAAGAGCCCGCTCTGCCCTGCTATTTTACCCATAGCTGGAGGAATAATTGGATTCTTACCTTTCCCAAGGATATTAGCGCTATGTAAAATCCAAACAACTTTGACCAGGAATTGAACTTAGGTCGACAAGTCCATTTCCTACGACTCTAACTATTAGACCACATGCCTCCCTTTTTATCATATGTGCTAGAAGGCAGTGGCTGAAGGTCTTATTGTCCTGGGTATGATGTTAAACTCTGATAATGAAGTTCCAGTTCTGGAGCTCTAGGGAGTGTGGAGTACACTTTCATTACCTTTACTCCCAGGTCCACTCTGACCTGGAGTGGTAGTACCTTAAGGCCCATCTATGGGTTAAATAGGACAGAATGAGTTCTAAACAAATGTGTTTAAAAAAATATTTGGTACCCATCAAGAATGAAAAGAAAATGTCTTTGGCATAAAATGACCCAACCAGAGTTGTCATGCCGTTAAACCTAACCAACAAATCAACACATTTGCTTTTTGTTATTACTTGTTTCATTAAACTTTTCTTAAAACAAAACCAGACAAAATTCTCTTTACATTTATATTTTCTTATAAATTTCATACACTAATTGTGACAAGTATTATGATTGATTGATTTTAGTGGCATGTCAACCCTTCCAGGGTTATTTCATGGCTAGAGGTTAAAAAATCGCATTCATTGTATGTTTATATTTAAATTTTTTCTGTAGTTATTTCTTAAGGTTTCTTTTTTTTTTTGTGAACAGTCTGATCAAATACAAATAATTTTTAAATAGATCTATTTGACCCATAGATAGGAGCCTAACAGATACTACCACACCTAGTCGGAAGTGGATTTGGGATAATGCCAATGAAGGAGTAACTCTACACTCCCCAGAACTGAAATGTCACCATCAGATGCAGTTTAGTATCATAGCCAGGTCACACAACTATTATGGGACAGTGGTATTATTTACAAAGGTTTCTTTAGTATAACACAAGATCAAATAGTAGTCATTTATTAAGCTTAGCTTAGTCTAGTACGAGGCCAAAAATATGAGGCACCCAGTAAGAATCAAAATCAGTAAAAAATGGTCTGCTAACATAGCTCACTAACCATTACTCAACATGAATACTCTAAGGCCACTCATGTGGAACAACCAGTGAGGATCAAGCTCACTACTTAGTAGTGATTTATGTGCAAGATCAACTATTCTTTTTATATGCATAATATACCTGATAAAAACATTCCTGGTGAAACTTACCTGATAAAAAAGTCAGATTTTTAAATGCTGATTTTCAGGAAAGGCGTGTAGCTCCCCCCCCCTAACTTTCAATTTACAAGAGTGGTATTTTACACTCATGTGTTAGATAAATTAACTATAGATAATAAACTATAGTTAATAAAAGTAAAAAAAAAGTAAAGTTGGTGGGGTGGTAATAGACCACCCGGTCGGTATCAGCCAGACAGCGAGGGAGTCTATCCGCTTATCGGTAGACCAGGGAGATTGTTGTTTTTTTTTTTTTAGGTGCAGCACCACACCTACCATCAGATCCCCACTTTACCACACAGGTCAGATTACCAAGTTGTGCTACTCACACATTGAGTTGGCAGGGACTGGTATCAAACCCAGAACTTTACGATTCCTAGTCAGGTGCTCTACCAACTAAGTTAAACCAGTCCCTATAGTTAATAAAATAATAGAATAATAACCATTTAAGTTTCAATTATTTTAAAAAATATCCCCATTATTAATTATTATTAATTGCCTGATTATAAGCAAATCAAATAAACCTATTAATTATTTTTGACTGATCTCACCAAAAATAGAGTCATAATGCCTTTGAACTTTGACCCTCAAATTGATTTTGAACCGACTATCACACATGTATAAATAAGGTATGTGGGGAGAAGAAAAACGTGTAGGTTTGTAGGGGGAGGGCATATATAAAAATTGCCAGGCCTTCTATTGCCCTTATAGTTAGTAAAGTGGTCTAATTAGCTGAGACAAAATGACCGATGGAACTAGGGAAGGTTTGAAAACACAGCTGATTACTACATATAAAACTCTTGACTCACAACCCTTAAAGGAAACACTTAAATAATAATGTAGTTATTATAAAGACATGTTACAAATTCATTGGGTCATATTATTACTCACAAAATGCTTATATACATAACTGCATCTAGTGGAAGAAAGTAAACAAAGAAACTTTCATGTCAATATATTGAAGAATAAATACATACTAGCAGGACCTGTGGATATACCACAGTATGATTATTTATTACAACATTTGATATGTTTACTTAAGAGCTATTGAAATATAGTTCAATCACAGATTATTGAGTACTAATAGGACCTGTTGATATACCACAGTATGATAATTTATTTATTTCAACATTTCATATGTTTACTTAAGAGCTATTGCCAATATTTCAATATGTAACTTGAATCAGTTAAAGATTAAATTATTTTATTTAGCATTATTATTATTATTATTATTATTGTGTGTGTGTGTGTGTGTGCGTGTTGCATTTTTTTTTCTTTTTCAAGCTATTGCATATAGAAAATTCTCATTGCTGTCCCTCTTTTTTTGTTACTTGTTCAATAGAATTTAAAGTATACAAATTAATATAAAACTAGCAAAACCTATGGATATACCACAGTATGATAATTCAATTATTACATTTGATATGTTAGCTTAAGAGTTATTGCAAATAGTTCAATATGTAAAAAGTATAATAATCTTGATTTAACTCTCTCTCACCTCTTTTTTTTTCTTTCCTTCTTTTCATCATGTTTAATTGAAACAGATTAGCATTATCACTTCTTTTGAGTGTCATCCCCACAGCACGTTCATCTCCTCTCTCTATCTTTCCCCTATTTCTCTTTCTTTCCTTCTTTTCATTGTCAATTTACCCCAATCAGGAAAGCAGACATATTCTTCAACTGATGATCTTGAAGGATTACATCACAACAGATATTGGTACTATCTTCCAGATGCCACACTAATGCAGCTCATTACCCATTAGGTTTCCATGTGGCAAAATTTTTAAAGAACCTTTTCAAACTGTTCTCTTTCTGGCAAATAGCTTTGTCTATGTTTCCAAGAAAAAATGCAACTTGAAATTAAAATACTTTTTTTTAATCCCAAACTTGTTATGTGTGGTTTGATGGATCATCTCTCTCTCTCTCTCTCTCTCTCTCTCTCTCTCTCTCTCTCTCTCTCTCTCTCTCTCTCTCTCATCTTACAAGAGCACTTTGATCAAACTAGATTTGTAACTTCAGTTGTTTTAATTCATTTTCAACTATTTTTTAAGCTGTTTTTCATTCAAACACCCACGTCTAAAAAGAGAATGACTTAATGGAAAATGTTTGTAATTTAGATGTATTTTATCTTTGTATGAAAGTATGTGTTCACTTGTTTTTATGGTTGGTTGGTTTTGTTTTGTTTTATGGCATATCAACCCTTTTAGGGTCATTTATTGCCAAATAAAGTCAAAGGACTTAAGTTGCTAACAGTACCTGCCGTTGCTTAAGTGGTTTGTTTTTATGTGAATGATTATAGATGTATATTGTATATCTGCTTGTAAAGTGTCCTCTTCGTTAACATTTGTATATTTTTTTTAAATTAAAAATAACAGGTAAAATTTCCCCAGTTTGTTAATGTAATAACTGCAAGAAGTGATAAAACCTATGGGGTAGGTTGTGGGTTTTATGTGGGTTGTTTTTGATGTGCACCTCTGCAGAGTAGTAAGACCTCCCCTGTTGACCATGGGTAGTGACCTATGGTGCTTAAGTATGCAACCCTGGTGGCTGAGCAGTCCATGACATGCAACACTTTACTTTGACTCTTACTTAGGCTAGATGGGCAGTTGGAGAGGCCTCTTCTGATCAATCGGCTGGTCGTATTTTTTTCTGGCCGGCTTTGCTATTCTGATTGTCTATCATCTATCTTGGTCTCGTGTCTGGTGTTGACTTTCGTCTATGGGGATTCCGGTCTGGTTTCTGTTGGGGATCACTCCTTATCAGAAGCCCTGTGTCATTGTTAGTTTTTAGGTAATAAACACAAGACTTCGATTTACGTTGATGTTACTTTATTTATAAATCCCCAAACCAGACAATCTGCGCAGATGACAGGATGCGCATAGAAATGCGACTTACACCTTCGAGTTCCTACCTGCTAACTGACTAACTGAGTTGCTTACTCCTTAAACCGGAACAGGGTCTCTACGGGGGTTCCGGTTCTCACAATTTATCCCCGGAAAGCAAGGTCAGAGTGAGGTCAAGCTTTTGTCACTCACTCTCAAGGCCATCAGCTGTACTAATCGCCATTATGATTTCTACAATACCTTAAAAAAGTATTAGGTATCTAATAACTATATAACACTAGCACCTATATAATTATCCCAACTCGACTGCCCTTATGGCAAGCTCCAACCCTTTTTATCATATATGTGCTAGAAGGCAGTGGCTAAGGGTCTTCATGTCCTGGGTATGACATTAAACTCTATCTGGTGGTGAAGTTCCAATCTTAGAACTCTGGGGAATGTAGAGTACCCCTTCATCACCATTACTCCATTCTGACCTGAAGTGGTAGTACCTATTAGGGTCCCATCTATGGGATAAATAGAAAAACACAAGTTTAGAAAAAATGTGTTTAAAAAAAAAAATTGAGTGACCATCAAGAATGAATAAAACAAAAACGTCTTTGGCATAAAATGACCCAACAAGGGTTGACATGCCATAAAACCTAACCAACCAACAAGCCATCTAGCTGTCATTAGTAGAAATTCTTTGGTAGACAAGAGGTAATCCCACATGGTGATGAAAAAAATCTACTGACATCATAAAACGTTATATAAATCATTAATTCTCTTTTCAATTGTGCTCTTTCTTTCATGATAATGATTTCTTGGAGGATTGATGCATGCATTCTCGAGTAGCTTTGTTAATCCTTGAGAGGCACTGGGATTAAAATCCTCAGAAAGGAACAGCGTACACATGAGTGGATTTAAGAGAGTGCGGTGTGGGGGGATTATATAGGTCTAGACCTACTTTCTTGACACCCTCTCTTGAATCCACTGCCAAAATGGAGTCTAGAATAACTGGTGGAAGATTAGTGAATGCCCTGATCAACATTCAGTAGCTACTTTCTGTGACAAAATACTAAGAGACAAAAAGATATATATATATATATATATGTGTGTGTGTGTTGTGTTAAGAGTAAGGAAATGCATCCAATGGTATATGTATAGATAAAAAGGTATGAAAACACAATGTTGTTAAAATTAATATATTTTATATTATTTTCATTGCTAATATTGACAATATTTCGATTTATAAAAAATCATCATCAGAGCATAATGATAATTAGGTCCATTCAATGAGTCCGGATTAAAACCATTTACATCTAAAAACAGACCTAATTATCATTATGCTATGATGATGATTTTTTATAAATCGAAATATTGTCAATATTAGCAATGAAAATGATATAAGAATATATTCATTTTAACAACATTGTGTGTTTTCATACCCTTTTATCTATACATATATATATATTATATATATATAGTTATCACTAGCTCACTTGGTGAGTTTGAGTTACACCAAGTTTCTTGCAGTATTATTAGTTGAGTTCTCAATATCAGTGATACAGCTGTTATATATTTAAGAATACTAGCAAGAATATGCGCCCTCCGAGCATAATTATTTGAGTTTTAATGTAAATATACTAAATTAGAAAGACCAACGAAATTAAATAAGAATTCATATAAAAAAAATTACACTTATATTAACTATATTTCAATTGGTTTCTATATAAAATCATTCATAAGATTGATTTTAATATGTTGGAGAATAAAACAATAATATTAGAGATCAATAACACCAAATAATTATTTGTTAAAACCAGTATGCAAATTAACCACACCATATATTATGTAAACCTTTATTTCTTAGTGATATATAAGACACATTGCAGGATTTTCAAGGGCACTAATAACATGGGCTGTTTTGAAGCAAATCTAACTCAGATTTTCATAGGACATCATTAATAAATAAGAGTTATTCTGTGTGTTAATGATTTTGACTATAAATCAAATACTCATTGATAACTTTACGCAGTAACTGAGGGTATTGTAATGTAAGCAGTGACATAATTTTGGCTACAGACAGACATTGAATCTCCATTATGATAATATATATATATATATATATATGTGTGTGTGTGTGTGTGTGTAAGCACATTCATCAGACAAAGGTGAAAGTTTTTTTTTTAAAATTTTACTTTGTCTGACGAATGCGCTAAAGCATGAAATCCAAGGTCACAGAAATTCATATGGTGCTAGAAGGCAGTTGCTGAGGGCCTTAATGTCCTGGGTATGACGTTAAATTGCATCTCATAGTGATAATTAGGATATTAGCGCTATGTGAAATCCAAACAACTTTGACCAGGAATTGAACTCAGGTTGACGAGTCCATTTCCTACGACTCTAACTATTAGACCACACGCCTCCCTTTTTATCATATGTGCTAGAAGGCAGTGGCTGAAGGTCTTATTGTCCTGGGTATGATGTTAAACTCTGATAATGAAGTTCCAATTCTGGAGCCCTGGGGAATGTGGAGTACCCCTGCATCATTACTCCCAGGTCCACTCTGACCTGGAGTGGTAGAACCTATTAAGGTCTCATCTATGATTTAAATAGAGAATCAGTTTTAAAAAATAGAGTACCTATCAAGAATGAATAAAACATAAAATAACCCAAGAAGATTTGACATGCCATAAAAACCAACCAACCAACCGGATTGGATGTACATTGTGTCTGCCGACAACTGTATCTTTTGGTTGTCTGCCGTAATCCCCTGTGGAAGATTTCTTTTACTGTGTTTTTTTAATTGTAAAAACCAAATTCAGACGCCTAACTTTTTAAAATTATCATTGCTTGAAATATGTGGTTTTTGGTATCACATAGTTTGTTTACAACTAAGTCAGCATGAGCTTGATTTTTCTCTCTAACATTGGCTCCTGGATGTTTGTATGTAAGGTTTATTTTCATTTATCTTATTTATTTATTTTTAAAGAGCATTAAAAAGGATGCCGGTGACATGCAATTTGGAAAACTTTTAAACTTTACCTACATAAACACGACTCATTCAAACATGGTAGTGGAATCCGAATAATATCATTGTTAGAAAACAAAAAAACAATCGTCTTTTTAACTGTTCAATTTTAAATTAGGAAATGATGCAATGCATTTCAAATTTTATTTCATTTTCTACAATAAAGAAGAAAGAAAATGAAAAGCTAATATTTAATGCAGTGGTCATCAACCTGGGTTAGCAAACATTTTTTTTTCTTTTCAAGAAAAAATAGATTATGTTCTGCATAACTAAAATTGAACAGGGAAGGTTGATCAAAATTATGAGATCAAATTATGGCCAAAATTTCACGGGTTTTTACCCCACCCCGAATAAAAATTTGGGTAAACTTAATTAAACTTAATGTAATTTTTGCTGTATTATAAAGAGGGAGGTTTTTTTTTTTAAATTGCCTTTAAAAATTATTTGTTTTACAGTGTTTAAAACGGAAGAATTTTATAAATTAAAATCTGTATATGTCAAATATTTTAATGAAGTGGTGTAATCTTTTTTTTAAATAAATTAAATTAAAAACATGCATGCGTACACATATGATGTTTCTATTGAAGTTGAAGGGTTATTTCTAAATCTCACCCCTCAGTAACATTTGGATTCTTATGAAAAATGAAAAATGAAAAAAAAAAAAAAAAACTGAGGGAGGGGGGCATCTAACATATTTTGATCAGTTAGTGGTACTAACTGATCGAAATGTGTTGGATGCAAAACATGAAAATAAAACATCTCAAACGAGGACAATTTTTTGTGTAAGTCGAAAAGTAGTAACATAATGAGCATCAATAAAAAAAAGCATAATAATATTACACATGTAATTTATTTTCAATACATTTAAAACGATTTATTTGGTCAATTTCGATCAAGACGTCCGTCATTTTTGGCTTAAAATCAGTGTTTACAAAATAAATTGTAACATTCGCGATTGCAAAAAATTTTTTACCAAAAATCAGGGAATTTTCAGTATTGATTTATCAATTATTTTATTTAAAAACTTTAATTAAGTATTTCTGCAATGATAAATTAATATATAAAATTCATTTAAAATACGAGCAGCAAAATTTTAAGTTTAAAATGTCATATTAGATTCTAAAAAAGATTTTTAATAACTACTTTACTTTAGTATCAATCTCCCATATTTTTTTGGTCGAAAAATGTATTGAAAATTTAGCGCCCCCCCCCTCTTAAACGGAACAAATATTGATGTATATATTTTTTTCTTTTATAGAATAATAGCCAATTAAATAATTATCGAAATGAGTAAAAAAAGAAAATCTCAAAAAATTGTTTTTTTAGTTTTTATTTTCCTTTTATTTTCCGATTTTCGGTTTAATTTAATACCCGAGCAGATTCTTTAAAAAAATGTTCTTCTTCTATTCACAAAATTGTATTGAAAAAAAAACACGGATTTTTCGACGAATTGGGTATACCTAGATTACGTATAAAAAGCATTACATTTTATTATATTTCACGGAAATACCCGAAACTTTTGAGACAGGGTTAGGGTAAATCTTAGGGTTAGGCTATTTCAGGAGTTTCCGTAATCTAATGCTATTTATACGTACAATGCAATCTTAATGATATTATCTCTTGCGCGCTATTCTGCATTTTTACCCATTTTTTTTTTTTAATAAGAAAAAAAAAACCAAACACAGCTAGATTAGCACCAAAACAAAAGTAAATAAATAAGATGTATCTCTGTAAAACAATGGTTAGCAAACTCGGTACCCCCCTCCTCCTGTAAACTTGCACTGTGTCGCAGTAAACTCAGTTTGCCCAACATATGCGAGGGTGAGGCTTGGTGAGTTAAGTAGTTGCGTATCTTCCCACGTGTGGCACGTGTCAAAAATCTTCGTCTCCTGCTTAAAAAATAAGAGCCATTGTTCGTTCAAGAAAGAGGTAGGTTTAAAGTTCTTCATCCATCTCAGTCATTAGCACAATAACTTCATCTTCATTGTCGATGTATTCATCCATCAAACGTAAATAGAAAACTTAGAAATTATTAAAAGAATAATAATAAAATATAAACAGTAAAAAAAAAAATTAAATAAAAAAATGCCTGTGCTTGCATCTAATGTAACCCGAAAAGAAGATTTTTTTAAAAAGTAGGAATTTATTTTTATTTATTTATTGTTGATATGTCAAATACAAATAACGGTAGACTGTGAATTAAGTAGCGTAAATTTTTACCATAATCTATTGGAATCTGAAGTCCAATGTATAATTTTAATTTCTTAATTGGGATTAATACTTTTAATAAATGAAACTCTAAGGAAAACATAACTTAATGTGTTAATTCATTTATAAGTTTTTTTTTTTAATTAAAGAACAGCATTAATTGATGTATAAAGTTGTTGTATAGTGATTCACACTTTTTTTAAACTCCGAATTAACCTCATGAATTAACGTATTAATTTATGTTTTCCCTAGAGTTTGATTTTTATTAAAAGTATTAATCCAAGTTGAGAAATTAAAAATATATACATTGGACTTCATTTCATATTTCACTAATCTCTGTCCAGTAGACTATGGGAAAAAATTACGCTCCTGAATTCACAAATATTCTACCCAAATAAGAATAAAAAAGAATAAAAAGCTTACATTGTAAGCTTTATTATTTGTAAATTGATATTTCAAACCTTATTGTTACAATAGAAATATTAATTACAAATAATTATTCATATTGCTGTGTATTTTAAAGTTAACATTTCTGTATTTTGTATTCTTACTAAAATCAGAATCATTTTATTTATTTATTTATTTAAACGATGTTTAGGCGTTTTTTGTTGTTTTTTTTTTTAAAAGTAGCATTGACTTACTTAATCAACAACGTTAACATAAAACTAAACGTATGAATAAAGTTATAAAGTATTAAAAAAAACTGTAATAAACTTTTTAAAAGTCTCTGCATAAAAGAAAATTATACACATATTTAACCTTTAACTTAAAAAAAAAAGTTCCTAAAATTATAATCGAAATTTAAAATTAAACATTACATAAAAATACTGTGAACAAACCGTAACACGTTTATTTCTATGAGTGACCTAGGTAATTTGCATACAGCGTGACATTCGCTAACCTTTCTGATTTGCATACTGCAGAGGTCATCTGGCAGGCAAGCCCAACAGAGAAGAGTAAAGTGTGGAAGGAAGGATATGTCATATGCAGAGGATTTTCTCCTAGAATGGCTTGTAACGGACACAATGGACCGATGAAAATTCGCCTCACAGGTAAGTGAATATTCATTTTAAACAACCAGACACTTTTTTGACCCAGGGGTGGACCATTAATTACCTTTTTTGTGGATTAAATAAATCTCTCAACCCGTAATGTCTCTGTAGTCTTCATCATATTCATTGGAATACATCATGGCCGACTGCCGCCTTTTCAATTCACTAGAATTTTTTGCGGTTAGATATTTCCAGCTTTCTTTTATTTATTAAAATTTAGTTGGGACAGGAGGTTAAATGTAGAAGAATATTTCTTTTAATTCGTTTGATCTTTTATTATTTTCCTATTTTAAATTTCTGACCGAGAGGGTCTCTCTCCCTTTTAATCGTTAATCGTTTGTGTTGCGTGTGTGACATAAGTATTTTGTGTGTGTACCTTTTTTTTCTTTCTGGATCACTTTTTATTTAACATTTTCATTTTATTTTTAAAGGCAGAATTATTTTATTTTTATCGAAATAAATCCTTTACTTTCTTATTATTCAGTCGGGTTTATTTGTATTTATTTTGAGCCTTACTCGAGACCCGGCGAATAATAATAATGATGATAATAATAATAAACTAATTCTTTATCTCATAGTAAAAGCTTTTTTGCAATTTTTTGGTATTTATTTTCCAAAATTCTTAGATTTTAAAAAATAATTATTTATAAAGATATGTCTAAATGATTGATAATTTTTTTTTTTTTTTTTTTTTTGATAAAAATTTAAATTTCTGATCAGAATATTTAGAATTGTTATTTTTACCTTAATGTTTATAAATTTTATAAAAATTGAGGTAAAAATAAAAATAAAAGATTAACTAATAATACTATTATTAATTAATAATAAAAATAATATTAAAATGATGTTGGTTTATAATATAAACCAAAATCCTATTAATATTATTTGAGCATTTCCTTTTTTTATGTTATTTTAATTTTATGTTTTTATTTTATTTCATTTTTTTAAAGAATTCATTTAGTTGAAATTTACTTGTTTGAAATTTAAAACAATAATGCTTAAATTACGTAAAATCTTAATTTTAATTCATTTTTTATCATTTTTGTTTGGAAATTGTTTATTTCTATTTATTTATTCAACGGAAGTATAAAAACAAAACAAAAAAAAACCTGTAACTATTTTCAAATTATCTACAAACTTTTCTTTTTTGAATAAGTTTACAAATGGGACTAAAGATTTATTTAGTAAATATCTGAATTCATTTGTAGAAAAGTCTTTAAAGATTTTATTAAAAATATTTATGAATTCCTCCACTTTTTATTTCATATCAACATTTTATAAATCACAATATCCAATCAATTCCAGTTCGATCTAAGATTTTTTGGATCACTCACTTAAAAAAAAATCTGAATTAATTTTAATTTAAATAAATTTAACAATAAAAATATAATTTTAGTATCGAGTTTGTAGAATAATTTTAAATCCAATTTTTTTATGATGGGATTGTGTGTATCTCACAAGCTTTTCTTAGTAATTGTGTAACCCTTTTTCTCTCTCCCTTGAAATGACCCCCCCCCATTACATCACTGGGGGGTGGAAATCAATTTGATGGGGGGTGATGCTAGAATGTTTATGACGTTTTCGACCCACGATAATATATAAACAAAAAACATCAAATTGGTTTTCACCTATTATTATTATTATTATTATTCCATTCTCTGCGATATTTTATCTCCAAATAAATAATATAGAGACGATATTATTGTTTATAAACTTACCTAATAAGCAATAAATAAATAAAGAATATTTTTCTTATAGTGTGTACCCGATTGTGTGCGTGTCGGTAGATTGAATTGAGGGATGTAATTTTCCCCCCATAGTCTACCGGACAGATATTAGTGGAATATGAAATGAAGTCCAATGTATATATTTTTAATTTTTCAACTTGGATTAATATTTTTAATAAAATGAAACTGCTTAATAAATTAAGTTTTTTTTTTTTTGTTTTTTTTGTTTTTTTTTGAAAAATTAACACAGCATTAATTGATGTTGTAGATATAAAGTTGTTGCGTACTGATTCAATTAATTAAAAAAAAAACTTATAAATGAATTAACCTATTAAGTTATGTTTTCCTTAGAGTTTTATTTTTATTAAAAGTATTAATCCCAATAGCGAAAATTAAAAATATATACATTGAACTTTATTTCATATTCCACTAACATCTATCCGGTAAACTAGTAAAATTTTACAACCCTCAATTCACAGTCTACCGTGCGTGTCTGGGTTTCCTAAGAATCGGATTGATTACTTCATACTAGGAAGAAGTTCCTAGTAGTCGTCATAATACTTTGTATGTGTGTTTGAATGTGGAAATCTCTTTGGGGTGGGGTAAAACGGTCATTATTACTTTCCACTCCCAGTTGTGGGGGAAAAGAAGAAGAAAAAAAGAAAGAAACTAGTGGATATGTATATATATATTAGTTATGTTTATATAAAGTGCAGAGCGACACATTCTTGGCTGACTACTGTGTCTCTCTATATTATTTTAAAATGCTCTAGATAGTCTGTAGTTTGAAATTTTGTCTGGGTTTTATACCACCTGACCTTCTTGTTGATGTATTTATTTATTTTTTTGTCTGATATGACTAGAGAGAGAGAAACGAAGAAAGGAGGGCGAGGCCATGTTACAACATGATCCTTATGGGGGAGGGGTCTCTCTTTTTTTCTTCTTCTTTGCTCTAATAACATACCGCTGTCTGTGTTTATTCACAAATTATCCAGGCTTTCTTTTTTTAGGCCGGAGATTTTTTTTAAATGGAACAATTTTACTAATTCATTCTTCTTAACGTTTATAATTTGGTAATTCTTAAAACTTTGAGCCATTTTTTTCTTCACCCCACAGACATACATAGCATTTTTTTTTTCTTTCTTTAATTTGTCTAAATGTCAATGTTAAGCAGTGAACTTGCTTGAGTAGTTGAAGATGATGACTCAAACCATTTAGCACACACACACACACCTCGACACCATAAAGGCTTGACACACCACCCACCCAGCCAGGATTGTTTAGTGGTCGAATTAGCATATCATATCTTTTTCTATTTACTATCAGCAAGTGCTCTCTGATTGTTCGATATAGGAACAAAAAAAAATAAAAAAAAAAAAAATTATCTTAAAATTGACAAAGTCTTCAGATCTTTTTCTTTTTTCTTGGTCTCTACTCAGATACTTTTAAAAGTATCTAAGGAGAAATATACCTTTACTTTTCAGTATAATATTCTGAAAAGTATTATTTAACAATACTACTTTTCAGTCTCAAATATTTAACCCCTCTACAAATAATAATTATTTGTAGAGGAGTTAAGAAATAAATAGAAACTTAAATAAGCTTGAATTTTTTTAAGTGTGGAAAATTATGTACTTTAAAAAAAAATGTAACAATACATTTTTCTTTTTCTTTTTTTTATTGTCTGGATTTTACCTCTAGGGCCACTAATATTTCAGTTCATATATCTTTCTTTTAAAAAATTATTAGGTAGATATAAAATGAGATTTTTTTTCTTAAAAAAATTTCATGCGAAAGAGTTTAATGAAATTTGTCCCGTTTTTCTGGTGTATCTTTTTATAGTCTTTATTTAAACAAAAAGGCATTTTTAATAAAACATTTTTAATTTTTTAAATTTTTATTTTATATTTAAAGTAAAATGTTGTGCTCGTAGCTTAAACAAATTATGTATTGATAATTTCCACTTGTTTGGGCGCAATTCCTTCAAATTTAATTTTTCTAGGTGACTTTTTCTCTTGTTGCAATTATGCAGTTTTTCTTCCTTTTTTTTCTTTTCTTGCTTGAGTGAATCATAATCGAATCTAAATATCAACAGTGATATTATTAGATGATTGAAAAATCCTAGAAAATTTACAACACGACATTGTTATTATTGATGGATGCCATCACATTGTTGTTGTTGTTGCTTCTTCCTTACTCTTGGAGAAAAGAAAGGAGAAAAGGCAAATTGCAGCAACAGCAGCACCTGCTACTGTTGCTTCTTCACTTTAGGAATTAATTCTTCCACAAAATGATATTTCTCTCTCAGCTTTCTCTTCTTCCTCCCTCTTTTAACTATTTTTGTCAAAATTCTTCATTTGCAAATCCCAAAACCACTGAATCTTGGTGATTGCTTCTCAATATTTTTATATTTTTCTCCCTCTTAAAATTTTGAATTTTATTTTATAAGAGTTAAATTAATTATTTTTTAATTCATATTTGCATTTTTTTTTCTGTTTCAACCAATTCTGGAGTCCCCAATATACCACCAGCATTCTGATTTGATATTATTTAATTATTTTCTGTTTTAAAATTTCTTTATTTTTAGTGCAGCAAATAATTTTAATGGTTTAGCATATTAGTGACGTTTGATTATTATTTATTGGAACTTGTTATTACTGACTATTCTACATTATCTTTTTGGCTAGAAAGTCTTTTAGTCTTTACTAAACTTAAATAACCGTCGTTGGGTCAACCTTGTTGCATAAGATTTCGCTTGTTTCAAAACAATATTACTGATGAAGTTAATATTAACGAAAGATTGGTTTTCTTATATTCATTACGTATTCAATAAAAACGAACTATATATATTTTTTTTGTGTGTGTGGGGGGGGGTTCTGAGAAACCCAATCCCCCATGATTATTATTATTATTATTATTATTATTATTATTATCTAAGATAAGAAAGGCAAATCTTCGTGATTAATTTTGGGTTTTGTTGTAATCGACTGGCAAATTTTGACTCTTTCGATTTTATCAAACCTGTTATTGGGGGGTTATCATGACATTTTCCACAATTAAAGTTGAAAGTTCAAAACCAAAAAACATAACACTATTCTGCTTTACTAAATTAAATTTATATTACTACTTATGATCATTTATCTTTTAGTTGTGATCATCCAGTGAATATTTGATGAAAAATCTTTCACTTTTTCTGTGTGGAGTTTGTAGAAAAATGTTTTTTTTATTAAAATATACATCGAATATTTTACCAAAAGTTGTAAATATTTTTCTGAAAATCCTTTTATATGCAGATTTTGGTTGAGATAATTCAGTTCAATATGAATTTTCAGAAATGATTCTTCACACAGTATTGTCTATAAATCGATGATTTTATGATTTTATTTTTAAAAGCAATTCCTCTTTTCTTTTTGTATTTAAAGTATTTTTCTGGTTTATTACAGTAGTAAACCATTTTAGAATAGAAGTGCAGATCTTTTAGAATATAGGTGACCTATTGAAGTGTTGCTTTATGTAGAAAAATACATTTCAATTATGCTTTCTTTACCAATATTAGATCTACTAAACAATCTAAAGAATTGTATAATGGATTTTTTATTTATTTATTGTGGAATGTAAAACAATTGGATGATATACTTTTGTTAATTTTAAGCATTTTCTTCAAATATTTTGGCTAACAATTTTAGATTTGTCTCTCTTGTAATTATCTTTTAGTAGAAATTTTAGAATTATTATTTGTTTCAAAATTATTATAACAATTAAACTGTTTTTTGTGGGTTTTTTTAGAATGTAATTTTTTTATTTTTCTGTTTTTTATTTTTATTTTTATTTTATTTTTTTTTGCATGATAAACAAAAATCTTAGTTGTTGTACTAGTCAAGATTTACACTAACAAAATGTTTACTTTTTCTTGTTCCTGACCAGAAAATCTTATTACCCAATTAATTATGCCCACAGGAAAAGACATATTTTTATCTAAACTTGGGGTTTTGTGATAGGTGATGAAATTTTCAAATTTATCCATTCATATAGATTAAATGACACATAAAAGTGGTTCATATCAATTGCATATCTTCAAAAAGAATACTTTTAAATATTTTTGTATAATCTATAAATCCATGTAAATTTTTATTCATACTTTATGTAAATAAAAATGTGTAAATTTGCCTTTTTTATAGGTTAATTTCTAAATTTCATTATCCTGGGCAGAAAAGCAAAGTTTGAAGGGAATAATAACCATTTTTCTATACTTTTAAAACATAATAAATAACACAAAAAGAAAATGTGTGCTAAATTTGTGTGATCTAGAAATCAAAGTGACATAATTGGGGGGTGGGGGGAGAATATTAAAGATTTCTTCTTTTTTCTCTTAAAACAAAACTTTGACTTTCTACTTTAGATTACAAGAAATATTTTAAAAAATCTTTTAACTCCAAAATAAATCCTATTATAATCACCATTGTTCTTCTTAGTTCTCCTTTTTAACTCATCCATTATTCATATTGATTTATTGGGGGGTGGGGGTTATAATAAAACCATCTATATTCATATTTTCTTCCTTCTGTGAATATATTGACATTTAAGATTTCAATAAAAGAATCTAAAAATAATGAATATAATGTTTTATGTATAATGTCCAGTGAATAAAATGATATTCTTACGCCTCCCCACTCCAACAGTCAAGCTGCTATCCTTCCTAATCAATACTGACCCTAATTCCATTCAGCAAGAAAACATTTACTCTATCTATATATCTATCTATCCCTCTATCCCTCCCTCCTTCCTTGTCCATTTACTGCCTTTTTTATTTATATTTTTACTATTTCCTTTTTATTTGATGAAGCAATTGATTTGTTAATTCCTTTCCCATCTGTTACTGATATATATGCCATGAATATTGTACTTATGGTTTTTATCTTATCTGAGAAAAACTTTACCTTATTATTTACCTGTTGTTTTCAAGAATACAAGTGAATACTTATTTATAGTTTTACATATTTTTTTTTTTATCATTGTTTTAATGCCTACTGTAAAATTAAGATTTCAGAAAAATTATTTTCAGTGGGAAATTTAACTTCTTTTAAGAGCTGACAATCTCGGACGTTTTTTTTTGGGGGGGGGTCCGGCATTTTGATCGTCGCCGGTTTAGGTAGATAAAGGGTTAAATGTATATTGAGAAACTTAATTTAAAAAAAATATTTTTGTGTTATTGTGTGTAGGTTGCATTGGTGAACAGTTCTTCTTAGTTGAATAGATTATTTCTTTGATTCTTGTTTCTCTGAAAATGTTTTGAATTTCCTTTATTACTCATTCATTCAAATGAAACCTGAATTTTCTTAGCAGCACAAGTTATGAATTTTATTCAATTTTAGTTTATAATATCTCTACAAATTTGCTAATTGTTTTTAGCTAATGAATTGGTTCTATTAGTAGAACTTGAGAAATAGCATCAAAATAAGTTGATCAAATTTAAGATTTGAAAAAATTGATGTTGTAGATTTAAAGTTGAAACAAAATGAACCCCATTTTCTTCTATTTCAGCAACAATAGTCACATTAATATGTGCCATTTAACTGTTCTCTTTTCTCATACAAGTTAAGTAACACTATCCACGCAACCAATCGTCTTCACAAAATGGGTATCTACTTTTTTTTTTTTTTTTTAAAAATAATTTGTACATTAAGTTTGAAAATTAATTCCATCCTGTAAATTTTAATTAACATTTGAGTCTCACTTCTCTTCGTCTTCAGAATGCCCCCATTCTAAATTTAATATTATTGCCATTAAAGTAATCTTTATAAAATTCTTGTTAATCACTTCATCAATTGTACTTTGATGAAAAAACGAAATCAACTTCAATCTGATATCTCCATTAAATTGTCTTTGATCTTTAGGAAAATCACAAAAAATATTTTAAAAATATTTTATATTCTCTGACATGTTGTCTGATAACAATCTGTATTTCCTCTTTTATATCTAGAGAGAAAAAAAAAGATTTTTTTTTTAATGTGATTCAAAATTATGTTTAAGGATTTAAAGAATAAAATTGATTTTTTTCTATTTATAGAAAAGGAACTGATATCAAATTTTGATGTCCTTTTGAAATATTTCAAAATTGTCAAAATAACTCTTAACTCAGTTTTTTTTTTTTTTTTTTTTTTCTCTTTTAATTCACAGAAAATAAAGATTTAAATATAGTATAATTTCATAATCAAAACCATGAAAATGTTGAAACAAATCATGTTAATTCGATTCCTTGATGTTTAAAAAAAGTTATTGCTTATACTGTAATATGATTAGATACTCCATTGAAATTTAGAATTGAATTTATAGTAAAATAAGTGTCTTTTATTTATTTATTTTACTTACTTACTTATATATATATATGGGCCCTTAAGTCTCCTTTTTTTTTTTTCTTACGTTTTTTTTTGTCTCCTTTAATCCCTTTTTATGTTTTAAGTTGATCTAGTTAATGAAGTATGATACTATTAAAATTTATATATCAAATCAGTTGTACAAAAAATTGTTTTTTATATATATATATATATATATATATATATAGAGAGAGAGAGAGAGAGAGCATTTATTTTATTCTATTTAAAAAAAGTTGTTTGCTATAAAAACAAACTGCAAAATGCTATAAAGGTTTATTTTTAGATTCACCAATTCTTTCAAATGTCATTCAGTCCTTTCTAATAACACAATTGCTGATTAATCAATCTACAAAAATGTTCAATAAAATTTGAAATAATTTTAAAGCAGCACTGAGATTTTTTTTAGTTTTAAACATTTATTTTTACATGTTTAAAATCTAACAATGTTTTAGTCTTAATATTGTTTTTTGTTTTTTTTTAGGGGGGGGGGTCTAATTTTAAATATCGTATCGAAAATTTAGTAATCTATTTTCAACTGATTTTTAAAAAAAAACAACAATTCTACTTATTTGTCTTTATTTTCAAGATGAGGCTTGATGTGAATGATTTCGATGTTTTGGACTGTTGTCCTCATTTTTATTGTGGTATAATATAAACACAACATTTATGCTTTGATACACAGAGAATACCTGAGGAAAGCCAGAGGATATGCTTACCGAAACGTGTTTATACATACCACAATAAAGATGAGGACAACAGTCCGAAACATCAAAAGTATTCAATTCTACTTCTATCAGCAACAGATAAAGTTCAATGATGGAGTGTGAAATGACAAAATCCAACATGTCTTTCTTTTTTAATATTGGAATGATGGAACTTATTTCCAAACTTTCATAAAAAAATTTAAAAAAGATGACATGTAACATCATAAATGCACAAATTCCTTGTATTCTCCTTTCTCTCTTATTTAAGCCCATTTTAATTTTTGCTTTTATTTGGGATTAGATAAATTTTTCTCTCTATCATAAGTACAAAGAACAGTGGAGATTATTTTCATTTCCTTAAACTATCAGAATTAGTTGGATCCTTTTAATTTTCTTTTTAATAATGATAATAATAATGGGTAGTTTGTTTTTGTTTATAGTTTTAATATTGACATATAGTTAACAAATGACATTGTTTATATTATGTTATATCATTTATTGAGATTATAATGTATTTGCTGTGTAATCTTTAGATATAATATTAATTATTTACATTAATGTTAATTGTTTGCATTAAACATATAGCAATTGATTTCTACAACAAGTAGATTTTAATTTATTTTTTTAATAATGTATATGATGTCATTCTTTGGTAGATTTCACAGCCAATTTGATGTATTGACTTATTTTAATTTTTAGTTATTTTATTGTTTGAAGATAACTATGTTAATGATACCATCTGGTTATTATAGGGGAGAAACTTGTATAATTTTCATTAGTTTATGTATGTTTAGTATTAATTACTAATTAAAACTTCTTAAATATATTTAACTATTCTAAGATCAATGTAAAGTATTTCCTAAAAGACTAGTTATTGAAAGTAGCTAAGTTTTTAATTTGACTTTCTTCTTTTTTTTATTTTTATTTTTTATTCAATTTAACAAATAATTCTGGGAAATTCTTTCAAAAGGAAAACTTAGTTTATATTTAAATACTCTGTCTCTATTTTATTAATGTATTTCAAGAAATAAATTTATAATTATACCATGAATAATATATATATATATATATATATATATATATATAAAGTAAAGTCGTCGGGGCGGCCTAGTGTCGGTATCAGCCATGCAGCGAGGGAGTCTATCCCCTTTTCACTAGCGCTAGACCAAGGAGATTATTTTTAGCATCTGAGGTGGAGCGCCACACCTACTGTCAGCTCCTTACTTTACTACACAGATCCCTGTGCTACTCATACGCTGAGTTGGCGAGGGCGGGTATCGAACTAGGAACCTTGTGGTTTCTAGCCGAACGCTCTACCGACTGAGCTAACCCGGCCCATATATATATATATATATATATATATATATATATATATCGGTTATGAGCCTTTTTCTCCATACACATTTTCAACTCTAGTCATTTAAAAACATCCATCACCATTTGAACTAAAATTTCTTTTTCTTTCCTATAATATTGTCCTGATGAAGTTTAACATAAACCGAAATGTTTAAGCGTTGAAATTTTCAAAATGCTTTTATCATTCTTTTTGATAATCATGTTTAGCAAAATGTACAAGCCATTTTTAATATATTTGGCAGTAAAAATTACTTGTTGCTATGACATTAATCAAATTTCTTCAGAGAATTTATATGTGGAGGTTTTAATAACAAAGAAATTATTATAGTTGCTATTTTAAAGATTTGATTAATCTATTTAAAAAAAAAAAATTACCCAACCTATTCAACAGAGATAGGATTTGACACCAGGCACAAGTATGGGGCATTCAGCAAGGATCAAACTCACTTTTAGTAGTAATGGATCTGTGCGACTAGATTGCTAACCATAACACCACAACAGGACACCCTGATCTATGTAAAACAGTGTTGGTAAAACTAGAAGCAAAATTCAAATCTATTGTACCTAGTTATATATATATTATAATGTGTGTGTGTGTGTGTGTAAACAAATCTAGCTATTTTCAGCCGACAGTATTTGGGAGAATATGTGCTTAATTGAAGTCAGACCTAATTTTTTTGAAAGTTAATTTATTAATGATTAAATCCCGCCTAATTAATCATTAATGAATTAACTTTCAAAAAAATTAGGTCTGACTTCAATTAAGCATATATATATATATATATATATATATATATATATATATAAATTTATATTTTAAATTTCTAATTCTAGATTTTTTGTCTATGATGTTTTGAGTTTTATCCTCCTATAATTATAGGTATATGCATTATTGCCTTGTGGTGTAATGGTTAGTGACATAGGAAATGAATTTGTAGACCCAAGTTCAAATTCTGGACAAGGATGTTTGCATTTCACATAGTGCTAATACCCTTGGGAAAGGTATGCATCCAACTGTTCTCCTTCCAGCTATGGATAAATAGTAGAGCAGACTGAGCTCTTTAACCGTGGCTAGATAACCAGTCTAGGAGAAGGAAAATTCTGAATTCAAACTTGTTAAACTCTGCTTAAGAAATTAAACTTGTGTCACATCTTGCTCGTGCTGAGGGGTTTGTATACACACACACACACACACACACACACACACACACACATCTATCTAGAGAGATAGAGGGGGAGTGTTTATTTCCTCAAAATTAAATATATTTTCAGTCAAATTCTTTTGAAATTCATTTTCTTTTGTATTGCTTTTTATTTCTTTAAAAAGACCCTGAATAATCTTTATACAAGGCCAAATCTTGAAAAGAAATCTCTCTCTCTCTCACATCAATTTTTACTGATGTATGTGTATGCGTGTGTAAAGCTATACAGCAAAATGGTAAAATTCCTTACTGAGTTGATCATTTTTGAATTTTGTAAAATCTCTTTATCACATGTTTTTGTTGTTTTAAATTCCCTGTTTGTATTGACTGCTTAGAAAAGCAGACAATTCTCTTCTATAATAACTGCTTGAATGGGGAGATTTAAACAAAAAAAAAGGAAGGGGGGGGTAATGGATGAAATTGCTGCAGGTTGTATGATGTCTGACAAGCCACAGCCTCTTGAATGCTGTTAGCCACCTTGTTAAACTAAAAACACTCTTTGTTTGAGTTTATTCTGGCTCAACAGCCCCCACATAGGCCAATACTCACCCTTCCTCCCTCTACTTTTTTCTTCTTTTCTTCTGTAAGGGCAGCAGAATGCTCAACACTTCAATATTAAAAGACATTATCGTTGTTATTCTACGGGTGCAATTTAATTTAGCCTCGCTGTTTTTGCAACTGCTGCTGCTGCTGCTATTAGCCTTGATTACCAACCCTTCTTGATAGACCCCCCTACTTTTCTTTTTTTTTGTATCAAGCACGATGCAAGCTGGCTTTTGATTTCTTTGAACAAACATTTTGTGAAGCCTTTCAAGAGATGATGCTGCTGCTGATTATTCTCCATGTGCTTGAGAGAGCATTTATTTTATTCTATTTAAAAAAAAGTTGTTGCTATAAAAAAAACTGCAAATGCTATAAAAGGTTTTTTTTAGATTCACCAATTCTTTCAAATGTCATTCAGTCCTTTCTAATAACACAATTGCTGATTAATCAATCTACAAAAATGTTCAATAAAATTTGAAATAATTTTAAAGCAGCACTGAGATTTTTTTTAGTTTTAAACATTTATTTTTACATGTTTAAAATCTAACAATGTTTTAGTCTTAATATTGTTTTTTTTTTTTTTTTAGGGGGGGGGTCTAATTTTAAATATCGTATCGAAAATTTAGTAATCTATTTTCAACTGATTTTTAAAAAAAAACAACATTCTACTTATTTGTCTTTATTTTCAAGATGAGGCTTGATGTGAATGATTTCGATGTTTTGGACTGTTGTCCTCATTTTTATTGTGGTATAATATAAACACAACATTTATGCTTTGATACACAGAGAATACCTGAGGAAAGCCAGAGGAGATTGCTTACCGAAACGTGTTATACATACCACAATAAAGATGAGGACAACAGTCCGAAACATCAAAATATTCAATTCTACTTCTATCAGCAACAGATAAAGTTCAATGATGGAGTATGAAATGACAAAATCCAACATGTCTTTCTTTTTTAATATTGGAATGATGGAACTTATTTCCAAACTTTCATAAAAAAAAAAAAATTTAAAAAAGATGACATGTAACACCATAAATGCACAAATTCCTTGTATTCTCCTTTCTCTCTCTATTTAAGCCCATTTTAATTTTTTGCTTTATTTGGGATTAGATAAATTTTGTCTCTCTATCATAAGTACAAAGAACAGTGGAGATTATTTTCATTTCCTTAAACTATCAGAATTAGTTGGATCCTTTTAATTTTCTTTTTAATAATGATAATAATAATGGTAGTTTGTTGTTTATAGTTTTAATATTGACATATAGTTAACAAATGACATTGTTTATATTATGTTATATCATTTATTGAGATTATAATGTATTTGCTGTGTAATCTTTAGATATAATATTAATTATTTACATTAATGTTAATTGTTTGCATTAAACATATAGCAATTGATTTCTACAACAAGTAGATTTTAATTTATTTTTTTAATAATGTATATGATGTCATTCTTTGGTAGATTTCACAGCCAATTTGATGTATTGACTTATTTTTAATTTTTAGTTATTTTATTGTTTGAAGATAACTATGTTAATGATACCATCTGGTTATTATAGGGGAGAAACTTGTATAATTTTCATTAGTTTATGTATGTTTAGTATTAATTACTAATTAAAACTTCTTAAATATATTTAACTATTCTAAGATCAATGTAAAGTATTTCCTAAAAGACTAGTTATTGAAAGTAGCTAAGTTTTAATTTGACTTTCTTCTTTTTTTATTTTTATTTTTATTCAATTTAACAAATAATTCTGGGAAATTCTTTCAAAAGGAAAACTTAGTTTATATTTAAATACTCTGTCTCTATTTTATTAATGTATTTCAAGAAATAAATTTATAATTATACCAGAATAATAATATATATATATATATATATATAGTAAAGTCGTCGGGGCGGCCTAGTGTCGGTATCAGCCATGCAGCGAGGGAGTCTATCCCCTTTTCACTAGCGCTAGACCAAGGAGATTATTTTAGCATCTGAGGTGGAGCGCCACACCTACTGTCAGCTCCTTACTTACTACACAGATCCCTGTGCTACTCATACGCTGAGTTGGCGAGGGCGGTATCGAACTAGGAACCTTGTGGTTTCTAGCCGAACGCTCTACCGACTGAGCTAATATATATATATATCGGTTATGAGCCTTTTTCTCCATACACATTTTCAACTCTAGTCATTTAAAAACATCCATCACCATTTGAACTAAAATTTCTTTTTCTTTCCTATAATATTGTCCTGATGAAGTTTAACATAAACCGAAATGTTTAAGCGTTGAAATTTTCAAAATGCTTTTATCATTCTTTTTGATAATCATGTTTAGCAAAATGTACAAGCCATTTTTAATATATTTGGCAGTAAAAATTACTTGTTGCTATGACATTAATCAAATTTCTTCAGAGAATTTATATGGGAGGTTTTAATAACAAAGAAATTATTATAGTTGCTATTTTAAAGATTTGATTAATCTATTTAAAAAAAAAAATTACCCAACCTATTCAACAGAGATAGGATTTGACACCAGGCACAAGTATGGGGCATTCAGCAAGGATCAAACTCACTTTTAGTAGTAATGGATCTGTGCGACTAGATTGCTAACCATACACCACAATAGGACACCCTGATCTATGTAAAACAGTGTTGGTAAAACTAGAAGCAAAATTCAAATCTATTGTACCTAGTTATATATATATATAATGTGTGTGTGTGTGTTGTAAAACAAATCTAGCTATTTTCAGCCGACAGTATTTGGGGAGATATGTGCTTAATTGAAGTCAGACCTAATTTTTTTGAAAGTTAATTTATTAATGATTAAATCCCGCCTAATTAATCATTAATGAATTAACTTTCAAAAAAATTAGGTCTGACTTCAATTAAGCATTATATATATATATATAATTATATATATATATATATATATATAAATTTAATTTAAAATTTCTAATTCTAGATTTTTTGTCTATGATGTTTTGAGTTTTATCCTCCTATAATTATAGGTATATGCATTATTGCCTGTGGTTAATGGTTAGTGACATAGGAAATGAATTTGTAGACCCAAGTTCAAATTCTGGACAAGGATGTTTGCATTTCACATAGTGCTAATACCCTTGGGAAAGGTATGCATCCAACTGTTCTCCTTCCAGCTATGGATAAATAGTAGAGCAGACTGAGCTCTTTAACCTGGCTAGATAACCAGTCTAGGAGAAGGAAAATTCTGAATTCAAACTTGTTAAACTCTGCTTAAGAAATTAAACTTGTGTCACATCCTGCTTGTGCTGAGTGGTTGGTGTATATATATATATATATATATATATATATATATACATACACACACACACACACATCTATCTATCTAGAGAGATAGAGGGGGTGTTTATTTCCTCAAAATTAAATATATTTTCAGTCAAATTCTTTTGAAATTCATTTTCTTTTGTATTGCTTTTTATTTCTTTAAAAAGACCCTGAATAATCTTTATACAAGGCCAAATCTTGAAAAGAAATCCTCTCTCTCTCACATCAATTTTTACTGATGTATGTGTATGCGTGTGTAAAGCTATACAGCAAAATGGTAAAATTCCTTACTGAGTTGATCATTTTTGAATTTTGTAAAATCTCTTTATCACATGTTTTTGTTGTTTTAAATTCCCTGTTTGTATTGACTGCTTAGAAAAGCAGACAATTCTCTTCTATAATAACTGCTTGAATGGGGAGATTTAAACAAAAAAGAAGGGGGGGGGTAATGGATGAAATTGCTGCAGGTTGTATGATGTCTGACAAGCCACAGCCTCTTGAATGCTGTTAGCCACCTTGTTAAACTAAAACACTCTTTGTTGAGTTTATTCTGGCTCAACAGGCCCCCACATAGGCCAATACGCACCCTTCCTCCCTCTACTTTTTTCTTTTCTTTTCTTCTGTAAGGGCAGCAGAATGCTCAACACTTCAATATTAAAAGACATTATCGTTGTTATTCTACGGGTGCAATTTAATTAGCCTCGCTGTTTTGCAACTGCTGCTGCTGCTGCTATTAGCCTTGATTACCAACCCTTCTTGATAGACCCCCCTACTTTTCTTTTTTTTTTTGTATCAAGCACGATGCAAGCTGGCTTTTGATTTCTTTGAACAAACATTTTGTGAAGCCTTTCAAGAGATGATGCTGCTGCTGATTATTCTCCATGTGTTGAGGCAAAAAGGCAGTTCAACTAGAATTAAGATTTTTTTGCTTCATTCATATGTATGTATATATATATATATATAAGTTTCCGAGTACTGATTCAACATTTCTGTTGGAGTTGTATTAGTAATTTATCCAAGAGTGCTTAATACTTTGTAAAAAAAAAAAATAGAGCTATAACATAAAAATTATTTATTAAAAATATGCGTCAAGTTCTTGGGTTTAACAAAAGGAAGTGTTCAAATATTGAAATCTTTCGATATTAATCGCATATATATATATATATATATAACTTATCCCTACTTAAACTAAATTATTTTTTATGGCGGATAAAGATTTCACTTTTAGTCATTTATTATGATTGAATAAAAACAAATTTTTTGTCTGATTTGCAGTAAAATTTATTTTTCCTAAAATATATTTCTTTAATATTGAAAATTTTTCCTTTTTTTAATTTTTTATTATTATTATTATTATTAGCTTCCTAAAGCAAATTAATAACAATTGAAAAAAATGACTTTGCACTCTGATTTTTAGATTTTCTTATAAATTTTCTTATATCTTTATATAAATTTCATTTTTAAGATGAAAAACTTTATTTTTTCGAATTATTTTGATTTATTTCTCCATTATTACCATTAGATTTGGACTTGATCTATTTTTGTATGTAATTGATATTATTTCTTATATTACCTGTTGATTCTATTTAAAGTTTTGATATTTAGGGAAAACACAAACTACAAAATAATTTAAATCTTTTAAATGAAGCTATATTTTTGATACAGTAAAAATCTTCTTCTTTTTTTTTTTTTACTATCTTTTGTCTTTTAAATTATTTTAAATTTTATTTACTAATTTCATGTTGATTTTATAAAATGAAAGTTGGGAATATTAAGAAAGTTTATCTACGGTATATGATATTCCAAGAGTAGTTTTTAATTTTTGTGTTGGTATCAAATTATTTTTGCAAGGTTGCTTTAAAATACAGGTAGAATGTGACACATGGTTACAAGTATAGGGTATCCAACGAGGATCTAACTCACTATTCAGTAGTAATAGATCTACAAGATTAGCTTGCTAACCATTACACCAAGCTTGCACATCCTTCTTATTGATGAAGTATCAGGATGGAAAAACTAGTAGCAGTAATTTTATTCCTTGTTTAAGATGAGGATATTTATTTTGTTTCTTTAACCAGAATGCTTTGTAGCCATCTTTTTAAAAAAACTCAACTTGAGCTTGCAAGTCAAATTGAAAGTCTATTAAACTCGCTTTAATTTGTATCTGCTTGAAAAAAATTTTTAATAGCTCAATAGGTAGAGCACCTGCCTTAGAATCACAAGGTTCTGGGTTCGATACCAGCGCATGGTAGCATAGATTGGGTAATCTGATCTGGGCAGTAAAGTGGGGAGCTGACGGTAGGTGTGGCATTCCACCTCTGCAAAACAATCTCCCTGGTCTAATGCTAACAAAAAGGGAATAGACTCCCTCGCTGTGCGGCTGATACTGACAATAGACCAAAGCCAATTCATCAAATTTTTATAAATCTTCCTTCAATGCTCCAATCCTGTTTCTAATTTAAAAAGAAAATCCTATTTTCTTGCAGTGCTTTTACATTTGAAGATTGATGAAAATCTTGCTCTGCTGTTTTTGTAGACTCTACTGCTACCTTGCTGATAAGTCTTTATTCTTTTCACATAAGTGCATTTTATTTCTTTGCAATGTTAACCTTTATTTGAAGCTATCAGAGAAAGATGAACAATATCAGCTCTTATTGTTCTACTCTTCAGTTGTTGTGATGGCATTCACCCTGGGTCAGTTGAACCAGTTTCGTCCCAACAAATTCACCCTATCCTGAATCAATAAGATAGTGAACTCATTCTGTTGTATGAAGTGACATACCAAACATCTGATCATAATCTAGGTACTAAACTTAGAACTAGTATCCCCAAATTTATTAGTTCTGTGATGGCATCCACCCTGGGTCAGTTGAATCAGCTCCATCCAACAAATTCACCTGTAGTGAATTCATGGAAGGAGTAACAAGGGAATATGAAATTCACAAGTGGTCTACAAACCCCATATACATATCCCAGTCAGGGGAAGGAGATGCCCTTGTTTGCTGCAGATTTTACACAGATGCAATGATAAATACGCCAAAAGCCTTTGATTTCTGATGATAATGGAGACACCCTTTGGATTTTCATCAGAGCCCCTTTGGCCGGGTTGTGGCCCTAATACTACTTCAGTACACATAATTTCATAAACTTCTTTTAAAATATTCAAGAATAAATCCATAGAGATCAAAAGTGTTAGTTTATACTGCTGTTGCAAATTTCTCTTTATTTTTATTGCAAACTTGCCAGAATATAAAAGTATTCAACAGATGTCCTTTTATTTTATTCACTGTTATCATTTAGATGTTTTGGAGACAAATAATGTTGATTAATAAATCAGTTTAAAACAGTCTTTTTTTTTTTCTTTTTTTTCTTTTGTAATAGGTGTTTTATAATTTGCTTGAAGCATTGTGTGCCAGTTGTCCAGAGGACAACATATATACACACACACACACACACATGTAAAGAAAAACGATGTAACTATGATGTTCATTTATCTTTGATTTATTTTCTTAATATTTCGGGATGGAAAAAATCCCTTTGTCAGAAAATTTCTGAAAGCACGGAGCCCTGGAAGGGAGATGTAAACTGTTCCTAGAATCTGCCCAGTCTGATTTTCTCCCCACCCCCAAAATGAATACTGATCATTTACATCACCCCCATCAATTGTATATACAATGACATTTGTAAATGGAATTGTCTTTGAGGTGTTCATGGTGTAGTGGTTATCATTGTAGGAACTACATGGCAAATCAAATTCAAATCCTGGATGAGGCTGTTTACATTTCACATAGTGCTAATACCCTTGGGAAAGGTATGAATCCAATTATTCTCCTCTTGCTATGGGTAAATAGTAGGGCAGACTGGGTTTTTAACCCTGGCATACCAACTGGTCTAGAAGGGTAGGAGTTTCTTTTTCTAGTATTGTAGCTTCCTAAATTTGGCAATTAACTTTGAAATTTTATAAAATGCTATGAATCCCTTCTCATGTTGGTTTTTTCTTTTAAATAATCTTTTTAACTTTATAACAATTTTCAAATTTAATTTTGAACTCACAAAAGCAGGTGACCTTCTTTATTGTACAGATGTTTTATTTTCAAGTGTTCAATCCTTCTTAAATCCTAGGTCCACTCTGATCCGGAATGGTAGTACCTGTTAGGGTCCTATTAATGGGTTAAATAGAAGAAGAAAATCAGTTTAAAAAAATTTGAATACCCATCAAGAATGAATAAAAAAATGTCTTTGGCATAAAATAACCCAACAAAGGTTGACATACCGTAAAATCCAACTCCTCAACCAACCAATCTGTGGTCACCATGCCAGACTATAAAAACTGCTGGACATTGGCTTGCAAGTTTTTTTTTTTTTTTTTTTTTTTTTTTTTCCTCTGAACAAATATTGCAATTGCATCAAAATATTTGAAATGTCTTAAAAATACTTATTGGCAAAAAAGATAAACAAAATGCAATATATATAAAAATGTTGTAATTTGACCCAATCGGATTTGTTGCACATGTTGGATAATCTGATTGCACTTTTAAGATGATACCCCTCCCCACCCTGTTTCTCTCTCTTAGCATCCTTGAACATCTAACATCGTCTTGAGAGTTCACCCACCTCACTCCCAGCAAGATTAGCACTACCACTCGCACTGAGAATTTACTGGGTTAAGTTAGAATCACAAAACTGATTGCTTAAATTTTCATTCTGATTTCTTTTTTTTTTTTTCTCCTTATTGAAATATTGTTTCAGAATTCATTTATTTCTATAAAAGATTTAATCATTTATGACTTAACTAAAATTTTATCAAAATTGGCAAGAATATTTGACCCCCCACTCCAAGCCTAAGTATTTAAGTTCTAATGTAATGAAATATATTGAATTAGAAAGACTTGCGAAATTAAATAAGAACGTATATAAAAAGATTAAACTTATTTTGATAATATTTTAATTGGTTTCTATATAAAATCATTCATAGGATTTATTTTAATACATTGGAGAATTAAACAATAATATTAAAGGTCAATAACACCAAGTAATTATTTATTAAACCCGGTTTTGTTAATTTAAATTCAGTTCTTAATTCCTTGTCGGAGAATTTATCAGTTTAATTTATTTCCTTCTTTAACCCTGAAAAGTAACAAAGAAGCTAATAAATAAACATTACCTTAGGTGGAATATTTTGTGTATTTATTTCATGTTTATTTCATGAATGGTTTCATTCAAAAAAGATTTTAGTTATACTGATTATTCTGAAATGAAAGTATTAATTTAAATGTTTTCGTTTGATTTGTTATTTAATTCGCTGTAAAAAATAATTAAATGGATAAAAATACATACTAATTAAATATTTAAAAAGATTATTTTCTTTTCTTTCTAACCAAATTAATATTTTTTGTTAAAATTTACTCTGAAAAAAATTATACTTTGTTTTCTCGGCTGTCCGAAGCAAAATTTTTTTTTTAACTCGCTGTAAAAAATAATTCAATGGATAAAAACATATTTAGAAAGATTATTTTATTTTATTTCCAACCATATAAATATTTTTAAGTTTGTACCATGAATCGGCGATAAATTCCGAGCTGAATGACTTAGACTGCTGGTATATCGCTATAATAGAAAGCAGGCAGCAAACAATATTTTGTTATCAGCAGCAGCTGGTATACAACCAGTTTCACAAATCGGATGATTTTGTTTAATTAATTAATTATATCCCTTAATCGGTAAAAATCAATAACCAAATTTGTTTGTTTCTTAGATAGAAGGATATTAAGGTGTTTGCAAGATTTCAAATCTGTGACCTCTCTTTTCAGAGTTATACATCAACACGTACATACCAAACTTCCTTTTATTTATTTATTTATTTTTTTTTTTGTTAAATCAATGCCAGATAATTTTATGTAAATGTGGATAGTTCAAACAAATTGATTCCTACTTTATTTTTGTTTGTTCTTGTTAGTTTCATGTTCAACCTAAAAAACTGAATATCATTTAAGGACAATAGCAAATAATTCTTCTAAGTTTTAATGATATCTGTTTTTGTCTAATTTCAATTTAAAATAAATGTACTTTTAGTAATAACTTGCTCAATCTTTATTATATTTCTACATTTGAGATATCTAATAGAAAAAGTTCAAGGCTTTTTATACCTTCTTGAGGTTTCTATAAGTTTCTACTAAGTGTACTTTATTTTGTTTAGATAATAAAAAAAAGTTATGTGAAATCCTCAACCTGTAAATGTTATCAACTCTCACTGACAACGTGTGCCTTTTACTGTTTTATGTTGTTATTATGCTTATTCCTGAGATAAAAATTTTCCTATTGCTTTTTGGAAAAACCTAAAAATTAATGAGTTATCTTCAGGTTTACTAAATCATTTTGTGTCCTAGGTATGATGTTAAACTGTATCTAGTGGTTAAGTTCCAATTCTGGATCTGAGGAGTGTGGAGTACCCCTTCATTGGCATTACTCCCAGCTCCACTTGACCCGGAGTGGTAGTACCGGTTAGGGTCTCATCGATGGGTTAAATAGAAAAAATGAGTTTTAAAAAATATTTAAAAGGAATTGAGTACACATGAATGAATAAAACAAAACGTTTTTGGCATGAAATAACCCAACAAAAATTGACATGCCATAAAATCCAACCAGCCCATTAAATCATTTTAGGTGTGTGTGTTTTTATTTATATATATATATATATATATATATATATATATGGTTTGAAGATCTCATAGGCGCCATTGACTCCATGTCCACACTACCTTAACTTAAATATAAATGCTCTGTCAATGATATTGAGCACTGTTTACTTATAAATATAGCACTCATATTATCTATGATATATATAGTCATCCACATATAGTATTGTTTCGCCGTATCACAGCTCTTCAGTGCAGCTAGACTTGCAGGCTACGTCAGACTGTGACCCAACCGATTTTTCGTCAGTCATAACCTTTCCCTCCAGGCAATCACCACAATTGACTTAAGGGAATTTTTACTGATGTAAATATATAAAGGCTGCTAAGAGTGCTCTATCCGTTTTAAGGAGAGTTTTGCAAATTCCCTTTGAAAAAAAAATTCAATTTGTATGTTGTGGTTTTAGTTTATATTTATGTGGTGTGCAGTGAATAAAAACTACCAAACAATTGATATAGTGATATACCAATACAATGACTTAAATGTTTTGAATGTATTTACTAGTAATAAGGTGATATATCTTAATGTACAGTAGTAAAGTTGGCAGAGTGGCCTATTGTCGGTATCAACTGGACAACAAGAAGGCTTATCCCCTTTTTACTAGAGATAGGTGGAGCGCCACATCTACCATCAGATCTCCACTTTATTGCACAGATCAGATTACCAAGCTGTGCTATTCATACGCTGAGTTGGCAGGGACTGGTATCAGAAACCTTGCGATTCCTTGTCTGTGGTGGATCACCACACCTACCTTCAGCTCCCTACTTTACCATTTGCTGAGTTAGTGAGGGCTGGTATTGAACCTGGAACCTTGTGGTTCCTAGGTGGATGCTCTACTGACTGAGCTTAGTTGTAAATCATTTGAATTATTGGTATGTTATCAGTGAAGTATATAATAAACTACTTACCTTATGTAGACTATTGTCTTTGTAGTGTTGATAATTTAACAAAGTTCAATAACAATTTGTTTACATAATGTGCTGTCATTTATCTTCATATCACTCAATTCAAACTTTTATTTAATAACATTTCAAAAGTGTCAAAGTAAATAAATATTTTTAGAACCTTTTTGAAAATAATTTTTTTTTTTTAACTCTTAACATCTTGAGCCCAATTCCTATAGCCATTTATCAAAAATGGGTAAAAATGGCTGTTTCATTAAAAGTTACCTGTTATTTCCCTTAAATTAAAGACTTCTAAATATGTTTAATATTACATTTAAACAAAGGCTATCATTTGGGGTAGATTAGGAAAATGAATGTGATTTCTGGACGGGTGGAATGAGATAGTATAGGATGTTAATCGTTTTATAGCAGATTTTCACAAGCCAAAAAAAATTTATATTAAAAAGAGAAGGAAGGGTGGAACTAAAATCTTTCAAAACAATATTTTAGTTTTGTTTTTTTCCCCACTATTAAAAGCAGTTGGTATGTATGTATGTCCGGATAAAACTACGAAAATACAATTAACAACAAAACAAAGTAAATATATATGCACATTAAATATCATCACATAGAAATAACATTAAAATTCTACTTAAAAATATCCTGCTTACAGTCAAGTCTTGTTGAAAGCACCAGTTCCCACTAGATCACCAAAGTTAAGCAGAGATGCGCCTGTTCAATACTTAAATGGGTGACCATTTAAGCAGTACCAGGTACTGTAAGTAACCACATATAAATAACTTTATTTGGCATTAAATGACCCAAAAAGGGTTGATATGCTGTAAACAACCAACCAACCATCTAAAATTGAAAATTCCAGCATTTGTAAATCTCAAAAGTAAAAAAAATCAATACACCAGGGATTTTTGCCCCTCCTCTACTTAGGTGATGCTGGGTAGCCGTTTCTAGTCATTTTTATAAAGGAAACAAAGACCAAAGTTCAATAAAATTCACATCCTATTTGTGTCTGAGAAGGGTTAAAAAAAAAAAAAATCTTCCCTTACATTTTCCATAAAGCTGAATAGAAAAAAATATATATGGGTGTAAATCAATTATGTATCTTTTTGAAAAAATGAGATAAAATATAATAGAAATCAAATAAAAAGATAAAACAAACGTAGAAAAAGAATCTTTAGTAATTTATATGTAAATGTAGATAAGAGATTTATTTTAACTTTTTAAATCCTGGGCAATGCTGGGTAGCTCTGTTAATACTAAATGAATAGCAAGTGGCATTGTGAGTTTGTACCTGAATTTATGAGATTTTCAGAGTTTAATTTAGCCAACTGATTAAAAAAAAACTGTCAGTAAAATTGGACTAGTCAATTTTTAATCTGTTAACCAGTTGTTATTGTAAATTATAAAAGAAAATTAAGTAATAATATTAATATTCTTGGTATGGAATTTGCAGAGAGCAAAAATAGAATTTTTTTTTTCACCCCCCCCCTCTTTTTTGAGTATAAGGCACCATAGTCAGAAGAATGTGTAATTTTTGTGGTTTGGTAACTGGCAAGAAAGAACTTGAGTGGTAGAGTTTTGAAACTTTCTCTTGAGACTCTTAATTGCCAATTATTTCTATTCATAGCACTATTTATTTAAAAAAAATAAATAATGAATAAATAAAATTTGAAATTTAATCTTACAATGTAACTTATGAAAACTGAATACTTTAAAAATTTTAACCATTTTTTTCCCCATTTTTATTTAAAATTACTTTAGAACAAAAATAAGGGAAAAACATGAATATCCATTAAATTGTGGCAATGGCATCACATTCTAATAAGTAAAAAAAATTCTGATTCTAAATTATTTCATTTTATTTTATTTATTTTTTGGTAATATAGTTTGTTTTTTTTGTTTGTTTTTTTTTAGTAACTCCTATTTGCACATTATCTTTTTGAAATCATATTTCTTATATATTGATTTTCTCTCTCTCTCTTTCTTTCTCTCTCTCTCTCTCTCTCTCTTTAATTTTTTCTAATTACAATTTTAATAATTTAAATGATTCTCTCTAGATCTGATATTGATTTTTCACTGGGCTGAGCTTAATTTTGTCTTCATACAAAATTCACTAAAGTTTTCTGTTTGCCTATTGTGAGATTATGTGTCTGTCTGTATGTCTAACAGAAACTATGTCACCATTCCTTTAGTTATTTACATTATATTCTCAATGGTTATTAAGTAATCATTATTTAATCTTAATTAGCATCTTATTTATTAACAATGTCTCTATTAAAGTCTAGTTCAGATGGATTTGCATCAAAACAGCCCAGGTTATTAATGCTTTTAAAATTCTGTTATATATCACTAAGAAATAAAACTTGGAAATTAATGGCCCTTTTTATTTATTCATTTATTTATTTATTTTTTAATGTAATAAAATCTGTCAGTTTCTAAACAATTCTATTTTGAATCAACTCAAAAACCTTAAATGGCCGATTTCATGACATTTTTAGATTTTGTCTGAAGATGTCAGGTACTGTTGACTCTGTTCATGCTACCTTGACTTATATAAAACTTTTTTTTCTTATCTTCCATAATCTGCTGGATTAGAGCAATATTGATGAAATGAATTTTCACTTAAATTTATCTAACTTTTGGACAAAATTTTTAAACATTATGTATACTAGCAAATATATGCACCCTCCGGGTGCAAATATTTAAGTTTTAATGTAATAAAATATATTAAATTAGAAAGGCTAATGAAACTAAATAAGAATGCAGATAAAAAGATTTGAAACAGAGGGGGGTATAAAACTTACTCTTCCATCACTCCTGTCTTTCATTGCTAAATTTTCCTAATTTAACTATTTAGTTAAAATAGGAAGTAAAGAATAAAATCAGTTATTTCTTCTTGTTAATGGATTTCTTTAAAGATTTATTGAAGAGATTTTTGCTCATATTCATTAAAATAAAACCAAACAATTAGAAATCAATAATACTAAGCACATATTTATTAAAATCAAATTTTTAATATCAATATTCAAATTAACCTTCCCATTCACACTGTAAACCGGTATTTTGTTGTATATATACAATTGCATGTTATTAGTATGTAGATAAGACCAATAGTATTAATAATGTAAAACAATTTAAATAAAAATAAAATCATGGAGAATGTGACATAAATAACAAAGGGAATGGTGACTTGAGTAGTGATATAGTTTCAGTTACAGACGGTGCGGCCACACTTGGAGTTTGCATCACCGGTCTGGAACCCCTATCTTGCTCAGAATATTAACCTCCTAGAAACTGTACAGAGACGTGCAACCAGGCGGATACCCTCTATCAGGCATCTACCATACTCTGAACGTCTCGCAGCCCTGGGAATGGATTCGCTGAAACTTCGGCGTCTGGCAACTGACCTGGTAAACGCTCATAAGGTCATTAATTATCTTAACAACAGCAACCTTGAGCACCTTTTTGATCTCCATCTTTCCAACACACATGGGCATGCCTACAAAGTCAGAAAACAGTACTGCTCACGTGACTTTCGGAAACGTTTTTTCACGCTCAGAATTGCGGAGACATGGAATAAACTGCCCGCGTCTGTTGTAGGCTGCCGAAGCACTGAGTCTTTCAAAGCCTCCATGCTTCCTGTGGTTCGCCGACACTATACCTGATGCCACTCTCCATATACATATGCACACACACGCACACATACATGCATATTACTACTGTAAACTGTTCATGTTCCTGACACTACATTATTCTGTGTACTTGACATGAGACTTTGATGAGTTGTGGTGCACCCGAGCACTGTACACAATAAATTTCATTATCATTATATCAAACACACAATCTCCATTATAATAAGATAGTGACAATTTTACTGTTAGATTATGTACAATAAGTCATCAGATGATAATTTTGAATTCAAATGGGATTTCAGAGCTGAAACTGTTAACACTAGTTCAAGGGGCTCTATGCATTGAACATTGTATTTATACATACCACAATAAAGAGGACAACAGTCAAAAATATGAAAATTATTCATATCAAGTCTCATCTCATAAATACAGACAAGATGACTTATTTTAAGTTGATTAAAAATACACCTAAATAGACCCCGAGGTTACAGTTGCCTGAATATACCACAATAAAGATGAGGACAACAGTCTAAAATATCAAAATTATTCATATCAAGCCCCATCTGTTAAATACAAAAATAAAGTTTTTTTAATTTTTTTATATACCTTTCTAATCAATAAATTGTCTTAATATTTTAGAACTATTTAAATATATTTTCAATTTTAAAAATCAATTTAATAACCTTATTTAAAGAATTTTCTTTTTGACTATTTTTCTTTATTTTTAGTGACATGTTTATTTTAATTTTATTTTATACAAATTTCTCTATAGAAAAAATGTAATTTCTCTTTTTTAAATATTTTTTTTATTTGTAGAGCTGCTCAGATAGAAAATGGCCATGTTAAACCTTTTCTCTCTATTTGGGATTCAATGTAAAAAGAAATTACTTTTAACAAGTCTTTTTTTTTTTCTTTTCTTCTTTCAATAGTTGTTAGTATTAAGTTGACAACCAACCTCACTGCTACTTTCATTGGATATTTTGACTACATTAGTCGTCTCTTTTCCTTTCTTTCTCCCCCCCCCTCTCTCTCTCCCTCAATTGCACCTGGTTTTCTCAGCTGTCTTCATTGGCTTTGTTTCGTTCAGCCTGTCTAGAGGTTATCCAGTTCTTTTTTTTTTTTTTTTTCTTTTTTTTTTTTTTTTTTAAACCACACTCACTATTTTTCTTATAGCTCTTTAACTTCAAGAAACTTTCACAACTAAAAACCTTCTAAAAGTATATATTTTTTTCATTATCTTCATTTTCTTCCGTAAATTTAGTATATTTTATCTAAAATGTGATTAGTATGTTATTGATTAATTTTCAGATCACCTTTTCTCTCCACCTCCCTCCTCTTTTTTAAAATTTTTTTATTTATTTATTAAGCTTTATCAGTACCCGAATCTTGATTCTATGAAGGACATGAATGGTCTTTAATAATGATTTACTTTACTTGATGGCTGTTTTAAACATTCAAAGAGTATATTTTTTTCTCCCTACACATTTACTTATTCATGTTTGAAAAACTTAACTTTAATTTTGATATTGTTTAAAAACAGAATTACTTTTACTATTGCTGATAGAACAAAATTAGATATTCTTTCCACTTGAAGCTTTGTGCTAAGTTTTAATGGCTTTAATAATAAGGAAATAATTTATTTGACTCTACTTTGTTGGCAATAACAAAATTCACTCCTTATTTTCTGTTAAGCATCATATGTAGAAGAAGAAACTTTGCCATTGTTTACAGCAATCATTTTATATTAGCAGGACCTGTGGATATATCACAGTATGATAATTTAACCATTACAATATTTGATATGTTTACTTAAAAGCTATTGCGAAATAGTTCAATATGTAAAAGGTATAATAATCTTGATTTAACTCTCTCTCTCTCTCTCTCTCTCTCTCTCTCCTTCCTTCTTTTCATCTTTTATGTTCGATTAAAACAGATGAGCGTTATCGCTTCCACAAGCTCACCCCTCTCTATTTTCCCCTACTCATTTTCTTATATTTTTGTGTAGCATGTCTTTTTTCTTCCTTTTATGATAAAAACAGAATGTCCATTATTTATCTGAGGTGACAACACTTATAAGAAATAAGAATTTGGCGGATAAGCAACAACAGATAATCAGAATTTACATTTTTGTATTTCATCTTGGATGATTTGATTATTATTAATCAGTGGGTGTTGCAAGAGGATAACAGTTATACTTTTAAGGAACACAAGTATTAATATCATTTTTATGATCTTTTTTATACTTAGTATTATTAGGGTCTGTTTATTAGGTGAGAGATTGTTGTGTATTTCTTGCCAGTGTCAGTATTTGAACCCTAAGCAAACGCCATTTGTTTCAAATAGTGATCTTTTTATTTTTATTTATTTATTTATTTATTTTTTTCAAATAAGGCAAGCTTTCTTTCTTAAGTTGTAAGAACAATACAAACTCATTTTAAAGAAAATCCCTACTCCTTCTAATTTAACTTTGTGTAGAACTAAGCTTGTTAAAGTACCAACATTTTCATGACTATTGTAACCGCGTTGGAAGATTGTATTGCACCAATCCACCCCCACCCCCCTTATTTCCTCTGCTTTTAAGTTGGTTTTGTGTCAGACAAAACTTTATAAATTAATACTTTTCTGATTACAAGAAAAATACTCCAAGTAAAAATGTTTAGTTTTAATAAAACAACCTGAAAATTTATTTTTTATTTTTGCATCTTTTTTTTTTTTTTTTTTTTTTTTTAAACAATTTTTTTTAGGTCAGTAGAAACGGCTATTGCCTGGGTAGAGAGGGAGAACCCTGGTGTATTAATTTGTTTCCTTTTGAGATTTACAAATGCTGGTCATTTTTAAGTAGAATTTCAATGCTGTTTCTATGTATATTTTAATTTTTAGATATTTTCAAATATAAATCAAATCTTCATAATTATTGCATAAAAAGCAAGAACCGGTGATACCTAATGTGTATATATATTTACTTTGTCGTTAACTGTCTTATTTTTGTAGTTTCATCTGGACATACATACACTGCCGTTCATATATTTATAGATAGATAGATGGAATTTACATTGAATTAATTTTTTTTTTCTTTAACCATTTAATTTTTAAAATCCTTTTTTATAGGCAATAAATTATTTTGTCCATTCTGAATTTTCTAATAAGCTAATGCACTATTCAAATAAAGATTGGTTTCACAAATGTTTGATTAAAAATAAGTTTGAAGTTTTGACCCAATTAAAGAAGTGTTTAACAGTTAATAGTTGCTAGGTTACTGAAATTAATCATCACCATCACCAATGAATCCCTTGACTCTCTTTCTCTTTCCATCCGGCATTGCTCTTGGCAAATCCTCTAGACTTTCGTTTTATTTTATAAGAAAGATCAAATTTCAATATGGTCGCTAACCTGTCAATAGCAGTCTATGCTTTACCTATTCGTAATTTGGCATACCAAAATTTGATTATTCATGAGGTTAATTTTTATTTCTTTGTTTTCAAAGTGAAATTTTAGCTTCCGCATATCCCCTGAAATTCTTGAGAATTTAGAGTTATGTTCCATAGTGATATATACAAGTGTTCATTTGGAATTCATCATGTTTAATTATATATGATTCATATAATATGAAGAAGAAAACAGGAAAAATCTGACAATGTGAGGAAAAATAATGGAACTGTCCATGGCTGCTTTGTTTATGTATTTACGGAGTAAAAAGCCATATTATTTAGGATTTTAAGGCTTATAACAGTTTCTTAGAAATCAATAACAAAAAACAATAAATACTCAATTACAGAAGAATTACTTTTTCTCTTTGGTCTAAACACGCAGAAAAAAGACACTCTAAAATTTTGACCAGAAGAAAATGTCATGTGACCTTTCCTTGTATGGAAGGCTGTCGTGGATGAAAAACGATTAAATCAGGGAATTTAATAAAATTTTCTGTGTTGACTTATTAATCAACAACGAATTCTTTTTTTTTTTTTTTTTTTTTAACTGAATTGTTTCACTCAAACTGATTCAATATAAATAAATCAAAATTCTTTAAAATACATATTACCATTGCTGCCTACCATAGCAGAAATAATTTATATGCCTAATTAATAGATAAAATTCATTTAAAATGTGAAACACCTATTTTTAAGTTTCAAATTTCATATTTTTAGATTCTAAAGACAAATCTTTGTTTAATAAAGAGTCTACTTTAGTATTGTTATATAATAATCTTTGGAGAAAACTCAATTGAAAAGTTAGACCCCCACCCTTTTAGACAGAACAAATATCGATGTATAATTTTTTCACTGTTATTCTAGATCCTAATTATATACAAAAATAGAGTAAAAAAAAATTTAACGTTTAATTTTCCAATTTTTGGTACTTATTTTCTAGCAGAATAGCTCTCTTAAAAAAAATTTCTTCTATTCACACCTTCGGTCTTTTGTGATTTTATTTAAACTGTAATTAGTTTCAAAAGTATATAACCCCACTGATATTTTGCACCCCAAAAATATGGGGGAGGGGGTAAAGATAAGCGACCTGAAAAAAAATCAAAGTTTTGAAATAAAATGCATTATAAAACACTGAAAATTTCATTAAAATCGGATAACTCCCTGATTTCTTGTAAAAAAAATTTTTTCAATTGGTGTGTGTGTGTGTGTGGGGGGTTATTTTATAAAATACGAATGTGATGTCTTTGGCACTCTCTAATATTTACTTTGTTAATTGTTTTGTTTTTGTAGTTTAATCCGGACATACATATGTATGCACCAACTGCCCTATATATATATATATATATATATATATATATATATATAATAGATAGATGGGTTTTAAGATAATCATTATGAAAAATAAAGGACAAAGTTGCTTTTATTAAAGTTTGGAATGAGGATTTGTATTTAAAAACATTTGCTTTTACTATTCTCCACACTTGGAAGTAGGGGAGTAGCATTAACCTAAATTTCCTTCTTTTTTTAAATTGAGTCTCTAAGCCTTTTTTTTTTTTTTTTTTTAGCCTGTCTGACCATTGACTCTTGTCTCTACACCTGAGAGGGGTCTGAGTGTATAGAGTGAGGGTGGGGCGGAAGGAAGGAGCCATCTGTCTTTCTTAATGGTTACCAACAGAGTGATAGGTTACAATGAACATCCTTATACAGAGAGATGAACAGTAAGACATAGTGAGTAAGAGACAGATCTCACTTAAAAACCAGTCTGAACCGGATCTCTTAGTACAATGTAAAACCTTTCCAGGCATGAATCTAACACTCCCTGAAAGTTTGGATGAAATCAAACCCAAAATAGTGGATGGAGTCTGTACAGACAGATGGATGCATGATAAATATAATTGTTATTGACTAAGCAATTACTTTTGTCCCATCTTGTATATGCTATATATATTTTCCTATACATATGATAAAGTCTAATATATATATGTATATAAGGGCATTTGGTGTGTATGTATATCCAGATGAAAAATACGAAAATAAAACAATTAACGACAAGTGAATGTATATACACATTAAATATCACTGGTTCTTGCTTTTTGTGCAAAAATTATGAAGATTTGATTTCTATTAAAAGATATTTAAAAATTAAGATATACATAGAAATGGCATTGAAATTCTACTTAAAAATATGCAGCATTTGTAAATCTCAAACGTAAAATCAATACAACAGGGTTTTTGCCCGAGACAATGCTGGGTAGCCGCTTCTAGTTTATCAATAAGGAACAGTGATATTAACAAAGGCTAATAATAAAATTAGAAAAACACAATGAAAGTTATGTGACTTACAGAAGATTTGTTCTTAGCAATTTTAGTGTGTATATATATATATATATATATCAAGTCAAGAACTTTTAAAACTTTGCACTTGGTGGAGGGGGGGTTCTTTAGCATATCCAAATCCCCAACAACACTCCTCTTTCACTCACTGGATTATTTTTAATGGCATGTCAACCTGTCTAGGCTTATTTTATATTTAGAGGCTAGGGAACTGCGTTCATTCATATTTACATTTTTTGTATAGTTGTGGTACTACCACTCTGGGTCAGTGGACCTGGGAGTAATAGCAATGAAGGGATACTCCACATTACCCGGTGCTTCACCATCAGATGCAGTTCAAATAAGCTCTTTTTAAAGTTTTGCTGACAATTTTTCTTTCTATTCTAGAGAATTAGTTTTGTTATTTGTCTTATGTTCCTAATTATTATGTTTAAGTCAAAGGATGGTTAGATGATGTATTAATATAGCATGGTGTACTATTTAAACTCTACCTTTTTGAAGGTTAAACATAACATGCAAGAAATTTACTAATTTACAATTGTTTTCTTTTATTTAAAGTTGAATCCTGATTCTTTGAATGATTTTATTTCACCCTATGTAACTGCTGATGTAAGAAAGAGTTTCCAGTCAAGGGTGAATGCTTAACAAAAAATGTTTATCAAACAACCATAAAAACTGAAAATGAACACAACACAATTTATATAGGAGCCATAGAAGGAGCCTGGAAACATAGATTTTACAATCACAAAACTTTTCTAAAAGAAATGCTATGCCAACAGCACAACATTATCTAATTCTATATGGGAGGAAAAAAATTATGATGACCAATAGGGACATGTGGCAACATAATCCATGCTACCAGTGTGCCTTGATAATGATATATATTAAACGCTGGCGTGAGAAAAATGAATCCTTAAGTATTGATCTTGTTCTAATACATTGTTTATTCATAGCTAATAGGTGTAAAGGGAGATGGTTTGCTTGCTTTAATTTTTAATTTAAAAAAATTTTGTTTTTTTAATTCATTCTTTTTTGTGTGATTTGGTAACAAAACCCAGTAATATCATGAAGATCTGCTCTTTCCCATTTTTGTCTATGGTGCATGTGTGTGTACATAAAAGATTAGATTGAAACAAGTCATTTTGTTGACATTTGTATGTTCAAGAGATCTTTATCCATTTCTATCTGTTAATTAGAAACACATGCCACCACCCTAATCAAGTCTTGTTGCATTTGCAAATAAAATTATATATGCCCATTTCATGGCACTTTGCTTACAGTTGTCAGGTGAGAATTACTTATCTCTGTATACATAACTGTTAAATAATCTTGAATATATTCAGATAATTTTCACTAGATTTCTCTTTAACAAATATATATAAATCTAGTTAAGGATTTAACAAGTTTCACACTAAATATTGGTTTAAGAATTATTCCTTATAGGCTGAGAAGGAAAAGAAAAAGATTTTAATCTGGATACGTTTCAATGGTTATAAATAGATTAATAAATAAAATAGAAAAAAATATTTTGTTAGATTTTAGATTGATTTTTAATAGTACATCAACCTGTATAGGGTTATTTCATACCAAGAGGTTAGGGAATTGCATTCATTATACTTTTACATTTACATTTGTGCAGTCGTTTCTTAAGGTTGTTTTTGCACATGGTCTTATTGATTACGAATAATTTTCAAACAAAATTATTTAATGCATAGATGGGATCCTAGCAGGTACTACCATTCCTTGTCATAGTAGAGCTGGGAGTAATGCCATCAGATGCAGTTTAGTGTGCCATTTTAGAGGAAAGGCCATTGAAAACCTGTAATTGTAGTTATTGGAACATGTTTTGATTTTTTTTTTTTTTTTTTTAAATTTATTTTTAAGTTGATTGAAATATCTGATAATCATTGGTACTTACTGCATTAGACTAAAAACGCATGTGTGGTGAGAAAATAGTTTGTAAGACAGATTTTTCTCTCATGTGAAGTTTATATTTTTAACTTTTACTTGATGACTTATTACTTTTACCTGGTTTGGTCATGGAAGCACTAATTATAAAGGCTAAAAATCTCAAACCATTGATTTAAACTGTTATTAGCATTATGACTTAATAACAGATAATGGGTTAATTACTTAACTGATACTTAAGTATTTTCAAAACTTGGTATAAATTCGTTAAGTTGGGGGGAGGCATTTAGGTTGGTTTTTTTTTTTTTGTTTGTTTTTTTTTGTTTTTTTTCACCCTCAAGTTTTCTTTTTGGATGATTATTAAAATTGTCATAACTTATGCAAGCTTAATTGTTCAGTGATTAACACAGTTACCAAGTTCTATTCCACCTGTCACCATATTGGTTATTATATATCACTTACTGTACACTTTGATTTGAAAACGGGGAATGGGATGGGGTGTTAATAACCCAGAATTCCTTTTTCATTTATCACTCCTTACCTTACGTCCAATTAAAGACTTGCTTGAATGAAAAGACTTTTTTTCTTTTTTTAATTATCATTTGATAACCTTGTACTAGTTGAAAATAATTTTCTTAAACACTTTTTTACACACTTTATTTATTTAATTGTTAATCTATATATCTGTACTTGTGTTCCTAAATTGTACTACTGTTATCATCTTGCAACACCCACTGGTTAAAAATGAGACTGTCCAAATGAGTGTCATCACCTTAGCTAAATCATTGACCATTCCATTTTTATTATAAAGAAAGGGAAGAAAATGGACATGCTACACAGAAAAAAAATTTAAGAAAGAAAGAGTAGGGGAAAGATAAAGATAGTGCAGAAGCAATAATGCTAATCTGTTTCAATGAAAAGAAAGAGAAAAAAAAGTTAAATCAAGATTGTTATACTTTTTATATATTGAACTATTTTGCAATAGCTCTTAAGTAAACATACCAAACGTAATAATTCAATTCTAATCATACTGTGGTATATCCACCGGTCCCGCTAGTATTTTTTTATTTTACATAATAGTACGGATACAATTCCATTGCTTTTTTTTTTTTTTTTTTTTTTTTTCTTAGCATCTTATTTATTAATGATGTCTCTATTAAACTCTGAGTTAGATTTGCTGCAAAACTGCCCATATTAAACACCTTTAAAATCCTGAAATATGAGTTATATATCTTTAAGAAATAAAAATTTACATAGTATCTGGTGGAAATAATTTGCATAAGGATTTTAACAAAACTGGGTTTAATAAATAATTATTTTCTGTTACTGATTTCTAATACTATCATGTTATTGTCAAATATATTAAAAGCAATCCTATATATAATTTTTATATAGAAATCAATTGAAATAAATGTTAATATTTTTATATTCATTGTTATTTAGTTTTGTTATTTTTTTTAAAATTTAATGTTACATTAAAACTTAACTCTTAACATTCTATACCACCTCATTCCACCCGGTCAGAAGTCACATTCGTTTTCCTAATCTGCCCCAAATAGACTTTGTTTAAATGTAATATTAAACATATTTAGAAGTCTTTATTTTAAGGGAAATAACAGGTAACTTTAAATGAAAAGATCATTTTTAGCATTTTTGATAGATCCTTATAACAATGGGGCTCTGGACTTAGAAAATTCTCAACAGGATGTTAAGAGTTAAATACTTGCGCCCATGGGGTGCATACTTTTACTTGTGTATATAATTGCTTTAAGGGGGGGGGGTGATTTCAATATTAGATAACCCAAAGGTTGACATAACTAAAGCCAACCAACCAGACCTCATCAGAAAATTATCAGCTACTTGTTTGAAGTGATGGTCCCTAGTGAAATATTATGATGATGATGATGTATGTTAATGTCACCTAGAAACTACAACCAAACATTGTCTTGTTTTTGTTCCTCTCAGATCAGCAATCACATTTATTTTCTTTATTTAAAACATTTCTTCTATCTAAAATGACCATTTTACTCTCAGATTAGTGAACACAACTTAGAACAACATTTGATGACATTCCTATTCTACTACATTAAAACCGTTCAAGCGTACAACAAATTTTATTGACCCAGTTATTCATGCACACACAGAGCTTGAATGCTTTTTTTGGGGGGGAAGGTGAAGGTTATGTTGGGAGTGCATTCTTCTACATCACTATCACCATCACAGATGAATTCATGTGCAACAGTAATATGGTTGTCATACGCACAAGAAAGCTTTAGAGAATATAATACTGCTGCACATTTTTCGATCATAACCTTACATGTTAAGAACTATTTAGAATTAATCAATATAACAGTTTACTATGTAACTGTTTCAATTGTTTATTTTAAATTTTGATAAAATTATTTGATTTTCAGAAGTGATTTAGGGTAGTTTAGTTTATTACATACTAGCAGGACCTGTGGATATACCACAGTATGATACTTATTACATGTTTTATATGTTTATTTAAGAGCTATTGCAATATAGTTCAATATATAAAAAGTATAATAATCTTCATTTAACTCTCTATTTCTATCTCTCTAGTTCTGTCTCTCTTTTTACCTTTTTTTTTTTTTTTTTTTTTTTTTTTTCCTTTTCATCATGTTCAATTGAAACAGATTATCGTTTTCGCTTGCGTGCTAAACCCCTCTCTCTCTTTCTCCTACTCTTTCTTTCTTATTATATTTCTCCTGTGTAGCATGTCCCTTTTCTTCCCTTTCCTTTCTTTTTTATTAAAAAAAATGAAATTTAGCTGAGGTGATGACACTTATAAGAAATAAGAATCTGGTGGATAAGCAACACCAGATTTACATTCATATTTACATTTTTGCGTTTCATCTTTGATGATTTGGACTCTCATTTTTAAGCACAGGGTGTTGCAAGCTGATAACAGTTATACAATTAAGGAACACTAGTATTATATATATATATATATATATATATATATATATATATATATATATATATATAAAATTACATTTCTATATTTGCATTATTTTAGAAATGTTACAAATTAGATTTTTATGTAGAAATTTAATTTTTTTTTTTTTTCTTTTTTTTTTGTGTAAGTCTGATTTTAAAATTTATCAATACTTAATCAAATTTTTTTTTAATTAGATTGTCTGGCGATTACACAGAAGCAATTTTAATCAATATAATATATTAGAATTTACTTTCCATTAGATATTTTAAAAAGAGCAGATATGCTCATCTTGGTTCATAATGATCTCAGTTTCTATTTGATGATAGAAAATCTCATAAGAGCTTTGTCAACATATCCCATAATATTATAATTATATATGAAATTATCTTAGTAAATGTTAAATAGATATGGTCAAAATCCCCCTTTTTTTTTTTAAATGAATCTTTTAATGAATTAAAATTAAATAAAACTTGGGAAAAATGAAACTTAACATAATTTTTGCTGTATCATGAAATGGAAGGATATAAAAAAATATCACATGTAAAAAATTATTTGTTTTACAGGGAGAATTTTATGAATTAGAATTATGAATTAAAAGCAAATTTCTCTACAAAATTTAGTCAAACAGATATTTGAAAAAAAAAAAAAAAAAAAAAAAAAAAAGTAATATTTAGCAGCATTATGTGTACTGGGTATGATGTTAAACTACATCTAATGGTAAAGTTTAAATTCTGGAGCTCTGGGGAGTGTGGAATACCCTTTCTTTACCATTACTCCCTGCACCTGTTAGGGTCCTATCTATGGGTTAAATAGAAAACTCTCCGGATATACATAGATACATACACACACACAACTGCCCTTTATATGTGTATAGATAGATGGAAATATGTCCTTATTATTAAAAACAAATAAAAGAAAATTATTCTCATTCATTAAAGTTGAAAAGTGACCTTTATATATATGGCATGTTTATTTAGTAATTGTGATGAATGATTTTTTGTTCCTTTGTATTTTTTAATTAAAAAAAAAAAGTGCTGAGTTTTTTTTAACAAATTAGATTAGTAAAGAGTGCTCAATATCATTTATAGAGCATGTGTATCTAAGTTAGAGTAGCAAAGACAGTCACTGGTACTTGGTAACTGTCAGTTTCTCACCTATGCGATTTTTAAGCCAAGTTTAAAAATTGAATGGGCAAAAAACTGACATATCTAAGTTAGGGTAGTGTGAACATGGAGTCAACATCATTTGGTTACTGACAGTTTCTCACCTATGCGATTGTTTAAACCAGACTTAGCTTGAACAATTGCATAGGCAAGAAACCTCCAATAACCAAGCACTGTTGACTCCATGTCCACACTACCCTAACTTAGATATAGATGTTCTATTCACAATATTGAGCACTTATAAATATAGCACTCTTTTATATATATATATATATATATATATATATATGTCGGGGTGGCCTAAAGTCGGTATCAGCGAGGGAGTCTATCCCCTTTTTACTAGTGCTAGACCAGGGAGATTGTTGTTGTGTCTGAGGTGGAGTGCCACACCTACCATCGGCTCCTCGCTTTACCGCACAGATCCCTTATGCTGAGTTGGTGAGGGCCGGTCTCGAACTAGGAACCTTGTGGTTTCTAGCCGAGCGCTCTACCGACTGAGCTAACCCGACCCTATATATATATATATATATATATATATATATATATATATATATATTCAATTACTGAATTATTTTATTGAACCCTATCAACAAAGAAAATGAAACACTTGATATTGATTCATTTATAAAATTATACAGTAATAGTTTTTAGCATGTGGATTTTTTTTTATAAAGATGCCAGCAAGAAGCATTGAACAACTAATGATTCTATTTTGATTTAAGTATTTGTATTCTTGTTTATCTTTAGAAATAACAAAGAATCCAATTAAAGTGGAAATTGTTGAATTTCTGCTTTTCTTTCTATTCTGTATAATTTTGTTGATTATTTTGCTTTCTATTTTGTCAAACTCGGATAGGAAACAGTCTTTCCAGTTGCTCCTTACTACAATCAAAGAGGCTGATTTAGTTCAGTCGATAGAGCACTGCCTGGGAATCGCAAAGTTCCAGGTTCAATATCAGTCCCTGTGAACTCTGCGCATGTATTGGGTAATCTGATCTGTGTGGTAAAGTGGGGGAGCTGACAGTAGGTGTGGCACTCCAGCAAAAAGAACAATCTCCCTGATCTAGTGCTAGCAAAAAGGGGATAGACTCCCTCACTGTCCTGCTGATACTGACAATAGGCCACTCTGCCAACTTTACTTACTTTATAGTCAAATTATGAAAGTTTTGTCTATGTAGGTATTGACCATCTATATTGATATGCTTGTTCCTAAATCTTTTGTCCATTATCATCCTGTAACACCCTCTGGTTAAAAATGAGACCATCCAAATTGTTCCAGATGCAATGGAAAAATGTAATTCCAGATTATCTGGTGTTGCTTAATTGCAGATTTCTTATTTGTCCATTTTATTTCACCCAGTTTTAAAAATGAAATATTCCAAATGGTCTTGCATAGTTTAAATGCCCAATGTAAAAGTAAAATGAATTGGGGGGGGGTATATGTTTTATTTATGATATTGAAATTCTGAATTACAGAATATATTTTGGTAATTTGGATTTTATGTCGTCCTGGCCTCCTGCCCTAATTTAAGCTATGTTTTAACAAGCCAGCGTCAGGCGAATTTCTGCCCCAACTTAGATATTTTCCAAGTCGTGTTTTCGTCACTTTTTTGTCCATAAATTAATGTAGATATTTTTAATGCACTCCCCTTCCCACATTTTTATCTGCAAATCAATGTAAATATTTTACAACTCCACTTTGAAGAAAGAGTGAGAAAGTTAAATCAAGATTATTATCTTTTTTACTCATTGAACTATTTAGCAATAGCTCTTAAGTAAACATACCAAATGTAATAATTAAATTATCATAGTGTGGTATATCCACAGATCCTGCTAGTCTAAAAGACTATTCCAAGAAATACATGATGAGCAATAGAGAATTTTATTATAAATTTCTCCCAGTAAGACATTCATCAGAAAAATCTAATAATTGAAGTAATCCAGACATTCAATTAAAAAAAGGAAATAGAATTTTATTTTCATGTTCAAAATTAATCCATTTATTTTCACCTTTGTACTTTACAAAAGATTGTAAGAGAATGAGATTAGGTTTTACTATTAATTATATACTGTTCTATAATTATTTCTTTTACAATTCATTGAATTAGTTGTATATTTAAATTACTTAACAATTTAAAAGATTAGCTTCTAATACTATTAAAATATAATGAAATCTGTGGAATTATCCATTTAGCAACAACTTTTATACTTTTTTTTTCTTTACCTATATACACATTACAATACACTTTAATAAGTGGCTTTAATTATAACTTTTTTTATACTTGTAATTATAAATTCCTTTATTTCCGTTTATTTATTCACTTGGAATGCTTATATTTACCTAGCTTTTTGCAGCCCTGTCAGCTGGGGCTTTAGAATACACTGACTGCACCTCTGCAGAGAGGTAAGACTTCCCCCCCCCACTAATGGGGGCAACTGTTGGTTGTGGGTGGTGAACTGATGCTTAAGGATGGAACCTTGGTGGCTGAGTAATCCGATATGCAGCAATCCACTTTGGACCTTACTTAGGTTAGATGGGCTGATCAATCAGCTGGTCACATCAAGCTCTAGTACCTATATGATTGTCCCAACTTTTCTGCCCTTATGGTAGGCTCCAACCCTTTTAATCATATGTGCTATAAGGTGGTGGCTGAGAGTCTTAGTGTCCTGGGTATGGCATTCTATCTGATGGTGAAGTACCCCTTAATTGTCATTAGTTCATTAGTATCTGTTAGGGTCCCATCTATGGGTTAAATAACAAAACATGATTTTTTTAAAAATTGAATACCCAACAAAAATGAATAAAACAAAATGTCTTCAGTATAAAATAAACCAATAACGGTTGACATGCCATAAAACCCAAACAACCTAATTTTTAGGCATTAAGAATCTGAGCAGTATTTCTTAAATAATTTTCTTTTCACAATTTGTGTTCAAATTTAGTCCTTAAAGCATCCCCCCCTTCTCTCTCTCTTGCTCTCTCTCAAAATTGAGATGCAGCTATCCTATTCTTTATATAGAAAAGTAATTGATTGTGATTATCATGAATTTCTAATCATTGAAAGCTACAAATGTTTTTTTATTTTTATTTTTTGTTTTTTTTTCCCCCTTAAACATATTTTTTTTCTAATTTTTGGGGGTTGTATGTGGGTAGTTATCAACTAAAAAAAATCCATCTTTTTTAATTTTTAGAATTTTAAAAATTTATTCAAAATGTATTTTTCTCTTTCTTGGAATTAAATCCATTAAAGAAATTCCTTTTGATTTGGGTTGTAACAGCAGATTTTCAAGGTAGCAGGTTGACTTCTTTCCTTTCTTTTTAATCAATAATTTCTAGTTGTGTATTGGAGGATCTGCTTTTGAGAATCATACTTTTATTATTATTATTATTATTATTATTATTGCGATCGTTTTTAGCTCTTGGTGCTTATAGAACTCACAATCCCTTTTCAATCCAATCTAATAACTTTCAATCATATTTTCAATTCATTAAAATATCTTTTTTTTTTCTTCTCTATAATATAAAAAGAAATTTTAATCTGTCAAATCTTGGCTACAGCAGCAACAGCAGCCGTTTTTCTTTGGATGTTTAACAACATTCATTTGGAAATCCCTAGCAAGCTTGTTGCACTTGAAAATATAAATGCTGCCTGCATTTTTTTTTTTGTTACTGTTACAATTGATTTCACACTGTGTGCCATGCACAGTCTTACTTTTACATCAGCTGCTGCTGCCATAGATTTGATATCTTAATGTGCAGGTAAAAATGGCTGATACTGAAACAGTTTTATTATTGCACCATGTCTCCATTAAAAAAAAAATAAATATAAAAAAAAAAATCCCAGGCTGCTTGGCACTTAGGAATGATGATGCCTATGTCTACTTCTCTTTTTTTAAATTTTTTTTCTACTTCTCTCTCTCTCTCTCTCTCTCTCTCTCTCTCTTCTCTCTCTCTCTCTCTCTTTCTCTCTCTCTCTCTCTCTTTCTCTCTCTCTCTCTCTCTCTCTCTCTCTCTCTCTTTCTCTCTCTCTCTCTCTCTCTCTCTCTCTCTCTCTCTTCTCTCTCTCTTTCTCTCTCTCTCTTTTTTTTCTTTTTCTTAGATAATTGTTGTCTCTGTTATATCATTGTGACTGACAATAAGAGATGATTTTAAATAAGGAAAGGCTTAACTCTTAACAAAAGACTTCTTTTTAAAAAAAACAAGAAAAAAGAAAACTGCAAGATTTCATATTGAACTGTTACATTGTTCATTTCTTTTTTTCATAATTTCTCATTTATTGATATTCACTTAAAGGTCGTTCAGTATTAAGTGACATCATTTTCTATAGAATTTGTTAGAATTCCAAATAAAGAGAAGTACTCTCTAGTAGTGGTTGATAGTTATCTGTCTTGAAAAATTTATTATGATCTGAGGGAGTGCAAAGACTTTATCATCAGGAATCAACAGCTTTTGGCGTACTTGTCATTGCGTCTGCGGCAAACAAGGACATCTCCTAACCCTGACTGAGATATGCTAGTGGGGTTTGGGGAACGCTTGTAAATTTTCTATTCCCTTGTTACTCCTTCCACAGGTGAATTTGTTGAATGGAGCCGGCTCAACTTACCCAGGTGAATGCTGTCACAGAAAAGAAGAAACCTCCTACTAAGTAGGAAATTAGATTGGAAATTGCTTTAGTCTTTAAGTTAACACAATATCATTAAAATGCTCTGACAAAAATCTTGCTACTAAGTGCTTTTTTTTATTTTTTTAAAATCATAATTATTATCAGTTCATGCTGATAGCATGTATTCTCATGACTATCTCCCGCCACCTGTCACTCCTAGCAGGTCCTTTGTACAACATCTAGCATCCATACAGCTGATCATTGTATGTCTTTGCTGGTCAGCCATACAGGTGATAATTTGTGAATAGACATAATTTCTGGTCATTTATCTATGGTTTAAATTTCATTTAAATCGAAGGGAAAAAAATTTCAGTAGGGTGTATATATGTATTTCAAAATGAAATATACTTATCCAAGTCTCCTGGGTAATGTAGTTTCAGAATATATATGATTATGGGGATCTATCTCCAAAACCCTCGGCTGAGTTTATGAACGAATGAACACACACAAAGACAAGAACTACAATTTTATGTACAGTGATGCTGATAGCTTTTTGATTTAGTGTCCCGGGAGGCATATATTTGCATTGAATGAGTCACCAGAAAAATTTATGGGTCCCAACTAAGCTGTCTAACCCCTACCTTGTAACCTATCCTGTGTAATTCATTTCTAAAAAACTATTGCAATGGGATACGATTTTACTGCATCCTTTTAGATTTTTGTGCGTCAGGAACTCAGGACGCATACCTGTCAGCATCTCTGCATTTATATAGATTTATATTAATCAAACAATCTAATTTGTGAAACTGGTTTGTGAGAAAAGAGAATTCTGAATCGAAATAAGGTCAACTATTATCCCCCCCCACTCTCACTCTCTCTTCTCTCTCTCTCTCTCTCACACACAGAGTATGTTAAATTCAGAATCTTTAAATATACTTGATCACACACACACACAAAAAAGGGGAATTAAATCCGACAGTATGCAGAAAAAAGAAAAACATTAAGTATCCCAAAAGAATAAAACTCATCTTTTGGAATACTTTGTTTTTTCTATTTTCTACACACACACACACACACACACACACACACACACACATACATATATATATATATATATATATATATATAAGTTGACAACGTAAAAAAATTTTTCTACATTCCAGTTGTCTTGAAAAGGTTGAACTGCTTAGGTGTCCATTAAAAACTTTGCGAATTTAATTTCTTTTTCTTTTTTGTCTTTCCTTTTTAAACTGAATCAATGACTGCAGAATTACAATTCTCTTGCAGTTCCTTTTTTTTACTGCCCTTCTACAGTGAGTACACTTGTACTTAAAACTTTCATTTATGCTCATTTGGATTGCTTTTTATTGTGATGTTTGGATATACACGTGTCATTCATTGGTAATGCCACAAATAGGCATCTATGTATTAATGAACCTTTTTGCTTATATTTTGTATATCCAATCGGTATTATCAAGCTGGTTATACCAAAAACCAGTTGGAAAGCGCCCCCCCCCCCGGTGTAATGGTTAGTCATAGGAAATGGACTCGTCACCAAGAGTTCAAATCTTGGACGAGGCTGTTAGCATTTCACATAGCCTAATACCCTTGGGAAAGGTATGCATACAACTACTCTCCCCCCAGCTATGGGTAAATAGTAGGGCAGACAGACTTTAGTTAGGCAACCAGTCCAGGAGAAGGAAAACTCTGAATTCAAACTTGTTAAACTCTGCTTAAGAAATTGATCTTGTATCGCATCCTGCTTGTGCAGAGGGGTTGGTATATATATATATATATATATATATATATATATATATATATATATATATATATATATATAATCAGAGGGGATTAGTATAGAAGTAACTTAATATAGAAATTAAAAGCCTTGCTGTGTTGGATTAAAAACAATCTCTCACAAATTGTCAAATTTTTTGCAAGATAAATCTTAGCGTATTGATATGAAAACTTCAACTTGTGATGTCATTGTTTTTGACATTTTATTTATTCAATTTTTCAAATTTGTTGACATGTCAAAAATTGATAACAAATTGGCTGTCAGATGTTTACAAATTTTATCTTGACAATTCAAATAGAAAAATGTTGTTTTGATTTTGACAATTTGGTGTATTAAAAGAACATATGAAATATAAAATATTTTGTGTATTTTAATATACAAATTTTATGGCAGCTGAAGGCTTGTCAAATTTTGCATAACTGATGAAAAATGTTTGCATCAAGAAATATTGAGGAGGGGGGGGGTCTCTTGGAATAAATCAATTTGAATGAAGTTTTTTTTAATTTGAATATTGTATTTAATATAGTTAAGTATTTTTCTAAATATTCTAAAATAAATGTTAGTGGTATTAAAAATTTATATATTTACTTGTATTTATAGGAATTATTTGGTATTGATTCAAATAAAGGGCAAATTATAGATGCATGTATGGGGGGGTAGAAATGATTCTTTAAAAGGTAATGCATCAAGAAATGGGGGGTCTTCTCCTTATTTAAACAAAAGTGGTCAGGGTTAAAAAAAAAAAAAAAAATACCCAGATATTTAAAGGAAAAAAATTGAATCATTATTTGTTTACCAAAACCTTAAAAAAAACTAGAAAAAAAACCCCATCTAGTTGATGAATTGAAAATATTTTAAAACTATCCAGAATGAATAGATAATAGGATGTTCATTAGGGATTCAGTAGAAATAAATGCAAAAACATTGAACTTTTTATTTATTTATTTATTTTTTTTTTAATGATAGATTTGTACAAAATGCCAATGTTATCACTAAATGGGTTCCTCATTAATATTTACTATCAACTACCAATAGTCTGATTTCAAAGACAAATTGGTTGCCGTATCCAGAGATTTAAAAAAAAAATTTTTTTATAGATGCAAACTCTCTCTTTTAGACTGAACTAAGGCAACTCAGATGTTAATAGAAACCCCTTTCTCTCTCTCTCTCCCTATCTATCTATCTCTAATTCAAACTCTTTCTCTCTCACTCTCTCTCTAATTCTATGTCTCTTGCTCTCTCTCTCTCTAATTTTATCTCCTTTTCCCCCCTTCCTCTCTCCCTACCTGTAATTCTCTCCCCATTTTTCCTCTCTCCTTTTTCTCTCACTCACTCACTCACTCACATTATTTTTTTCTAAATTATGTATGTTTTTAAAATTGCTTCTGGCCCATTTATTTTCACATGTAAAATGGTGATGCATGAAATATTTTCTCTTATTTTTTTCAAGTTAAATTCACTGCTTAAAACATATTGCCTTTTTAAATGGAACCAAATAATTCAATTTACATACACCTCTTAGTATGATTAATGCAACTTATGACAGTTTTTTTTTTATCATTGTTCCTTCAATCTCTTTGAAATTTCATATATATATATATATATATATATATATATCTCTTTGATTTTTAAAAGAATATTTTGAATTTACAGTATTTTGTTTTCTTTTGCAGTTCTTTGTTCAAAGAACCTCACAAGAAAGGATTTGTTTAGTAAGTATATCTTTTTTCTTTTTTTTTTTTTTTCTTCTTTCTTTTTTGTAAATCTGTTCATTGAATCAAAAGTGATTCTTGTAGATTCTTTCATCCATGCATAATCATTCCTACTCCACTTTGATTCCTTTGTGGAAATACATTGAATTTATTCATAGAACTTTTTTTGACTTAGGAAATGACAAGAATCCATAACACATTTAGTAAGGATTACTTCACAACACTAATTAACTTCATTTACCAAATTTCATTTCTACCTTTTCTTTTTCTTTTTTAAACCTTATTTTAAACAAAAATCCTGCCTATACTACCTTGCCTAATGGAAGGACCTGTGGATATACCACAGTATGATTATTTAATTATTACATTTTATATGCTTACTTAAGAGCTATTGCTAAATAGTCCAATATGTAAAAAGTATAATAATTCAAGTATAATAATCTTGATTTAATTCTCTCACTATTTTTTTTCTTTTTCTCCTTCTTTTCCTTATGTATGATTGAAACTGATTAGTGTTATCGCTTTCGTGCACTAACCCCCTCTCTATCTTTCGCCTACTCTATCTTTCACATTATATTTCTGAGCACAAGTATTTAAGTTTTAATATAATTAGATATTATATTGAACTAGAAAGACTAATAAAATTAAATAGGAACACAAAAGATTACTATTATTCTTACTTTATTCTAATTGATTTCAATATAAAATTATACATAGGATTGCTTTTAATACATTTGAGAATAAAACAATAATATTAAAACAAAATAACATCAAGTAATTATTTATTAAACACGGTTTTGTTAAAACCAGTATGCAAATTATTCACACCATATACTATGTAAACATTTATTTCTTAGTGATATATAACAGACATTGCAGATTTTAAATACATTAATAACATAGGCTGTTTTGTGGCAAATCTATCTCGGCTAGACCTTAATAGACATTGTTAATAAGTAAGATGCTAATTAAGATTAAATAATTATTTATTGTGGGAGGCTCAGGATGTGATTAGCCTACCGTCGTGGGAGGATTAGGGTTAAAAGAAAATACTTTTTTTCTTTCTTTTTTTTTTTTTTTTTTTTAATTTCAAAAACAAATTTTGTTTCAATATATTTGTGAGTAGACCTATAACTTAATTGTTGGGGGTACTATGCTGGATTAAAAGCATTAAAAGAGTTGCTTGCTTGGAGGATATAGACATTGGTAACTACCATGTGATTGGTAGTAATTAGTTACATGATATTAACAACAAAGAACCACCATTGTGGTATGCCTGTTGTGTCTTAAAATCCTTGTCAAGATATTTGCTGGATTAAGAGTGTAAGAAATGTTGAATTCCTATTTCCCCTCCCCCAGGGGCATTAAGTGAATACAAATAAATTGGAACTGGAATTTAAACTCTTTCTTTTTTTTCTTTTTTTTAATATAATCTTTAGAATAAGGTTTGCATGTTAAAACTGTTCTATGATAATACAATGGTCAAAAATGTAATCCTTCTCCTAGTAAAACTTTAGGTAAATGTTGACCTCTTTCTGTTTGTTCTTGTTCTATTCAAATATCTGCTGTGTACCTAACTAATCTCATCAAAAGAGATTAGAAATAATCTTTTCTTTGCATGTCATTGTTACAAATTGACTGATGACTTGTTCACCATGTTCTATTAACCTCAATTTGGAGGATTTCAAATGACACCAATTTACTCACCTCAATTTTATTTTGCATTTAACATTTTCTTTTTTTTTTTTTTTTTTTTTTTTTTTTTTCCTTTTACATATTTGTGAAATTTCTTTACTTAACTTGCTATTATTAATTATGACTACATTTCCGGTATAGCTCAGTCGGTAGAGCGTCTGACTAGAAACCACAGGGTTCTGGGTTCGATATCAGCCCTCGCCAACTCGGCGTATAAATAGCACAGGTATCTGTGCGGTAAAGTGAGGAGCTGATGGTAGGTGTGTGTGCTGCCTCAGACATCAAAAACAATCTCATTGATTTAGCGCTAGTAAACAGGGGATAGACTCCCTTGCTTTCTGGCTGATACCAACTTTAGGCCACCCCGATAACTTTACTTACTTACTTACATTTAAACATGACTGTATCTTGATGGCTTAAAAATATATTTTAATTATTGATTTGAAGGTTATTAATAGATTTATTACAGTACCTCATAATTTAATTATTACGTTTGATATGTTTACTTAAGAACTATTGCAAATTCTTGAATATGTAAAAAGTATAATAATCTTTATTTAACTCTCTCCCACTATTTTTTTTTCTTTCTTTTCATTTTTCATTATGTTCGATTGAAACAGATTAGCATTATCGCTTCCATGCACTCACCCCTTCTTTCCTCTACTCTTTCTTTCTTATATCTTTTCTATGTAGCATGTCCTTTTTCTTACCTTTCTTAATAATATAAATGGAATGATCCATTATCTAACTGATGTGACGACGCTTGTAAGAAATAAGAATTCAGCAGATAAGCAACACCAGATAATCAGGATTTACATTTTTGCATTTCATCTTGGACTATTTGGATAGTCTCATTTTTAATAAGAGGGTGTTGAAAGATCATAACGGTCATACAATTAAGGAACACGAGTATTAATAGATAATACATACTCATTACGGGGGGGGTCTCTTGTAAAACGCACTTGCTTTTTAGTATTTGTATCAGCTAAATTTTACCTAAATTTAACATTTGTTTAATTTTTTATCAGTTTCTACTAACTAAAAATAAGAATTTATATAGTTCATGTTAGATGTTAAAACACAAAATTTGTGCAAACAAACATGTTCACACAAAAAGCAACAGGTTTGCAGGAAAAAGATGCAAGCTCAAATTAGGAGAAAGAAAATTATAAACAAACATACAATCCAGTAGATATCTATAACAGTGTAAAACACATTAGTTTGGACTATAGTTATAACATACAAGGTGTGTCAAAAAAGTATCAAGTTAAAACCTCTATTTACTAAGATAGGAATAAGAATAAATGGAACATTAATTTTTTTATATGTATAGATAGATTAGACAGATGTAATGCATGAATACAGTTGTTGTATATTCTATTTATCTTAATATTAGCAGTGTGTATTAAACTTAAGCAATGAGATTCATACTTTGTCCATTTTAATCTTCATAAGAGTGGATAAAATACTCTCATCTCTTGGATCATGAAAAGCTGTTTCTCTAATAAGCTTATATTAAAGACATGTCATTTTTGATAATTTTCTCTGCTGCTGCTGATGCTAAAAAAAAACCTTAATTGGCAACATGGTTTAATGGAGATGTGTTTATTCTATTTTGTTTTAGGTAGAGAAAAGGAAATTTTTTATATATTGTAAGTAAAGTCATTGGGGTGGCCTAAAGCTGGTATCAGCCAAACAGCGAGGGAGTATCCCTTTTCACTAGTACTAGACCAAGGAGATTGTTTTGGCGTCTGAGGTGGAGTGCTACACCTACCATCAGCTCCTTACTTTACTGCACAGATCCCTGTGCTACTCATACGCTGAGTTGGCAAGGGCCAGTATCGAACCCAGAACCTTGTGGGTCCTAGTCCAACACTCTACCGACTAAGCTAAACCGGCCCTTTATGTTGTAATCTATATAAATTATATACTATTTGTCTGAATTTTTTAGATATGGCTTGATAATTTGTATTACTTGACTTTCTAGGTTGCAAGTTCAATCCTGGTCAAGGGCAATAATAACATAAATACTTAACATAGCTTAACACTTGTACCCGGTCATAGTTAATGGAATAGAACAGTCTACCCCATGGGTTGAATAAAGGGTTCGACTTGAGGTTCTGTGAAGGCTGCCAATTACAAGTAGGTTCCTGAGTCTGAGAAGGTTCTCAAGTTTGACGAGAAACACCTGAAAAAGGCCGGAGGGTACATTGGCTGAAATGTGTATATAACAATAAAGATGAGGACAGCAGTCTGATAAATACAAATAAATTACATACATCACCAATGGCTAATTTGCATATGTACTGCCGTCTGTCTATAAGACAATGGGCAATTTTTTCCTCACTCTCTTTTAAAGTGTTTTTTACTATCATCTCCTGGATATGACAGGACAGTAGTTGGTGATCTTCCCAATCATGAGCACTAGGTGGATAACCTCTGTATAGCGGTTCGTCTTTGTGCTACTGGAACTCAAGTAGAGTCCTTTTATTCCAAGGTTGGGGGGGGGGTATATATTTACGAAACTCTCCACACAAACAGGGTGTGACACAAGGCCAATTTCTTAAGCAGGTTTGAATTCAGTTTTCCATCTCCTAGACTAATTGCCTAACCAAAGTTAAAGAGCCCAGTCTGCCCTACTATTTACCCATAGCTGGAGGGAGAATAGTTGGATTCATACTTTCCAAAGGTATTAGGATGATGTGAAATGCTAACAGCCCTGTCCAGAATTTGAACTCAAGTCGACAAGTTCATTTCCTACTACTCTAACTATTACACCACGTGCCACGTAGAGGGGGGGTTATAGCCACCCATTTTCAAAAAATGTTTCTTCCACTTTGATTAGACACTTCTTTGCTTCTTTCATACGCTGAATTTTCAAAACTTGTCACATCATTCATGGTTGATATTTCATTTGTTGTCAATAATAGAGGGAAATACTAAACCAAATGCAGAACAATCTGTATATTACTAAAGAATTGGAATCAAAAGTGTGAAGAAGGAATTGCCCATCATCTTTGAGGCAGAGAATAGTACATATACAAATTAGTCATTGGTGTATTGGTATTTTATATATATATATATATATATATATCAATAAATAAATATATTTTTATAATTCTTTTGGTTACATAAGTTATCCCCAAAAGCAATATAAGAGATAACAGCAAAAAATTATTTGTATTGAAAGAATATTAGGATTGTGCTTTAATACTTTTATTATAAGTTATGTTAATTTATGATAATTATGAATCAAGGCTATCCCAAGTAAAGGCCTGTCAAGCATACAACTGGAGTCTTTGACCTTGTGTAGACCTAAATTAAAACTAACCTATAGATGCCAAGAAGAATTTTAGAAAGAGACTCCTTAAACCGCTTGCCTAACTAAGGTTAATTAACAACTATAATTATTACTAGAAATCAATCATTATTTCTTATTAGAAAGCAGAAAATCTACCTTTATAAATCAATCTGAAAGTGATTTCAACTTTTACAGAATTCTTTAGAAGAGAATAATTGTTTTTCTAAAACAAACAAAAATCTGATAATCTTCAATAGTTTTATTCCAACATTTTATTAAATCTATAGTCTTGATTTTCATAACCATTATTTGTTTTACTTCATTGAATATGAAGAAAATACTTGCCATGCTAAAATTTTAAGACACCTTCAAAAATTTTAGTGCTGGTTCTTTTAGCCCAGTCAGTAGAACACCCACCTAAGAATTGCAATGTTTTGGGTTCAATACCAGTCCCAGCTAACTCAGTACATGAGTAGCACAGATTGGGTAATCTCATCTGTGCAGTAAAGTGGGGAGCTGACAGCCATCTATCATATTATTTCTAAAGTCCAGAGCCATGCCATCGGGAACTTAAGTTCCTGGCAGAGTCATCCAAGGCGGACAGATCTGGCATCCAGTTGTATTAGGGCCACTGGTTAAAATCCAAAGGTCATCTCCATCATCGTCAGGAATCAATGGCTTTTGGCATACTTGTCACTGCATCTATGGAAAATCTCCAGCAAACAAAGGCATCTCCTTCCCCTGACTGGGATATGTGTGCAGGTTTGGGGACTGCTTGTGAATTTCCTATTCCCTTGTTACTCCTTCCATGAATTCACCACAGGTGAATTTGTTGGATGGAGCTTTTCTCCAGAGCAAAAGATTTTCTACAGGTAGATCAATAAGAACTAATATAATTGAATCATAGTTACTAATTAGCTAATCACTGTATAGTCACTACCAAGTCCATTTCTAAAATAATTCTCAATATTTGTATATTAATATAAGTCAACACATCTACCTCCAGTCAAAGATGCATAGTTGGTAGACCTTTACTTGGTATAGCCTTGTTATGGGTACATTTATTTTATGAAACATCAGTTAAAATTACTTAACAGGATTAGAATTTAGCATTTAATATTAAATTCATGTTTTTTGTGTAGTGTGTGTGTGTGTGTGTGTGTGTGTGTGTGTGTGAAAAAATAGTCTTGTTTTTATAGATAACATGTTTTGCTTTTGGTGTCAATTGTTTTCACTACATAATCTAAATAGAACCCTGCAAATCACTTATTGATCTATATATATATATATATATATATATATATATATATATATATATCTTTTGTCTGACTACTTGCAATGGGCTAAAAGGCTGATTACCTGATTGCATTTTATTGACTATAATTGAGTTGCACATAAAAAATTTCTTTGTGGCCAATGTAATTTTGCTAAAAGCTATTTTATGCGTTTATCTTTTTAGAGTAGTTTTTCATTGAAGTTTTACTCGTGTAAATTATTTTTATTTATTTATTTATTTTTGAAAGTAAGTTATCCAAGAATTCTGATATTTTGGACTGTTGTCCTCATCTTTATTGTGTGTAACCCAACATTCAGTCCACAGTAATCAAGGGCTCTGTTTTAGGTGTTTTTTATTTATTATTTTAATTAATCCTCATCTCATAAATGCACATAAAAATATGTAAGATATCAAAGTTATTATTTAATGATATAATCCCCTGGCAAAAATTATGGAATCATCAAACTTAAAGAATTTTTTTTTTTAAATTTATTTATTTTTTTTTTTTTTTTGTAAATAAACAAATCAGATTAAAATAAAACAATTTTTGTTCGTTAAAGGGGTGGGGGACTTATCCCATAACCTCATGTAGTGTTCTTGGGCAGGAATAGTCTGACAGAGCATATCACTTGCCAAGCCTGGTTTGAATTCAGTTTTCCTTCTCCTAGACTAGTTACCATACCAGAGCTAAAGAACACAGTCTGCCCTACTATTTACCCATAGCTAGAGGGAGAATAGTTGGATTCATACCTTTCTCCACAGGGATTAGCATTATGTAAAATGCAAACAGCATTTTTCAGGATCTGAACTTTGGTAACAGAATTCACTTTCTATGATGATAACCATTACACAACAAGTGCCTCCTTATTGAAGAATTGGATATTAAATTTTTCAATTAATATCTTTTCCAGATCAAGTGATTGCAAAATGCTGGAATTGCCTTATAATTTGAAGTCACTGTAGAAATCTAAATATGCAAATTAGTCTGTAGTTAAGAATGCTTTTAGACCTCAAGCTGTTCAACTTGGCTAATTTGAATGGGAACATGGCCTCCAACAAAAGAGATATCAATTGAAAAAACAATGGAAAGTATTATAAAACTATTTGAAAAGGAAAATATAACATGGAATGTAGCAAAAAGAAGTTGGGGCTTTGAAGTCAAATTGGTTACGAGTATAAATAAAATGGGGAAGTTATAAAAGGAAAACATACAATCTATAGATTAATACTTGTGTTCCTAAAAAGCAACACCCTCTGGTTAAAAATGAGACTGTCTGAATTGTCTAAGAAAATGCAAAAATTTAAATCCTGATTATCTGGTGTTGCTTATCTGCCGAATTCTTATTTCTTATGAGTGTCGTCACCTCAGCTAAATAATGGACCATTATGTTTTTATTATAAAGAAAGGAAAGAAAAAGGATATGCTACACAGAAAAAAAATATATTAATAAAGAAAGTAAGTAGGTGAAAGATAGAGGTGGGGTGAGTGTACAGAAGCAATAACACTAATCTGTTTCAATCAAACATAATGAAAAGATGAAAAGAAAAATAGTGAGAGAGTTAAATCAAAATTATTATACTTTTTACATATAGAACTATTTTAGCAATAGCACTTAAACATATCAAATGTTGTAATAATCAAATTATCATACTGTGGTATATCCACAGGTCCTGCTAGTGTCAATGCATCAGGAAAGAAAACTTCAGAAAACACAACAATTAACAACAAAGTAAATATTAATACATTAAATATCACTGGTTCTTACTTTTTGTGCAAAAATGAAGATTTGATTTATATTTAAAAATTAAAATATACATAATAATAATGGATCTGAGAGACTAACTTGATAACCATTACATCATGTTTTTGTTTTTTTTGTCCCCCCTATACCCAGGTGATGTTGGGTAGCCGCTTCAAGTTTGCAATAAAGAAAAAAAAGGACAGGGTGAATATCTTATAGAAATTCACTTTAATTTATTTCTTTATTTCTTTGTCAAGGGTTGTCATACACATTTTTAAAAGTATTCAATTCTTTTGTGCCCAAAGTATGTTTTTAAGACTATCATACAATAATTTTCTAATTTTCAAGCAGGTTTAATATTGGAGAAGAGTATATTGGATTTAGACAATTTGATCTTATATATATATATATATATATATATATAGTAGTAGTTTATCAGAGATCGTGTAGGAGGTGGCTTTTTTTTTCTTTCTTTTTTTTTTTTTTTTTTTTTTTTTTTTTTTACCTTTCTTGTATAGTTTTTAAACTACTGTTGTAATTTGATTCTCGAGTTTTAAGAAACCGGAAGTATCGGTTGCAGCATTGTGTAAGCTATCATCTGACTGGAGTCTGGTATCAAATTTATTACTGTTACCATCCTGAGCAATTGGGACAACTATTCATCTTAAGAGTCAAGTCAAAAGTTTGTGTGCGTGTGTTTAATACTTAAAATTAGTTTTATTTCTTTTGTATTTAATCTATCATTATCTTTTGCATGTGTTTAATAACAGAAAGAAAAGTTCTATTTTGTATTATACAAGACACTTCTATAAAAGATATCTATTATGTAAACTAATTTAAATGTTAAATATATAGTTGTCTTGTGTCAATTCTGTACTCTAGAGAATTTAGAAAACTGCAAATTTAGAGCAAAATTTGCATCTTTTTTCTTTTTCTTTTTTTTTTTTTTTTTTCCTTCAATTTTTTCTTGTCTTTTTTCCTTCCAAAATCTTTCAAGTTTCTTTGAAGCATAATATTCATTTAAAACAATTTTTCACTACTTTTATTGTTTTGATCATTTCTACTCTTAAGAATTCTGTTACCATTTATTCATAGTGAATGTTTTGTTTTTTTTGTCTACTAAATAAGTCTAGAAACAAATTTTGTTATTTTTGTTATATTTCCGGGGAATTTTATTTATTCTGTTTGTGTTTCTTATATTTCCTTCATTTCTTTTTTCTTTTGCTGTGTATGAGCAGATATATCCCTCACATTTAGCATATTTCAAAAAAGATTACATCTTGGAATCTCCAGCAAAAATCAGACTTTTCAAAAAAGTGTTACTACTTCAAAAAGAATCTTTTTTTATTATTTTTTTTTTTTTAGTAAAATGCCACATTGCTAGAATAATGTAGATTCTTAAGTATTTGTTAAATTTGAAACTTCCAGTAAAGCAAATATTGTCAAATGTTTTATGATATTTGTCTGAATTTTTAAGATGAAACTTGATGTGTATAATTTTGATGTTTCAGATTTGTCCTCATCTTTATTGTGGTATCAACTTTTTGGCTATTGTATCCTCCAAGTTTAGTAATGATGTATGTTTGATCAACAGTCAAACTATTAAAAATGGTTTCCCAGGTTGGGTCATTACTATACTTGGATACACTACACAGGAAACACCTGAGGAAGGCCGGAGGATACAGCGGCTGATAAGTTGCGTTTATACATACCACAATAAAGATGAGGACAAAAGTCCGAAAAATCAAAATTATTCACTTTATAACATGTTCAGAATATTCTCTTGTCTATAACTTTTAAGGAGTATCATTAAAATATTTCAAATTTTTCAGTGTTTTTGTTACATAATTATTAGATTCCTAATACTTAGTCAGGAATCAACGGATTAGTCTGACCCTCAGTGGTATTAGGGCCACCATCCAGCTATAGGGGCTCTGGTGAAAATCCAAATAGCGTCTCCATTATTGTCATGAATCAACGGAGTGGTCTAACACTCAGTGGTATTAGGGCCACAACCTGGCTAAAGGGGCTCTGGTGAACATCCAAAGTGCATCTATATTATTGTCAGGAATCAATTTTGGCATACTTATCACTGTGTTTGTGAAAAATTTGTGGTAAACCAGGGCATCTCCTTCCCCTGATCAGGATATGCATGCAGAGTTTGGGGACAGCCTGTGGATTTCTTATTTCCTTGTTACACCTTCCATGAATTTACTCTCTCATTTATTCGGGATACAGTGAATTCGTTGAATGGAGCTGGCTCAACCGACCCAGGATGAATGCCATCACAACATCAAGATAGATATTGCATTGATGTTTCCCATAACATTATTATGGCATCAGGGTGTCATGTTGAGTATTTCCCTTGATGGATTCTCTCAGGAAAATCCTGCTTACTTACCAGTGTCCAAGTACCATCAAGAAAAAATTATCCCTGATTTGACCTTTAACATTTTGAACATAAACCAAAGTTTATTCCAATGATTGATTTTTACTATTACTATTTGTCATCAGATATATCTTTTCACTTTCCAAAAATATAATTGTATATTCAGCATTAATCTTTATTTTTATTTTCTTATCACAAAATTTTTATTTTATTTACTCACTATTCAATTATCTTGAAATAAACAATGGAGATAGGCTGATAACTTTATCTTCTCACCTGTTATTTGTGTTTGTATTTTATTTCTATTATATCTCTTATTTTCATTCAGTTTGATAATTTTTAGACCAAATTAGGAACATCACTTAATTACTTTCTTTTATATATATATATATATATATATATATATATATATATAGCTCTGTATATAATTGATTTATTGATTATTATACATTGAGCTCTCTTAGGGATTTATAAAAACCCTTGTATGAATATATATTTTTGCACCATCAAGAGCATACAGTATGGTTGTACAACAAGATTTCAATGATCCTAAATAAAAATCATCACCTACTTACTAGTCATTTGGATTATATATATATATATATATATATATATATATATATAAAATTGGAGCTGTTGGTAAATTTATATATGTAAATAAATTTACCAACCCCTCAGGATGCAACACAGTCAATTTCTTAAGTGGGGTTTAACAGGTTTGAATTCAGAGTTTTCCTTCTAAACTAGTTACCTTAAAGAGTCCAGTCTGCCCTACTATTTACCTCTAACTGGAGGGAGAGTAGTTAGATTCCTACCTTTCCCAGGGGTTTATGTGAAATGCAAACAGCCTTGTCCAGGATTTGAACTCTAGTCAACAAGTCCATTTCCTACAACTCTAACCATTACACCATGCGCTTCCAACTTTCTTGTTTATGGTTTTCTTATTTTTTTGTCACAAAAATATTCTAATTATTCAGCTAATCCATAATATTTATTAGGGTGAGTCAAAAGTTTTGCAATATTTTACTAATGTGAGGCACAATTTAGCAGCACTGGATGCTTTTGCTGAAGTCATGAAGGTGATGAACTATACTGGACTGTGAGATGCTAAACTCGCCTGATACTCTCAGAATGCTACTTGCTAGATTTGGTTCTATTGCTTGGAGCACTGCCTTTGAATCCATTGTTTTATGCTTACCTGACTTTGCCAGATCATTGAGGTTCTTGCAACCTGAGCAAAAATTTCTTGAACCATCTTGTTACTGTACTGGGATTGCTATGCCTTTGCCTGTCACCCAACAAATATTTTTGGTTGCTTCTGTAGTGTTATAACCCAGTTCAAACTCATAAAGCAAATTAGCCTGCTGCCCATTCATGTGTGGTTTTCAAATCGCACACAGTGAAGCCATGCACAATGTGTCAGCAGACCCACTACCATGATATGACCAATCACAGCTGGTACCTTCAACAGCTTGAACTGTTTTGGCCATGTGATATATTGCGATGTAAACCAGCACGCACCAAAATATTAGAGAAATTTTGACTCACACTTGTATTTTTAGTGTTAGTGATTTACAATTGATAAAAATACCTGGTTAGAAAAGGGGTACAACTGCACAATAGCACACAAAAGATAATATCATTAGAATCGCATTTTGCATATAAAAAATATTAGATTACAGAAACTGCCAAAGTAGTCTAACTCTAATCCTAGCATCTCAAAAGTTTCGGGTATTTCTGTGAAATGTAATGTTTTTTATACATAATCTAATTATATTGTCTCTTGTGCGCTATTCTGCATTACTACCAGAAAAAAGTTTTTTGTTGGGGTATTTTTTTAAACAAAATAACAAGCAGGATTTTCTGCTTGTTATTTTCCTATTTGTGTTGGTTTTAAAGATTTCTAAGATAAAATGGCTTCTGATTTATTTTTTTTTTGTCTCCCATTGCTACAATTAAATAAACTCTTTATTTGATGATTTATTTTCATACAATAATAATAATGGAATTATTGTGTACAGTGCTCAGGTGCACCACAACTCCTCAAAGGCTCATGTATAGTACATAGAATAATGTACTAATGTCAGAAAAATGAATAGTATACATTTTTTATTCTTCTTTGTTCTAACCTTTTTAGTTTTCTAAAACTATAAAATCTTTTCTTTTCAAAGATATTTAGGATGACAGTAAGTTACAAATATACAGTGTTCAGATTTTTTTTTTTTACATTTTCTTTTTAGATAATTTACCTTTTAATTAATTTCTTTAAATCTTTTTAAGGTTAAACATCTATTTTTTACTATTTCTCTGAATTTTTTAGATAAGGCTTAATAATTTGGATTATTCGGACTATTGTCTTCATCTTTGCTGTTATTTGTACAACGTTTTGGCTGATGTGCCCTCCGGCCTTCTTCAGGTATTTCTTGTCAGACTCGAGAACCTTCTTTTTGAACTCTGGGAATTATGACAAGAATGTTCCCAAGTTCAACAATACCTGAAAAAGGCCGGAGGGCACATTGGCTGAAACGTTGTACAGATAACAATAGTCCAAATAATACAAAATCTCTATTTTTCACCTCCAATTTTTCTAATTCTACCTCAGCACCATCTGTCTTTAAATTTGAATATGTCCAGATTTGGGCCATTTTTTATGATATATCCTTTCTACAGAAAAAGAAAGTCTATTTTTGGATTTTCACTAGGAAATTTTCAAAGATTGTTTTCTGTAGCCACATTTTTATTACTATTTAAATGTCTATAATGGATATTTTCTTTACATCTGGCATATATAAAACTTTACCACTCTCCCCCACCTCCTTTTTTTTCATTTTTAATTATTAATTTCTTATGTACACATACAACCTAACACTAGAGACTTTAAATGTGAAGTGATTACACTGCTACGTAATTTCTCTTTAAAGTTCTATTTAATTTTTTTATTTTTTTACAAATTGTCTATGCTAAAATCATGACTACTTTAATAAATGAAATCTTTTATCTGCAGATATTTTTTTATTTGACTCTATTTTATTCTAACATGATAATAGACTCATCTACCTGGAATTCTAAAGATTTCCCGCCCTGTTGGCTGGGGCGTTAGAATGCACCAACTGCATCTCTGCAGAGGAGTAAGACTCCCCCAATGGGGCCACCTGTTAGCCGTGGGTGGCAACCCGTGATGCTTAAGGATAGAACCCAGGTGGCTGGGCAGTCCATAACTTGCAATATTCCACTTAAGGCTTTTCTTGGGCTAGACGGTCGGTTGGAGAGGCCCCCTCCGATCAATCGGCTGGCCACATCAAGCCCTAGCACCTATATGATTGCCCCCAACCCTATTGCCCTTATGGCAAGCCCCAATCCTTATCATATGGGTGCTAGAAGGCGGTGGCTGAGGGTCTACATGTTCTGGAATTGACGTTAAACTCTATCTGATGGTGAGGTTCCAGTTTTGGAGGTTTGGGGAATGTGGAACACCCCTTCATCACCATTGCTCCCTGGTCCACTCTGACCCAGAGTGGTAGTACCTGATAGGGTCCCATCTATGGGTTAAATAGAAAAACATGAGTTGATAAACAAAATTGTATTAACCATTAAGAATTGATTTATTTCAAAACTTTATCGGCATTAAATGACCCACTGAGGTTGATAAGCCGTAAAACAAAACAAAACCAAATCTAAAGATTTCTCACTTTTTTTTTTTTTTTTTTTTTCCCCTCCTTTATAGTTTAAATGCTTTGTTCTTATTTCATTTTTATTTTGGGGTAAAAAAGATCCAAGCTTTTAAAGTTTAATATAGTAAACAATTAAATAAAAATATATATTAACAAGTGACTAATTATTATAAACAATTATAGTTTAATAAATAAGTTGTTGGCAGAGTGGCGTGTGGTCAGTATCAGCTGGAAAGTGAGGGAGTCTATCTCTTTTTCTCTAGAGCTACACCAGAGAGATTGTTTTTTGCTGAGGTGGAACACCACATCTACTCTCAGCTCCATACTTTACCGCACAAATCAGATTACCCAATTTGTGCTACTCATGCATTGAGTTGGCAGAAACCAGTATCAAACCCGGAACCTTGCAAGTCCAAACCAAGTGCTCTACTGAGATTAACCGGCCCATACATAATGCTTTATTAGGGACCAGATTTAATATTCAATATTGAAGTGAAGTTTACTTTCATTTTTTCTAGTTGTGAAAAATAGAAGAAAAATTTTTGGTTTTACATTGATGAATATTCCTGAAGCTTTTTTTTTTCTTCTTTTTCTGTCAAGTTTTTGTGTCATTTTCAAATGCCAATGTAAATTCTAAATGTCATTCTCAACTTTTAAATGGGAATAACTATGGAATTGTGGAATAATTGACTAAGTTTCTAAATTTGAAACCTTATTCTTTCTGGAAGCAAATTCTACACATTGAGATATTATTTCCCCCACCCCCCAACCTTACCCTCCCCTGTTCACCTTTTCTGAACTGGTTCTCTTGACTGACAGAAAGAAAGAAAGAGAAAAGAGAGAGAGAGAGAGATCCTACTCTATGCAATGCACTTGTTCTTTTCTTTCTTTCTTTCTTTTTTTCCTTTCCTTAATTACTTTCTCATATATAACAGCTTCTTCTTTTACTTGGTGGTGGCAGCTGTTGCAACTTGCTAAACCTTTGACCTCAGTTATTACTCTAGGGTTGTGTGTGTGTGTGTCATCCCCATGATTACTTTTATATATTTAGAATTTTAAAAAAATCTCTGTATTAAGTTCATTTACTCGGTAGAGCACCTGCCTCGGAATTGCAAGGTTGTGGGTTCAATACCTGTTCCTGCCAACTCGGTGCATGAGTAGCACAGATTGGGTAATCTGATTGGTGTGGTAAAGTGTGGGCGGTGGGCGATGGTAAGTGTGGCGCTCCACCTCAGCAAAAACAATCTCCCTGATTAGTGCTAGCGAAAAGGGGATAGATTCCCACGGTGTCTGACTGATACCAAATAATAGTCCATTCTGCCAACTTTACTTACTTTATATTTGATACGACATAATATTAGGGTGAGTCCTAAGTTTTACAATATTAAGGAGGCATAATTTTGCAGCTCTGGATCCTTTTGCTGAGGTCGTGAAGGTGATGAACCACACTGTGAGATGCTGAGCTTGCCTGATACTCTCCAAGTGCTACTTACCAGATTGCCCTCTATGGCTTGGAGAATAGCTTCAAATATGTTTGGTTACTTCCACTAAACGTTATGGCCCATTTCAAACTCATAAAGCATAAGTTCTTGAATAGATTATGTTGCAAGTTCATCTCTGCGGCTTTCAAATTACACACGGTGAAGTAATGGGCTGTGTGTCAGTGTACCAACTAACACGATACTACCTATCACAGCAAGTACCACCAATCTTGGATGGCTTTGGTCACATGATGTACACATGGCAAATTAGCATGTTACCAAAATATTGCAAAACTTTTGACTCACCCTAGTATTATGGAACAGGTAGGAGGCTTATTAAAAAGGTTTTTGTTCATTTCTACTGATAAATTCTCTTCTTTATTAAAAGCTGTTCATAGTCTTTTCTTTGCGTTTGTATTATGCTGGTTATTATGAGATCTAATAAATTAGTATTGGTGTAATCTATCCTAATAATTATTGCTGATTTGTAGAAGTAAACATTTTATTTATTAATGAATGAAACAAATGTATTTGGCATAAAATAACCCAATGGTTGACATGCCATAAAATCCAACCAACCAACCAAAGTTTCCATCTAAAATTTCAACTAAAACAAAAAAAACTTTTTTTGCTACTTTCATTTCTCATATCAGTTTCTTGTTACTTTTTTTTCTTCTCTACATAAATATTAAGGAAACTTTGTGCATTAAATTTTAAAGATATGTAAATTGTTAAAAATAATTAATCTTCCATTTATAATTAATGCAATGAAAGGTATTTATGTTGGCTCGTCATGTCAGCAAGTGATTTTTTCTTTTTTTTTTTTTTTTTTTTTTTTTTTTTTCTTTTTAAACAGTGTGGGGAAATTTTATACGTTTAAAGAAAAAAAATTAAAATAATGCAAGTTTAATCTATTTGCTAGCTTATTTATCTAATGCTCCATACTTGTGACCTTGTGTCATATCCATCCAGGGGAACTGGTTAACTAGATACATACCTATCTCAAAACTGTTTTGTCATAAATACAACTATTAATGAAATCCTATCTTTGCCTGTCCTCAACACAAAATGATAATAGATTTTTACAAAAACCAAAGCTTCTTTTTATTCATGCAACAATTTAATTTTCATATAAAACTTTGCTGTCTTTAATTTTGAACTGTATTTCCGTGTGAAAGTGTTTCAGGACCTGTTCCCAAATATTTTCATGTTTCTAACGCTTTATAGGTAAAAAAAAAAAAAAAGTACATTTGACACTTTAAAATTAACATTAACATTTTAATCAATAGAAATTTAGTTATTTCTTTGTATTTACAGTCTATAAGTTAACAGCTCACTCTACATGTGGTCTTTGTGACTATTAGGATATGATTTATATGAAATTTTACATGGACTTTTTCTTTTGTTATTTGGGAACTCTGATAATTCTTTTTTTAAAAGAAATAGGATAATTATTTATTTATTCAAATAACAATGCACACTCACAGTCAAAACATCAGAATTCAAGTTTTTAGGCATACTCCTTACAGTAAAATCCTCATTAGTTTGCAGTCAAGCATTGTATTACAGTCAAACTTATATCATTAAATAGCAAATAAATAGATCTTTGATTTGGTGCAATAATTTATAAAATAATCTAGTTATTTTTTAATGACAAAATAAAAACTGCTGTATTGTTCATTTTAGCACATTTAGCAGTGAATCAGTTTTTTTTTATGCCGTCCATGCTGATATACTCATTTCAAAATATTTCTGGCAAAACCGCTAAGAATAGTGTCATGTAATTATCTGACAAAATAGAAATTGAATAGACCTTCTATTTTATATGTGATATAAGACATACATACTTGGAAAATGCAACTGTTACCATTTAAAGTTTACTATAAAAGTTTTAAAAAATAAATTAAGATATTACTTTTTATCACTCTGATGTTGGTTAATAGTGTTTTTCTCTTTTGGTATAAATGTTGTGAAAAAATATTTGTAAACATCACCTGAATTTTTGTTTTAATTTTATAAAAAAATTTTGGATTTAAGCAAATTTTTGAGGCCAGCAGCAGTGATACCCTCATTTCAAAATAAAATTCCAGCAAAACTATTAAGAATATTTGTATAGAATTTTCCAATCAATTAGAGCTTAATTAGGTCTTCAATTTCATATATTATTTATGACGATTATCTTGTTAAAAGTTTATTTTACAAGAATTTAATTCAGTACTGATGAAAAATCTGAATTACTCAAGCAACCGTTCTATGAATTTTTAAAATTCAAAAAGCATTTTCATTTTTTCAATGAGCTCTATCAGTTTCTTAAGTGGAGTTTAACAGATTTGAATTCAGGGTTTTTCTTCTAGACTGCTTACCTAACCATAGTTTAAAAGCTCAGTCTACTACCCATAGCAGCAGGGAGAGTAGTTGGATGCATACCTTTCTCAAGAAGTATTAGCATTATGTGAAATGCTAACAGCCTCGTCCAGGATTTGAACTTGAGCTCATTTCCTCTAACTTGAACCATTAAACCACTGACCTAAGTGCATGGTGTAATGTTTTGTGTGTATGTGTGTTATCAGACACCATGTTTCGACATTTCATGCCTCTTCAGTGTGGCTAGACCCAGCGACTACTTCTAGCCGGGAGCAAAACTCGACTGACTTTTCATCAGTCCAGTTCCTTAACCTCTCGGCTATTGGAACCTGCCAGTAAGGAGCGGAGTTTTAACTGATAAATACATCATTGTATATATTTTACAATCGGAGCTCAAATCTGTAAACAACAGACGAGTTTTGCTTCCTTGCACTAGTGGTGAAAGTCAATTAAAGTCGCTTCTCAATATATATATATATATATATATATATATTAGTGTGTATGTTGTTATGGGAGAAAATTAAATGTTTTATAATAAAAAAAAAGAAGGTCCGCAAAATGGATTATGTTTTTTTAATTTTAGTATTTTGCATTTGCGACACGTGTTTCAGATTTTCTGTTTGAATGTGTGTGTGTGTGTGTATATATATATATATATATATATATATATATATATACACACACACACACACATACATACATGTATCTAACCCCTCCCTTCCTGTTTGGTGGGACTGTAGAGAGATTTTATTTGTAACGCCTGTGTGGTAGGTTTTAAATTTTAAGGTCTTTAAATTTTTATAGTTGTCTATTTGTTTATATTAACACATCTTTTCTTCTGATGTTGTTTGTTAGATTTTCTATATTTGATAGTTTGTGTGGGTGTGTTTGTAATTTACTTTTGATGAATTTGTGTGTTTGTGGTTTACTTTCTGTTCTAATGTTGTTGTTTTTTTTGGTTTGTGTGTGTTTATGTATATGTATCTATGTTCATGGTTGTGCTCGGTGTATGTGTATTTATATAAATGAAAAATAAAATTGATGTGTATTTCTTACATTACACAGTTTGCATATATATATACACACACACACGTATATATATATATATATATATATATATATAACATTACATAATTTGTGTATTTTATTATGTAGTTCATGTTTGTGTAGTGAAGTTGTGATATATATATATATATATATATATATATACACACACAAAACTTATGTTTTTTTTGTTTTTTTTTCTATAGTGAAGTAATGCCATCACAAAGTCAAATATAGAGTATTGATAAAATTGCTTTTAAAAAATCACTTTTCTGATGATTTACCATAGTGAAACAGACAAAAAAAAGCTTGTGACAACCATTTGGTTTTGAACATTTAAAAAAAAGTAGATTTTTATTTATGATCTCTCTCTCTCCCTCTACACACACACACACACAATTCAGTGATTTGAGTGATTTCCTTTTAGACTTAGATTTAACAGTGTTTATAGTAGAGAGGAATGATTGTATCATTCTCATTGTCCTACTGTTAGTTAACATAGATTATTAAATTTTGCTCATGTTCTCTATTATGTTATTATTTAAAGATTTCAGAAAATAAATTTACTCTAAGATGTATGCTATTAAAAAAAAAAAAAAGGAAAAACGTTTTTTGTGATTATGAAATAATTTTATTACTATGAGCAGATTTATTGCACATAATGTGGTTTTGTGCAAGCAGCTTGGTCACTTTGTAACATGCTCACTGCACTCACACTGTAATTATTATATTATTACAGATTCACATCATATATTGTGTAATATATATTACCTATTATAACCCTTACTTATCATTTACCTTTTACTCATTGCCCTTTAATCGGCTGGTCACATCAAGCCCTAACACGTATATGATTGTCCCAACCCTATTGCTCTTATAGCAAACCCCAACCCTTTTTATCATATATGTGCTAGAAGGTGGTGGCTGAGGTTCTGGGTAGGAGTTAAATATATGATGGTGAAGTTCCAATTCTGGAGGTCTGAGGAATGCAGAGTACCTCTTGATCACCATTACTCCCAAGTCCACTCTGACCTGGAATGCTACTACCTGTTAGGGTCCCATCTATGGGTTGAATGGAACAAAATGAGTTTTAAAAAGTAAAGATTGAGTACATATCAAGAATGAATAAAACAAAACATATTTGGCATAAAATGACCCAACAAGGGTTGACATGCCATAAAATCCAACCAACAAACATTGCCCTTTACCTTTTTATTTATCTATTCACTATAGATGACTGAACCATGAAAAAAAAAAAAAGAAACAGTTACAAAAAAGTTTTCCCTTAGAGAATAAGCCATATATAAGTCGTCAGGGTGGCCTAAAGTCAGTATCAGCCTCTCGGCGAGGCAGTCTATCCCCCTTTCACTAGCGCTAGACCAAGGAGATTGTTTTTGCGTCTGGGGTGGAGCCCCGCACCTATCATTAGCTCCTTACTTTACCGCACAGATCCCTGTTCTACTCATACGCTGAGTTGGCGAGGGCTGGTATCGAACTAGGAACCTTGTGGTTTCTAGCCGAACAATCTACTGACTGAGCTAACCCGGCCTCTTTATATATAATTAAGATTAAACAGAACTAATTGACAAAATATTAGAAACCAATTTTAGATTATTAAAAAAATCAAAAGATTATGGTTAAATGTTTTACCCCAATTCTTTTATTGTCAATAAAGCAATTTTAGTTTCAAAATTCAAATATCAACATTTTTTAATCTTTAAAAAAGAAATAATTAAATTGAACTTTTAAGAGATTATTATAATCTATTAGAATATTTTAAAGTCAAATCTGTTGCAGCTGCTGCTGCTGTTATGAGTATTGTGGTTATATCAAGTCATATATCATTTAATGTTGATGAGAAATCTCATTTTGGATAAGATATCAAACTGTTACCTTATAATATTGATAAGAACCTTGTAGTTCCTGGCCAGATACTCTACCAACTGAGCTAAACCGGACCCTCACCAACTCAGTGCATGAGTAGCATAGCTTGGATTTGTGCTGTAAAGTTGGGTGCTGATGATAGGTATGGCGCTCCACCTCAGACACAAAAACAAATTCCCTGGTCTAGTGCTAACAAAAAGGGGATAGAATTCTTCGTTGTCCGGCTGATACCAACAATAGGCCACTTCGCCTACTTTTTTTTACTTTAATTGATGACATATCTTTATACAGCTGTTTGAATCTATTTCTGCTGACATTTTGACCAGCAACCTTCTTTTTTCTTTTTTCTTTTTTTCTTTTTTTTTTTTTTTTTTTCTTTTTTTTTCCTTTTTTTTTTTTTTTTTTTTTCTTTTCTTTTTCTTTTTTTCTTTTTCTTTTTTTTTTCTTTTTCTTTTTTTTTCTTTTTTTCTTTTTTTCTTTTTTTTCTTTTTCTTTTTTTTCTTTTTCTTTTTCTTTTTCTTTTTTTTTTTTTTTTTTCTTTTTTTTTCTTTTTTTTTTTTTTTCTTTTTTTTTTTTTTTCTTTTTTCTTTTTTTTTTTTCTATTATGATATTCTACCAACCAAACCAGAAAAGACTTTATTATAAGTACTAGTAGTTGTAGTAATGTCAGATAATTTAATCTACTTTGCACTTTACTGTGCACATTAGCATCCTGTACATATTTTCTATGATTTATCTGGGTAATTGTTTTAATTTTAGTTCTTTTTTTTTTTCTTTTTCTAAACCCCATCCTGCTTTAGATTACATCCTCTTGTTGGACCTTTTCTCTTTCTGAATTAAATGCCATAGTCATGTTTTAAGCAAGACCTATTTATTGCTTATCAAATGATGGCTCAACTGACTCTCTGACTTCTTAAGCATTTACAATGATCATTTCCATTTTATAATATTCATGAGTTTTACAATTCCACTTAGTCAAAGTTGTTTACATAGTTTCCTCATATGGCAATTCGGTAGATTTTGAAATGGAAAAAGGAAGTATACATCATCATTATTGAGGAATGCCGGCAGCATAAATTCTCTTGACTCTTTCTCTCACCATCCTTCCCTATCGGTCAGAGCTGATGAATGTAAGTTTTTGCTAGTCGGCTAACACTGGTGTGTCCATGTGTTGGAGTCCATAGGAGAAAATCACTTATGAGTTTGTCCCAGCAGTGTCCAGCATGTCTTACTTGAATGGTTTGTGGGAGAGGGGTAAGTGGCCATACAGTGGCAGAGATGATGAATGTAGGTTTTTGGGGAGTAAGTGGTCATAGAGTTGCTGTTTTGTAGGGTGCTGCTTCCAGGATTTGTTCAAAACAGCATGCAGCATACTTGCATAGTTCCGATATAGCTTTTTCTCCATGCATGGTGCAACCATACAGTAGTACTGACATGACAACAACTTGGAATAATTCCTATTTTATTCTATCAGCATACATATGCTATCAAAATTTCATGCTTTTATATCTCTAAGCAACAACAACAGTTAATTATTAATATTATTAATCTCTTCATTATTATATTAGATTGAAAGCAGTCTCCTTTTTTTTCTTGTCACTGTCATACATATATATATATATATATATATATATATAATCTGATATTTTGTATGTACGTATGATTACTGTAACACAAAAAAATGACACATTGTTGCAAGTTTTTTTGTTGAGTGCAAATCTATATATCAATACTCATGTTTCTTAATCTTCTGACTGTTATCTTCTTCCAACACCCTTTGGTTAAAAATGAGACTGTCCAAATCCTCCTTTTCCTTCCTTTACTTTCTTTATAATAAAAATGGTCTATTATTTAGCTGAGGTGACGACACTCATAAGAAATAAGAATTCGTCGGCACCAGATAATCGGGATATACATTTTTGCATTTCATCTTGGAGGATTTGGATTGTCTCATTTTTAACCAGAGGGTGTTGCAAGATGATAACGGTCGGATAATTAAGGAACATTAATATCTTATTATAATGGAGATTTGGTGTCTGTAACTGAAATTATGTCACAGTTAACGTTTAGTTATTCATGTTATATTCTCAATAGCTATTAAATAATTCTTATTCAATCTTAATTAGCATCTTATCTATTAACAAAAAACAGCCCATATTATTAATGTGTATAAATCCTGCAATGTGTGTTATATATTAAGAAATAAATGTTTACATAGTATATGGTGCGAATAATTTGCACACCGTTGTTAATAAAACTGTGTTTAATAAATAATTACTTTGTGTTACTGATTTCTAATATTATTGTTTTATTCTCTAATGTATTAAAATCAATCCTATGAATGATTTTCTATAGAAACCAATTAAAATATGAGTAAAATAAGTTTAATCTTTTTATGTATTATTTAATTTCATTCGTATTTCTAATTTAATATATTTTGATACATTAAAACTTAAATACATACACTCAGAGGGCGCATATTCTTGCTAGTTATTATAATTATTGATGGGGGAAAAATCCTACAAATCCATATTGTTATTGTTTGAATGAATTTACTAATGTATTTTTGTTTCCTTTATTTCAGGATTACCTGATCCATTTGCTAAGATTAGCGTTGATGGATCTGGCCAATGCCACTCTACAGATACTTGTAAAAACACACTTGATCCCAAATGGAACCAGCATTATGATTTGTAAGTAAAATTCTATTTAAATTAATAAACAATTAATTTAGGGCTAAAATGATTCAAGTATTGATCTGTTTATTTATGAGGAAATTACTATTCTGACCAAATTATTGGTTGGTTTGGGGCTGTAGAATACAGCAACTGCATCTTTGCTTTGAGTGGCGACCTGGAATACTTAAGGATGGAATCCTCATGGCTGAGTATTCCACAACCTGCAACACTCCACTTTGGCTCTTATGTGGCTAGACAGGCGGTTAATGAGGCCACTTATGATCAATCGGTTAGTCATGTCAAGCCCAAGCACCTATATGATTTTCCCAGCCCTATTACTGTTATGGCAACCCTTTTTATCATGTGCTAGAAGGCGGTAGCTGAGGATCTTATTGTCATGGGGAACTCTGGTGAATGTAGAGTGCCCCCTTCATTGCCATTACTCCAGGGTCCACACTGACCTGTTAGGGTTAAATAGATCAAAAAATGAGTATTAAAAAATGTTTGGGGAAAATTAATTTGAAAAAGTAAAAGAAAAAAAACAACTTGAATACCCAACAAGAACAAAGTGTCTTTGGCATGAAATAACCCAACAAAGGTTAACATGCTATAAAATCCAACCAACCAACTATATGGATTCCCAACTTTTTTTTTTTTTTTTTTTTTTTTTCTTTTTTTTTTTCTGACTATTTAAATTTTCCAACTCCTTGTAAATCCTTGAAAAATTAAGCAGATCATGGATTAAATAAGATTATAACAAGATCTTATTTTATCTCATTTGAAATCTTGGCAATTTTTGGTGATAAAAGGCAAACTTTCAAATCTCTGCATTTACTTTCCTACATAAAACTGCTGCTAGTAATTTAGTATCAAATAGACTAAGTTAAACATATTTGTTCTTACCTCTTTACATATACATTGTTGGTATGATAATCACTTGCAGGACCTGTGGATATACCACAGTATGATAATTTAAAAAAACTATAATAATCTTTATTTAACTTTCTATCTCTTTTCTGTCTTTCTTTTTTTTTCATTATGTTCGATTGAAACCGGTTAGCTTTATCGCTTCTGCACACTCACCTTCTCTCTCTATCTTTCCCTTACTCTCTTTCTTTCTTATATTTTTTCTGTGTAGCATGTCCTTTTTCTTCCCTTTCTTCACAATAAAATCGGAATGGTCCATTATTTAGCTGAAGTGACAACACTCATAAGAAATAAGTATCCAGCAGATAAGACACATCAGATAATCAGGATTTACATTTTTGCATTTCATTTTGGATGATTTGGACAGTCTCATTTTTTAACCAAAGGGTGTTGCAAGATGATAATGGTTGTACTTTTAAGGAATGTGTAATGATATGTAGATTATCACATTAAATTAGATTATGCTCACCTTTTTAAGAATATTAGATATAACATTAATAAACAGAATATTTTGAAATCGAGACCATCTTAAATTTAAAAAAAAGGAAAACTAAAAGATTGAAAATATTCAATCTTTTTTTTTTTTTAAATTGTTAAAACTGTTTCTTGTACTTGATGTTTTTAAGTATGTCCATATTCTAGGATGTATTGATTATAATTGAACCACCTAGAATTTGATTAGACACTGTGGAAACCAGGTAGACAAAAGGGGAAAGTTGTAATCATGTAATACAATGGAGGCAGGTGCAGAGGCCCCATTAAAAAAGGGGGCTGGAGGGTGGGGCCCACCTATGTAAAACAACTTTAGAGATGAGTGATAGACCACTTTCTAAATAACTGACTGGTTTGTCCACTTTATGTGTGTGTCTCTCTCCCATTCTGTGTATCTTAATGTTAGACACTAGATCTAAGTTAGTGTTAGACATAAACTATTTTCAGAGGAAAATCTGCCCATCCCAACCCAAATAAATTTTTAACCTGTTCTTTATGGGAATTTTTTTGTTGTTTGTTATTAAATCAAATTTGTTTCTCTTCCTTCACTTTCTACATTACAACCAACTGGTTCTCATTTCATTGGTCCATTTAAAAATAATTAAAACTGAATTTGTTTTGTCCAAGAAATTTTATTTTCTTACTTGTGGAAAATAACATTGCTTGAGGCTTGTAATATCTCTCTCTCTCTCTCTCTCTCTCTCAACAGTCTGTATAGTGTGTATAATCTACTTGTTTTTTTTTGTTGTTTTTTTTGTTTTTACCTGGAAAGAGGACATTTCTACTTTATACATTTTTTAGTGATAGTGCATTTAATAAGGTTATTTTTTAAATGAAGGTTTAGCTCAGTCAGTAGAGCATCCGACTAGGAATCACAAGGTTCCGGGTTCAATACTGGTTCCTGCCAACTCAGCATATGTGAAGCACAGATTGGTAATCTGATCTGTGCGGTAAAGTGGGGAGCTGACGGTAGGTGCAGTGCTCCACATGAGCAATGACAATCTCCTTGGTTTAGTGCTAGTGAAAAGGGAGATAGGCCACTATGCCAACTTTATGGGGAAAATATGTGATGTTTTACTGTGGTGGTTGAATGATGTCATGGAGTTGCAAGTGCAAATTCGTTACAGATATTAGCAAGAATATATGCCCCCCCCCCCCTCTGGGCATAAGTATTTAAATTTTAATGTAATGAAATATATTAAATTAGAAAGACTAACAAAATTGAATAGGAACACATATAAAAAGATTACACTTATTTTAATCATATTTTAATTGCTTTCTATATAAAATCATTCATTGGATTGATTTTGATGTGAAGAATAAAACAATAATATTCGAGATCAATAATACCAAGTAATTATTTATTAAATCCGGTTTTGTTAAAACTAGTATGCAAATGAACTACACCATATATTTATTATGTAAACCTTTATTTTTTAGTGATATATAAGATACATAGCAGAATTTTAAACGCACTAATAACATGGGCTGTTTTGAGGCAACTTTAACTCAGATTTTATAGAGACATCATTAATAAATCAGATTTATTCTATATATTAATAATTTCAACTATGAATTAAATACTCATTGATAAACTTACACAATTCCTGAGGGTATTATGATGTAAGCAGTGATGTCGTTTTTGGTAAGACTAGACAATGTTTTCATTGTTTGGATTTTTTTCTCTCAAACTTTCAGAATTTCCTCTATGCAAAACAAAAAGAAATCTTATGAAATAATCCCCATCCCCATTCATTTCGCCTAGCAAGACCGTAGCTATACCACAGTATGATAATTTTAACTATTACAATGTTTGAGATATATACTTATTGCAAAATAGTTCAATATGTAAAAAGTATAATAATCTTGATTTAACTCTATTTCTATCTCTCTTTTTAACTACTTTCCATTGAAACAGATGATACGATAGGTGTCTGATTAGCATTATTGCTTCCTCTCTCTCTCTCTCTCTCTCTCTCTCTATTATATTTTCCTTTTCTTTCTGATGTGTAACATGTTCTTTTTCTTCCATTTCTTTTCTCACAATCAAAACAGAATGGTACATTATTTATTTGAGGTGATACACCGAGGTATAAGCATATTAATATGTAGATCATTATTTTTAGTGGAAAATGTATATATTTTTTAAGTGTTAGCATAATTTTAATTTTACCACACAATTTCAAAAGCTGCTCATCATTTAAGCTGTATTAGATTTGTATATGCCAAGGAATTAAAAATCTTTCAATATTTACTTAAGCAAATAGCATTATTTATGATATTGTGTGTGGTAGTATGTTATAACAGTAGTGGATTTTTTGTTTTGTTTTTTATATTATCATTAAATATTTTTATATTTTCATTTTTTAAACAGTTTAACAGGTTTGAATTCAGTTTTGCTTTCCTAGACTTGTTACCTAACCAAGAACCCAGTCTGCCCTACTATTTACCCATAGCTGCAGGGAGAGTAGTTAGATGTATACCTTTCCCAAGGGCATTAGCACTGTGAAATGCAAACAGCTTCGTCCAGGATTTGAACTCAGTTCAATGAGTCTATTTCCTATGATGATAACCATTACACCACGCACCTTCATTAGTCTCTATAAATTTTTTAATATTCAAAAAAAAAAATTTTTGTACTTCATAAGAGTAGAAAATTTGAATTAATCATTTAAGCATGATAATTTGTTAAAATATCCCCTCAAAAAAACACAGAAAATTTATATATGGATAACAATAAAAGGTGAATGTTTTTTGCATTTGTCTTATTGTATATGTAATTGAGAGCTCCATTGGTTTGTAATAAAACAAAAATATGATGGTCAAGCAGCCGGTGTGTTTAACTAGGCTTTCATGAGGCAGAGAGAGAGAGACAAGAGTTTGATTCTCACCAAGAACTTATCTTTTATTATTGCTGGCATCCTGGGGGTTGACACTAAACTGCATCTAATGGTGAGGCTCCAGTTCAGGAGATCTGAGACTGTGGTGTACCTCTTAATTGCCATTACTCCCAGATTCTCTGATCCAGAGTGGTAGTACCTGTTAGGGTCCCTTTATGGGTCAAATAAATCTGTTTAAAAATTATTTGTATTCAATAAGATTGAAAAAAAAAAACTAAAAAAAAAAAAACTTTAAGAAACAGTTACTAAAAAAATATAAATATAAATGTACAATGAATATAATTCTTAACTTCTAGGCTTTAAATAACCGTAGAAGTTTAATATGCCGTTAAAATCAATCATGTTCCTTGCTGCTGTAAAATGATGACCTGAGTTGCAATAATAAAAAAACTAAAAAAGAAAAACTAGAAATCTGGTATGGAAGAAAATACAAGTGAAAATGATTAAGAAAAAAATATGATTCAGAAGATAATAATGGCTTGATGATGTTATCAATATTAGTAGTAGTAGTAGTAGTTGTTGGTATTTTTAGTTTAACTGTTAAACTTTTTTCTGCAGATGTTTCAGTTCTTTATGCTTGAAAAATTCTTAAGATTTAAAATTATTTTCATTGCTAGTCAGTCTTGTAAAATAATTATCTAAAATTTCATGTGTTCTTATATTTTCCTGTGATATGGTAATTAAGCTCTGCTTTACCATTTTCTTCCTCCCCCTTCCCCCTCTCCCTTCTCTATCTCCCTCCCCCCTCTCCCCCACATTAGCCCATCTTAACTATTCTACTACACTTTTTATATTTTGAATTTGCCTTTTGTTGTGTGTGTTAGTCACTTATTGTGTATATATTTACCCAACCCCTCCACATGAGCAGGATGCGACACCGTTAATTTTTAAGCAGAGTTTAACATCTTTGAATTCAGAGTTTTCATTCTCATGGATCAGTTGCCATAACAATGTTAAAATAGCTCAGTTTGTCCTACTATTTACTGATTGCTAGAGATAGCACAGTTTGATACATATCTTTCCCAGTGTATTAGTGCTATGTGAAATGGAAACAGCCTCCTCCAGGATTTGAACTCCAGTTGCCATGTCCATTTCCTATGATGATAAAAAGTGCCTCTCACTTATTGTGTAACCGAAGAAGAGAGAGAAATGAGTTAAGTAGGTATAAAAAAAAAATGGGGTTTCCTTCCTTAATATAATGGTAACAAAAAGCTTATTACCTGGAAAGGTCAAATGTCAAATATCAAAATGGTTTTGAGAGAGATTTTTTAATTTAATATTCTCACTTGAAAGCCATAGACAGGAATATGTTTCTGAAATAGAATTGTCCCGCATGTTGCTTTGAGAGTATAACTTTCTCGTTTCGGTTGTTGCTTCACTGAAACTGGGGCATCTGCAATCCTAATAGCAGGAAATCTGAAATAGTGCTATAATAATCAATGAATTTTACATGCTGCATGTTTTTGATACGACAACGTTCCTAGTTGGCTCCTGCCTGTAGCCATAGCTACCAACTCCTCATTCATTGCAGTGATATTAGAACATAAACTAAAAGAAGTAACCTAATGTGATTAGGATGATTCCCTCATAGCTGCATGCCCTAGGCTGTGAATATGCCTGCATTCACATGTCTACATGCACATAATGTGTATCTATTTGTGTCTCAGGTGATTCATTCTTCTCTGTTATTCACTGTAGGTTCTTCTTTTTCTTTTAAACATTTCATTCAAATCTCTTTGCAAAAATAATCATGATAATGTCTTATTTCATTTACTTGAATCTGTTATAAGAAAACTTTGCAAGCTTAGTGACACACACACACACACACACACACACACACACACACACACACACACACACGTGTGTGTGAATCCTGAGGAGTATTATTGTATAGTATTAGAAAAAAACCTTTTATGGTAATAGTCTTTTCATGCTAGTCATATTCTTGTCACACGTTACATACATTTTCAAATGTTTGGGATATCTTATTAAAAAATTAAAGTGAACATTATTTGCAATAAAAATGTTTTATGGTGCATGTAACATACCTAATGTAATTTTACTTGTAGGATATATTACCCAAATTTGGTAGTGTCATATTCTCTCTCTCTCTCTCTCTCTCTCTCTCTCTCTCTCTCTCTCTCTCTCTCTCTCTCTCTCTCTCTCTCTCTCTCTCTCTCTCTCTCTCTCTATATACACACACACAAAAAAAAATGCAGTTTTTTAATGTTTTTGTTTTAGGGTGATATTCTGCTTTCAGTAATTTGGTTCTCTCTCTCTCTCTCTCTCTCTCTCTCTCTCTCTCTCTCTCTTCTCTACCCAGTATACATTTTGATCACACATTCTGTGACTATATTTTAAATACAATTATCTTAGTGATCCCCTTGAATTGCTAGTAAATAGAATAAGTTAGGATTTATATAGCTATGACTTTCATTGGAATTATTATAAAATGATAGAGAACATATTTTGTGAGTGTGTATGTTATGTACAAAAAAAATCACTGGACTATTTACATATGGATTATCACTTGCCTCAGAGCAGTATAGTATATATGATTATTACTGATAATATGGTGTGCTATATTTTTAAGTAAATAGTGCTCAATATCTTGAATAGAGTATGTATTTTTTTCTTTTTTTTTTTTTTCTTGTGAGGTTACTCTGTATAGTCATCATCAACTTTTTTCTCAGCTTATTCCAGGACTTGGGTCTTTCCCAAAGTCTATAAGACATTGACAGTAATAGGCATTATTACCCTGCCACACACTAGCCCACATGTTGGCAAAAGATCTGAATTCAGTTGTTGTTGTTGTTCTAGACTGGTTGTCCCTCCTACTAATGTTAACTCATTCTGCTCTACTATTTTACTCCTAGCTGTAGTGTAATGTTGATACACACACCAACTCTTTAATTCATAGATTGGTCATAAAGTATTGTTGCATTTAATCATTGACACATTTCTTTCTCATTCATCAACTTTATCAGAATTTCTAATGACTGAATTTTGTACAGATGTTCATTCTTTCTGGAAAGTTTCTCAATGAACTTATAAACAACAACAACAAGAGATTGAAAGAGTGTTAATTTCACCATTTTCTTTTGTCTTTAATTTCAAGGTCTTTTAAATAAAAGTTACTTTCTCCATTCACTAATCAAGGCTTAATTTACTTAAATTAAAGAAACATTTTTGTTCTTAGACTTTTCCAGACATCTTCATTTACTGTCTTCTTAGTCTAGAATATTTACTAAGTCCTTATTCTTCTAATTTCATTAATTTCTTACTTTTGGGGTAATAATAAAACCTCAAAATGTGTCTATATTTCTGAGATGAGATAGTGGTGTTATTATTCTCTACACCTCATGGACTGCTATATTCATCTTGTGAGTATAGCAGTCTACAATGTGTAGAGAATGAAATTTGTGTTTCATTATGAATTGAAACATTTATTATAAACATGAATGTTGACTTCATATTTTATTTAATCTTTTACAAGTGTCTATTTATCTACTTATTCTGTCATTATTTACCTATATTATTTAATCTAATAGGTAACCAATGGCAACAAAGTAATTACCATACTTCTCTTTAGATTAATTAAAAATGAACTAAATAATTTTCCATCCTTCATTACATAAAACTATTTCTGAAAGTTGTACAAATCCACTTAACATATGTGAGAATTTCCTTAACTCTTAACATCCTGTTGAGAATTTCTAAGTCCAGAGCCCCATTCCTATAAGGATTTATCAATAAATGGCTAAAAATGGCCTTTTCATTTAAAGTTACCTGTTATTTCCCGTAAATCAAAGGCTGCTAAATATGTTTAATATTACATTTAAACAAAGGCTATCGTTTGGGGTGGATTAGGAAAACAAATGTGCCTTCCGGCTGGGTGGAATGAGGCAGTATAGGACATTAAGAGTTAATCAAATGCTCTAGGAACATTTAAAAAGCCAACAACACAATTCTCCCAGAATCGGAACTAGTTAAAACTCTATATAAAAAACATAGTTACCTCCAAAAAGCAAAATTAGTCCAAGATACTTTTTCCAAAAGGTTTAGTTTGTTAAGTAAAAATTTTGTGTCCTCTATTTTCTTAACAACTTTACTAATTCCATTTTCTTAAGTTCTTTTTTTTATCTTTCTCAGCAAAGAATTCATCTTTGTACATTTTACAGTATTTCATTAAATTGGAATTTATTCATTCAAGTATGACAATAGCAACCCAAAAAAGGCAATATCATTAATAAGTTAATTACTTTTATTACTATACTATAACAGAAGTACCCAGTCCATGACTGAACTAAAAGGATTTTAGGGACACCGGGGAGTAAGAGGAAAATAATTTAGCAAATTCCTTATCAAATTAAAAAAAAACAATTTGCTAAGAATTCACATTACAATATTTTTTTTTTTTGTTTTCTACATTTAAAATATTATTGAAAAAAAGTAACCCTAAAAACTTCTTTGTACATATGACATAAATTTGTATTAATTTCTTAATTGCTTGTTGAGTTAAACTGATAAAAAATGTATTCATCTAATTCTATTTTCTTTTTAACCCCTAAAAATTTAACAATAAAAGAAGAATGTGTCCTTATTTATAAGTCGAAAATTTTGCATATTAATTTAAATAAATTGTATATTCTATGAATTTATTTTTTTATTTATTTATTTATTATTTTTAAGTTTTAACTTACACTGATTAGAAATGATTATATTTTGTTCTAAGCAATAAGTCCTAATATGACAAAAATTCAAATTTACTTGCCTGTTGGGTGAGTGAAAAAAATGTATTTGTTTTTACAAAAAAAGCTAAGAATTAAAAATGTGTCCTTATCTGTAGGTGAGAAAATCCGGTAATTGTTTATTTTATGAATAGTTTATTTCTATTTTTTAAACTTTTTTTTGCATTTAAAATATTTTTATAAAAAGAATGTATCCCTAAACTCATAAATGACTTGAAATGTTATCTTTTTAAAGCCTAATTCTTAATTACCTGTTGAGTTACACTGATAAAAATGTTTTTGTTTATTTTCATTATTACTAAATTACAAAACAATACTTTTCAAAACGGCATTAAATTCAAATTTCGCATTATGCAATCTGTGTGATATTTAAACATTACGAGTCTTAAGAACTGAAGTGCTTTTTGGACTTACTTATAAAAAAATGTGAAGAGTTCCACAAATTGATTTCTAATCATTGTATTATATGATTTAATCATTAGAAATCAAAAACTAAATTTTCTACTTTTCCTTATTATAAATATATTAAAATGTATGCCCAATGACATTTCTTTTTTTAGTTATAAGTCGACACATACCAAAACAGACATGACTCCTGTATGCCTACTAAAACCTTTGTATAAACATTTATATTTAATAAATAAAATATATATATATATATATATGTGTGTGTGTGTTGAAAGGATAAATAAAGGAAAGAAAATGTTGAATGGATAAAATTGATTTAATTTGAGTTGCCAACACATCTTTGTATATGCATATATAAATGCTTTAAAAAGGCTGAATATTTTGTTCATTATCTTATTAAAAGGAGATAAAACCAAAAAAACAATGGAGGTGGGTTGAAAAAGAAACAAGTGAGCTACCTTGTTTCCATTTTTTTCTCTTTTCTCTTCACATACCCACCATTGTTTTCTTGGTTTTTATCTCCTTTTAATATGACAACAAAATATTCAGTCTTTTTAAAGCACTAATAAAATTTTGTACTCAATATATATATATATGTGTGTGTGTGTGTGTGTGTGTGTGTGTATGTATGTGTGTATATATATATATATATATATATATATATATATATATATATATATAGTGTGTGTGTGGTTAAATTTTTTTCTAATGATTAAAGAATAAAATAATATCCACTATCAATGTTTGACATCATAACAGTTTAAATTGAAACTTTCCTTTCTTTTCTTTGTCAGTATCATGCTTTATTGTTTATTTACAATCTTCAATTTGACTTTTTTCTGTTGATTCTTTTTTTCATTAGTCCTACTAAAATCTTGTTAATAAAATTTATAGCTTAAAAATTCATGAAATACCCCCCTTCCCCCCCCAAAAAAAAAGAAAATACTAGTAAAATAGTAATGAATATGTAAATTCTGTGATGACTTGTCTGAATAAGATAATCAAGTTCTTTTCATTCTTCTGAGTCACACGTTGTGTGTATGTGTGTGTGTCCCCCTCCAAAGTGCTGCCATTTCCCCTCTTGAACTTAAATGTCTGTCTGTTAGAGATAAAGTCAGAAATGAAAACTGTGAATGATGGAATCCATAAAGTTTTCTTAAGGAAAACGATCACTTACATAAACATATGAGTAAAAGAAGTAAACAAGAAACAGTTGGAAATATTGCTTTCATGCACCAATAGTCTATATTTGCTTAAAAGCCACCCTATCAGGCAGCAATTAAGTTAGATCCTACGAAGGGTCCAAGTTGGCCTTTACTTAGGCTAGATGGGCGGTTGGAGGAGCCCCCTCTGATTAATTGGCTGGTCATGTCAAGCCCTAGCGCCTATATGATTGTCCCAACCCTATTGCCCTCCACATTACCCTCTATATTACCCAGAGCTCCAGAATTGGAACTTCCCCTTCAGATTAGTTTGATTATATACATACATACACACCAACTGCCCTTTTATATATATGTATAGATATCTATATATATAAAAAGAAGTTTGGTATGTACGTGTCGACGTATAACTCCAAAATGGGAGGTCACTCAGATTCGAAATCTTGCATACACATTAATATTCTTCTAAATAAGAAACACCAAATTTGGTTATTGATTCTTACTAATTAAGGGATATAATTAATTAATTAAACCAAAATCAACCAATTTGTGGAACTGTCCGTATACCTGCTCCTGCTGCTAATAAAATATTGTTCGCTGCCTGCTTTCTATTGTAGTGATGCCAGCAGTTTAGTGAACAAATTTTTAGTGAACAAAATGGCAGTCTATGCTGTTCAGCTCGGAATCTCTTGCCTATTTATGGTCCAATCTTTAAAATATTTATATGGTTAGAAAGAAAAGAAAATAATCTTTCTAGATATGTAATTTGTATATGTTTTTATCCATAGAATTATTTTTTACAGTGAGTTTTAAAAAAATAAAATATTTTTCTTCAGACAGCAAAAGTGATTTTTTTTCATACTAAATTATAACGAAAAATCAAATCTTATTTATCACAATCTTTTTATTCCTATCTTTAAAATATTCATTTGGTTAGAAATAAAATAAGATAATTTTTCTAAATATGTAATTTGTATGTGTTTTCTATGAATTATTTTTTACAGTGAATTAAATAACAAATCAAATGAAAACTTTTAACATTAACTCAACTTTTTTTATTAATACTTTGATTTTAGAATAATCAATATAACTAAAATCTTTTTTGTAAGAAACTATTCATAAAGTAAACATTAAATGAACACATGAAATAAGGTAATGTTTACTTATTAGCTACTTTGTTACTTTTCAGAGAAAGAAATAAATTGAACTGATAAATTCATATCTACAAAAGAGTTTTAAATAAATAAAACACTATTATAAACAAAAAAAAAATGGAATATGGACAATTGTAAATATTTAATTCTTACTCCTCAACAGAGGTGCGGTCAGCGTATTGTACAGTCCCAGCGGACAGACCTAAATAAATAAGGAAGTTTAATACATAGCTCCTTTAAATTATTACTTTTTTTAGGGGTAAAAATAAAATTAACTAAACAAATTTATTTTTATCACTTTAACGCAACAAGCAATTGAATTTTTGTCATATATACAAAGTTTTTGAAAACACTCAAGTTTAGGAATACATTTAAAAAAAATATTTTAAATGTAAACAAAAAGAAAAATATTTCCTAAAATAAACAAACATTGTACTATAAGAATTATCAGCAATTTTAAAAAATTTGATTAAGCATTTTCCTCTCTTTTTTAAAAAATTTGATAAAACGTTTTCTTTCTCCCTCCCTCTGTGGTGTTTCGAATTTTTTAAAAAGTCCGGTCATCCTATTATAATGGAGATTGTGTGTTTTTCTGTCTGTAACCGAAACTAAATCACTACTCAAGTCACAATTCCCTTAGTAATTGACGTCACATTCACCATGAATTTATTTTAATTTTAACTCAATTATTAATAAAATTGTTTTACATTATTAATACTGTTAACCATATCTACATATTAATAACATGCTATTATATTTATATATACAACAAAATAGCGGTTTACAGTGTGAACAGGAAGGCTAATTTGCATATTGATATTTAAAATGTGATTAGTATTATTGATTTCTTACTATTTGGTTTTATTTTAATGAATATAAACAAAAATCTCTTCAATGAATCTTAAATGAAATCCATTAACAAGATGAAATAACTCATTTTATTCTTTACTTCCTCTTATAACTAAATACTTAAATTAGAAAAAATAACAATGAAAGATGAGAGTGATGGAAGAGTAAGTTTCAGTTGTTCCATTTTTTATTATACTCCCTCTGTTTCAAATCTTTTTATCTGTATTCTTATTTAGTTTCATTAGCCTTTCTAATTTAATACAATATTTTATTACATTAAAACTTAAATACTTGCACCTGGAGGGTGCATATATTTGCTAGTGTTAATAATGTGTAAGAAATAGGGAAAAAAAGATTTATTTTTAGGTTTTTAAATTACTTTTAATTTATTTTCAAGGAAAGTTTCTACTTTTCATTGTCTGATATTGTTTTTTGTAGACAGTTTTCTAGAATTTTCCTTTCATATGAAAATTAGTGGGATAAACAGTTTTAATGTTTATTATTGTTTACCTATTCAGTTTCCTCTCTCTCCCTTTCTGTTTTATTCCTTTTTTATTCTTGTATCTGTTTTCTTATTGATTCTTCTATTCATTGCATCAGTTGATTTACCTCAACCAGCTTCTTTATTTTATATATATATATATATATATATATATATGGAGAGGGAGATGTCTTTTTAAAAAGATCCTTGATTGCTAAATTATTTCCTCTAGAAATAGCTGTTTAATTACCTGTTAGCTTTACGTGTATTCTTTTAATTTGTGCAATTTTCAATGCTGCGTGTCAGCCTGGGGTTAAGGAGTTTAGAATCTTTTATCTGTAATCAATGTAAAACAGACTTACAAAAGTGTCGTCTATAGAAAATAAAAGTAATGTAAAAGATATATAAGAATACAGTTTTCTTTTCATAATCATGTTAATTTGATAATTTTAATCAAACTTTTACATTTAATACAAAATAATGAGACCCATTATGAAATTAATTTAATATTTATTAAGCCTTAATACTTTGCTTCTAAGAATTTAATGATTTTGTAAATTGCCTTGCTGCATACCTTTTTTTTTCTTTTTTTTTTTTCTTTTTTTTTTTTAAATGTAAATTCTTGTTCTTTTGCATCTAATAATGAAGTCTGGTTTTAATTTTAAATTATTTCTTGAAATTTCTGAATCTGTGAATTAGTTCAGAAAATAAGCACAATGTATTTTTTTTTTTTTTTTTTAAATTAAGGATATAATCTGATTTAAATGGTTAAATTAAAGGTTACAAATATATTGTTTACAAAGTAACAAATTTTGAATTATATGGATTATTCGGACTATTGTCCTCATCTTTATTGTTATATACACAATATTTTGGCCGAAGTGACCTCCGGTCTTTTTCAGGTGTTTCTTCTTGAACTCTGGAACCTTCTTGTTAAACTTGAGAACCTTCATGGAACTTCAAACCAAACCCTTTATTCAATCCATGGGGCTAGACTATTCTCATTCCGTTAACCATGACCAGGTAAAGTGTTTAGCTATGTTAAGTATTCTATGTTGCTATCATTTTGGCCAGGATTGAACCTGCAACTTACTGATTATTGTCACTTAAAACTGTATTAACTCAACCCTTATATCTGTTGCGCTATGGTCACATTGGTTGAAATGTATATATAACAAAGATGAGAACAATAATCTCAAAAATTCAAGAATATAAATGGAGAACTTTATTGCTCCCCTCCAAACTTTAGAATTGTAATTATAAGGTGATGATGTGATGGTTAAATTTTCACATTGAAAACACCGGTTACCGCTAAATCACTGAAGTTAAGCAGCAATGAGTCTGTTCATTGGATAATCATTTAAGCAACAGCAGGTACCCGAGTCCTTTGTTTATAAAAAATGACTTGATTCAGCATTAAATGACCCAAAGAGGGTTGATATGCCCTAAAACAAACAACCAATTTTCGTTTATCAACAAAATTGGTTTAACAGTTACTGTGAAAATAAGACAAGGCTTATATTTTTATATTTTCATTCTGAAATATAACACTAGAGCTTATTTTCGGGGGGGGGGGGGTCTTATTCTTCATATATCAAAAAACGACATTACGAAAGTAGAAAATTACAAAATTCTAAATAAACAGAAATTATGAAAAACGATCTACTATTTACCATTAACATGTTTTTTTTTATTAAAAAAACTCATTAATGACATTATTCATTAAAAAATAATCATATCATCATCGTCTGGAATGGTATTGTGAAGAATGCTTGTTTCTTTCGTCTGTCAACTGGGTGTATTTTAAGGGGAGGGCTTATATTAAAATCATCCTGAAAAATCAAGGTAGGTCTTTTGCAGGGAGATATGGTATAAATCTTTTAAGTGTTATGCATTATGTGAACTTTTAAGGTGTATACAAATATGTCAAAGACAAGATGAAATGGTAATTATTGCCTTAAGCATTTCCTCTAGAGCAATACTAAAGAACTTGATATGTCAGGGATTTATATGCTGTTTTATTTCCTTATATTAGAAGTTACAATTTTTGACACGTGTGTGTGTGGTTGAGAATAGTGGAAAATGTGGACAAAAAACAGTACAAACAAGCAGTAGATTTAGTGGAATATTTTGTTTCATGTTGAGTGAAACATCTTCAACCTTTATTGTAAGTTGTACCAATGTTCAATAAAGGCTGAAGTTGTTTCACTCAACGTGAAACGAAATATTCCACTAAATCTACTGCTTGTTTGTGCTGTTTTTTGTCCACATTTTTTCCTCCTATCCTCATTATATATATATATATATATATATATATATAATCAGGAAAGCTTGGCTATTTTGTTTCAAAAACATCCTTCTTAATTTGACTATGTAAACATCTATATGCAATATCATCATATCAGTATTTTATTTTTCCTGCTGATAAGTTAAAATTTAGGCTTCAGATTTCCTTTCCTTTTCAGAGTTTCAGTAAATATTCTGTTCAATTTGTAAAATTCAAAGAACGAAGGGCGTTTTTTTTTTTGGGGGGGTAGATAATAGATAATTCTGCTAAACTGTTTAAAAGATTTGTACCTAGTTTTGCAAGCATAGCTAACAAGAGCAAAATTACAACCCTCTCAGTGGGAGCGAGGGGGGGTTATAATATATGTCAACTGTATTCTCTGCAGATAAGCAAGAAACCCCACCTGGGTGAGGGGTCCTGGGATGACACTGCATCTGGTGATGAGGCTCCAGATCTTGAGCTCTGTAGAGTGTGAAATTACCCTTCATTGCCATTACTTCCAGGTTCACACTGACCTGGAGTGGTAGTACCTGTTAGGGTCCCATATATGGGTCTAATAGTATTTGTATTTGGTTGTACTTGAGATTCTATTGCTGAGTTCAAAAGATTTTTAACTATACAAATCTGAATCTGAATGCAATTCCCTAACCTAGGCATAAAATAACCCTAGATAAGTTGACATGCCGTTAAAAATCAATCAATAGAACAGAATTAAATATCAAAGGCCAGTTTTCTTAATGTCAAACATTTACTAAGGTTAGTTGGGGGTACAAGGTCAGAAGTATAGGGTAATCAGTAAGAATTAAACTCACTACCAATTCTACTCAGCTAGACTAGCTTGATAACCATTATACCATTCATCGCTCTCATCCTTTTGCCAAGTGTCCTGAGTATGACATTAAACTATCTGATGGTGAAGTTCCAATTCTGGAGCTCTGGGGAATGTGGAGTACCCCTTCATCACCATTGCTCCCGGAGTGGGAGTACCTATGGGTTAAATAGATAAAAAAATGATTTGTATTATTTAGACTATTGTCCTCATTATATACATAACATTTCAGCTGAGAGAAGTAGTGGTAGTACCTGTTAGGGTCCCATCTCTGGGTTAAATAGAAAAAAATGTTTTTTTTTTTTTTAATTTTCATTACCCATCAAGAATGAATAAAACAAAATGTCTTCAGCATAAAATAACCCAACAGGGTTGACATGCCATAAAATCCAACCAACTTTGTGCCAAACAAATGTAGTATTACCATTCATTCTCAGAAGAAAAGGTTTAAAGTACCTAAAATTCAGAATTGTTATTTAACTTCTTGAAAATAGACTGATTTCAAATTATTCTCAAAAAAGAAATTAATTTTTATTTTATTTAACTTTTCAATCTATAAAACAAATTCTTGTAAATAATAGAAATATAAAATGGTCTTTTAATTGGCTTTTCTTCTTTAAGCAAAATGCCACTGTTGCTTTTGCTGCTGCTGATGATGATGGTGGTATACAATAGATTCACAAAGGTACTGTTGTTTATCATCCATAATTAGTCTGTGATGTTCATCCAGGTGTTGATGATAGTGTTTGGAAAGGGTCTTACCTGGTTTGCTCTCTAGACAAAGATGAAGTAGATGGGGAGATTGAGATATCATATTGCTACTTCACATTTAGATAAAGAAAGAAATCAACAAAAATCATATAACAAGGTAAGTTTCCAAAAATACCTAGGAGGAGGGAGATGGGGGAAAGAGAAGGGAGCAGTGTGAAGGGTAAATCCTCACTGCATCTTGTACTATTTGAAATGTCAGTCTCCTTTTTTGCTTCAGAATAAGCTTACCTTATCTGTTTACAGGTGTATAGCCTTGCTAGTAGGCAAACAATAACATACAGTTATGGTATCACACAGCATTTTCTCTTTTGCAGTTAATACCAATGCTGAAGAAGGGGTATTGCATTCTGGCTTAGCTGATCATAGTTCATGTAGGGCCTTTCAATTTGGGATTTTTGAATAAGATATTCCTTGAATTTATTCATTAGACAACAGAAGGCAAGAAGGAAAAAAAAAAATTTACTAACCCTGTTCACCATGGGTAGGATTTGACACAAGGTCACAAATATGGAGTATCCAGTGAGGATCGAACTTACTATTTGGTAGTAATGGATCTGAGACTAGCTTGTTAAGCGTTACACCAAAATGGAATGTTGCCTATGTAACAAAAATCTGTTTTATCCATAAAATAATCTTCTTTTATCTAAAGATCAATAATATCTGCCTCAATGTTTACTTTCCAGTTAAGCCCGGATTCGACTCCGCATATTGTTATAAAGGATAAACCGGCGGATAAACCAACTCCACACATTGTTATAAAAGATAAAGCAGTGGATAAACCAACTCCGCATATTGTTATTGAAGAAAAACCAAGATTGGAAGTGTCCAAGACTTCCCATTCTCTTTCCGTTGTACCAAATGACAAACCTGTGCATATCTCTTCTTATTACAGATACATTGGCCAAAAAGATTCGGTAACAATAAGTGTCTGGAATCACAAGAAAATTCACAAGAAACAAGGTGCTGGATTTTTAGGATGTGTTCGTATAATGTCAAATACAATCCAACAGTTGAAAGACACAGGCTGTGAGTATATTTTAACTTTTTCTTACACCCAAACTCCATATTATTAATATTATAATGTGTGTGTGTGTGTGTGGAAAAATGTAGAAAAACACAAAGTGTGCCAAAGAATTAATATTTATTCATGACTTCTACATTTTTCCACATACTGTCGGATTGATTTCCCAGTTTTATGTGTGTGTGCGTGATATATATATATATATATATTATATATATATATATATATATATTTTTGTTGTTATTGTAAGGGTTTTGCATATTTGTTATAAGAAATAAAGTAAAAGTACTTGCTTTTTTTTTTTTTTTTTTTTTTTTTTTTTTTTCTTTTTTTTTTAAGCATAAGATGGTGGATGTCCAAGTTAAAATAAACTAATGTTTAAGAAATACTGTAAACTTAACTATCATACAACAGTTCTCCTTAGTAAATTATTTTTTTAATAATTTGTAACTTGAAAACCATCTTCCAATGAAAAAAACCATTGACTTTAAAAAAAAAAAAAAAAATTACATTAACGATTTTACTACCTTAGTCAGGCAATAAAATAATGAGTATATATATCTCTACACCACATTATTACTTATGCTTTGAATTCAGACATAATTGGTAAGTCTACAGTTTTTCTTAAACATTATTTTATTTTAACTCATGTTTTCATGCTTAAAAAAAGGAAAAGAAAAGAAAACAGTACTTTTACTTTGTTTTTAATAACATGTATGTATGTATATATATATATATATATATATATATATATATAATATAGCCCCTTCCCCAATTGTATGTATTAATTTAAAAAAAAAATTTTTTTATTTATTCTCCTCTGTAATAGCTAAAATTTAAATCAATCTTATTGTCCAGGTTAAAAGCATGGTAAGGATAACCTGAAGCCAAACTTTTTTTTTATGCAGGCATCATTGGGGAACAAAGAAAGTTTTGATAAACAGGTCAAAGCCTGGCCTGTTTATGAAAACTATTCTCATTCCTAAATAATACTTGCATCAGAAAAATTAGATATAAAAAATATTTGGCTTTGGGTTATCCTTACCAATTTGATGAATTTTCATCATGATTTGATATTGTAAATGAAAATTAACAAAAGGTTAGAAGCTACTAGAAACACAGAAAATTAAGATACATTTTTGTACAATTGATTTGTTAGAAATATTTTCTCAGTTGTCTGAATAAACACATTAACACACACACACAAAAAGATAAAACTTATGTTTTGGTCTTCTGTTCATACCAAATACTCAAAATGATGTGAATGTATTTCTATATTTGATGGTGTATAAGACCTTCCCGTTTACCCACAAAAAGAAAAATGTCTCAAAAGATGCATCTGAGCCTTATATTTAAAATTGATATATCTGATAGGATAATATTATGCAAATGTTGTGGAATATCACTACTTGTATGTAGCCTAACTTTATAATAATATAATGTTAAATGTAAATGGTTGGGGGGGGGGGTCTTATGCCAACACATGATAATAGGTTACCTATTATAGCTGGGAGCAACTAAAAAAAAAAAAAAAAACCCCTCCCCCCAGACCTGATTAATTTTCTCACTAAACATGAGAATGAGATAGAAATCATTAAATAACTCTAAGGCAATTTAGAGCTATCATAAAATAATTGAAAATTAACATTAAAATCTTATTACACACACACAATTGCTGTTGCTAATAATTTTATAATGTCATTCCTAACTATCTTTTTCTTTATTGCATAAATATGAACATGCCATAATTATCTTTTTAACAAAAGAACTTTTTTCTCAACCATTGTTGTTTTTTGTTGTTGTTTTTTTTTTTTTTGTTTTTTGTTTTTTCCTGGTTATTTTTTACTTTTCTGTTATGTTGCTAGAGACTTTTTTTTTTTTTTCTTAGACATTTCTATGAAATTCAAGTTAACAGTAAAAAAAAAAAAAAAATCAAATTAAAATAATTAAAAATTAAAATGAAACCATTGCCATATTTTCCTTGGGGGGAAAAAACCAACAAAAAAAAAAACAAAAAACCTATCAGTATTCTGCTGAAATCAGATCTAAACATGTTAATGGTGTTAATTTGCATAAAAATGAAATTTTTTATCCTTTAATCCAACTATTATTTCATTTTCATTTTGTATTTTCTAATTTTCTTCTTGAAATTAAAAAATCAAAAAACAAATTTGTTTTTTAAATATCATTTTTCAATTCGTAGATTTATTTGCAAGGTAATTTCAAGAAATACTTATGTATTAAGACATAATTTTATAACATTTCATTTTCTTTGTCGTGTGTTACTTTTGCCCTTGCCTCCAAAATAAATATGATGATCATAAAATCATTGCTGAAACATAAATATATCAAAGAATATTCTTAAAGTATCTCACTAACACTAAAACATGTTATAATTAGAAATACAAACACATCTCTTTAGAAATAAATAATAATAGAAAAGGCAATTATCATACTGAAATTAATACAAATAAAATCCTATAATTAGTTATTACAAAATAAATTAAAGATGAAATTATTTTATTTAGCATTATTTTTATTATTGTTGTGTGTATTGCAATTTTTTTTCTTTTTCAAGCTATTGCATATAGAAAATTCTCATTGCTATCCCCCTCTCTTTTTTTTTTGTTACTTGTTCAATAGAATTTAAAATATCCAAATTAATATAAGGTTAATAAATGCTTAATCAGCAAAATTTCAACTTCAGAATATTGATCAGCAATTAATCAACATTTCTGATTTGTAAGCATTTACTATTTATGAATTATAGATTGAAAATTTATTGTCTTTATTTATGTAAATAAATTCCTTACTATACTCTCTCTCTCTCTCTTTTAAAAACTATCTATATATTAATATGTTGTTCCTTAATCTTCTGATCATTACCATTTTCCAACACCTTTGGTTAAAAATGAGACCACCCAAATCATCCAAGATGAAATGCAAAAATGTAAATCCTGATAGTCTGGTATTGCTTATCTGCCAAATTCTTATTTCTTATGAGTGTCATCACCTCAGCTAAATAATGGACCATTATGTTTTTATTATAAAGAAAGGGAAGAAAAAGGACATGCTACACAGAAAAAATATAATAAGAAAGAAATAGTAGGGGAGGGGGGTGCGCTGAAGGAATAACGCTAATCTGTTTCAATCGAACATAATGAAAAGGAAAGCGGGGTGAGAGTTAAATCAAGATTATTATACTTTTTACATATTGAAGCATTTTTGCAATCAAACATAATGATTAAATTATCATACTGTGGTATATCCACAGGTCCTACTAATTTAAAATAATCTCCATTAAAAAAATAAAAACCTGGCTTAAGGGATAGAATATATACCTAGGAATTTTTTTTTTTTTTTTTATATTAAAGCAGTGAATTATTTCTTATACTTTCTGTTGATCTGGGAGAAGAAAACTCCATTTATCTGTTGCTTTCTAAATATGTATATCAGAATAGTACACTTCTGCAAATATTTATGAATGGGGGTTTAAATGTGAATGAATAAGCATGCTGTGTTTAGGTAGGCTACCCTCTAAAGGGTTGTGTGTGTGAGAGAGAGGAAAATTGTAGGTTTTTAAAACCTTGACTACCTACCAGCCAGACATTGAAGCACCCAGGAAAACATAAAGTTAGTTGTCTGACTACTAAGCATAAATGTAAGAAACGAGGAGGAAGAATTTGAAAAGATTCACTGTGCGTCTCTTTTACACTGTGCAGTATCTTTATTAAAAGACTTCATTATTCTCTACACACAGATTCTTCTTCTTCTTCTTCTTCTTATTATTATTATTATTATTATTTATTATAACCTCAAAGTTAAGATTTGATTTTGAATGTCTGCTAATCTGTAGGATGCTTTGCTTTTTGAACTTGAAAATAAATGGGGGGGGGGTGAAATAAATTCATTACATTATATCAATTTTAGGTTTAGATTTTAGCTCAGTCAGTGGAGCACCAGCCGTGGAATCACAAGGTTTTGAGTTCAAGACTGGTCCTCACTAACCCAGTGTATGAGTGGCACAGATTGATAATCTGATCTATGCAGTAAAGTGGGAAGTTGATGGTAGGTGTGGTGCTCCACCTCAGAAAAAAGAAAAAAAAGAAACAATCTCTCTGTTCTAGCACTAGAGAAAAGGGAATATACTCCCTAGCTGTCTGTCTAATACCAACAATAGGCCACTTCACCAATTTTATATATATATATATATATATATATATATATCGTGGTAGAAAAGGTTTTCTACAACTATCAATGCTCTGTTTTATGAAATATATTGAGCACATTTTTTGATTAGCTTACTAATGCTACTACAGTGAAAATTCTTGAGAGCAGTTGAACAATATATATGTGTGTGTGTGTGTCTCCTCATTGACCCCCTCCCCCCCAAAAAAAGATAAAATAAAAGATTTTCTCTGCGAAATGATAAAAAATTGAATATTAGATTTTATTTTAATAATGATAATGAAATTACTGTGTATGGTACTCGCGTGCACTGCAACTCCTCAAAGATTCATGTATAGTACATAGAATGATATACTAATATCAGGAAAATAAACACACACGTGTGTGTATGCATGCATGTAGGGGTGGGGGGCAGATATCAAGTATTTATTTTAATACTACATTAGAAATAATCCATTTCCATAGTGTTAATATTTAATATTACTATTTAATTCTTTACATTTCTTACTAGTTATAATGTCAAAGATTTCTTTTTGAACTTCTTTGTCTACATTCATCTTTAGTGATGAGTATATTTATGTAAAATAATCCAGTATAACTCTTATGATTTAGTTTTTCATTACCCATAAAACTGACTTATTCAGAATGCTTTGTTCTGAGCCTGAAATTTAAAACCATTGCCACCATCCTTACTTTGTTAAAAGGGTTTTAGTAAGACATATGTTGTAACACTGGTAATGTTTATAAGATTTGTTTCATCTAACACTTGAAACCTTCTCTTGTTTGTTCACTGCAATCAGATTGTTCATTTGACTGCAATGGTTTGTGTGTGTGTGTGTATGTGGGGGGGGGGCTTGGCAGATCTTTTCTTTTAACTCTTTTTATATTTTAAAATCCTTATCTAAATCTGGGAGAAAGAACATCTATCTATCTATACATGTATAAAGGGCAGTGGTATGTATATGTATGTCTGGAGGAAACTTCGAAAATAAAATGATTAACGACAAAGTATATATATATATATATATATATATATATATATATATATATATATATACACACACACATTAAATATCACCAGAGCTTGGTTTTTGAGCAAAAATAAGAGATTTGATTTATATTCGTGAAGATAATTTAAAAAAATAAAATTTAAATGATAACAGCATGGATTTTTTTTTTTTTTTTCATTTGATATTTTAGATAGACATTAACATTTCTTTTCAGAGTACCTGGATCAATGCAAGGTCTATTTTTTTTATATAAGGATTTAAATGGGGCATCCCACGGGGATTCAACTCACGATTCAGTAATAATGGATCTGTGGGACTAACTTAAAAAAATCTCCCTCTACCCAGGCGACGCTAGTATAAATAAAAGACAGTTTGTGTGTGTGTGTGTGTGTATGTATGCAGTGGTGCTGGTACATTTTTGATTTAGTGCATCCTGGGACACACAGATTTGTTTTGAATGAGTCCCTGGGAAAATTTATAAGTCCCAACTAAAGCCATCTAACTCCTACCTTGTAACCTATCCTCTGTAATTAATTTCTAAAAAAAACTATTGAAATGTATTTACAGTTAGCTTGAAATGGTGAGGGAAGAAAAAAGAAAAACACTGGTACACATGGATATGATTTTAATGCGTCCTTTTAGATTTTTGTGCATCAGGGATACACGATGCGTACCTATCAGTATCTGTATGTATCTCTGTCAAGATGAAACAACAAAAATAAAACATTGACGACAAAGTTAACATGTATACACATTAAATATCACCGGTTCTTGGTTTTTGTGCAAAAATTATGAAGATTTGATTTATATTTATGGGATATTTAAAAATAAAATATACATAGAAATATCATTGAAATTCTACTTAAACATGTCCAGTATTTGTAAATCTCAAAAAATAAACAAATCAATACACCAGGGTTTTTTGCCCCCCAGGAGACACTGGGTAGCTGCTTCTAGTCTCTAATAAATTTTGATATACTGCTGGATTCCACTGTTGGACTTAAAATAGGTCGTATATGCTAAGTTAATTGTCATCTATTCATACATGTATAAAGGGCAGTTAGTGTGTGTGGGGGGGGGGATGGAGGAAATTTTAAGTGGAAATCATCATTTGATCCATCTGATAGGACGTCCTTCCTATGTCATATTTGCATCAAACTTTGTGGATCTGCAGCGGGTTTGATGAGTCATTTGAGGGCTCTTGAGAGAAAAGGTTCTGGAGGTGGGGTTATAGGATAATGAGGGACGGCATTGATCTGTAAAGATTATGCTATTGCTATATGTCTGGATGAAACTACAAAAATAAAACAATGACAAAGTAAATATATATAAACTTTGAATATCACCAGTTTTTGCTTTTTGTGCAAAATTATGATTTATATTCAAAGATATTTAAAAATTAAAATATACATAGAAATAGCATTGAAATTCTACTTAGAAATGTCCAGCACTTTTCAAAATTAAACAATCAATAAACCAGGTTTTTTTGGGGGGTTTTTTCCCCTCTCTCTCCAGGCGATGGTGGGTAGCCACTTTTAGTTTTAATATCAACAAAAGAAGAAAAAAATTATGATGAATTTGCAAGTTTATAATAAATTAAGATGGTGATATCCTTCCAACTCTTTTTTTTTTTTTTATTATTATTTATTCATCTTTATTTATTTATTTATTTTATTTATTTATTTTTTTTTTTTTTTTCATTCCAGTTTTTTGTTTCTGCTTATTAAAAGAATTATTTATATTTTGTTTTTAGTTAATCTTTACAACTTTCCTCATCAAGCTGAGATTTTTAATTACTTATAGAAATATGTATAATGCCATCTGTTGTTACTTGTAGTCAGTTCTTTTCTAGTTGTGTTATAACTAAATTGCTAGACTGTAAAATTACTATTTCCTTTCTGTTAGGAGAAAGTCTTGGTGACTTTCCAATCTATGAATATAATGAACGCTAACTTTTTTTCTCTTTGTTTCTTTGTTCATGATGTCTACTATGATGAAAGTGGAGGTATTTACCTAACACGTTTGCCATGGTTAGAATATGACACAAGACTGCAAGTATGGGGCATACAGCAAGAATCAAACTCGTTATTTAGTAGTAAGAGATCTACACAGCTAGCTTGCACCACAATGGGAAGGTATGATGAAACTAGTTTCTGTGCACTTCTCTCCAGAACTTCTGTTCCATTCTGACCTGTTAGGGTCCCATCTGTGGGTTAAATAGAAAAAAAAATTATTCTTTAAAAAAAATGTGTTTGAAGAAAAAAATTACACACAAAAAAATTGAGTTTAAGAAAATTGAGTCCTATTAAGAATGAATAAAGCAAAATATCTTCAGCATAAAATAACCCAATAAGGGTTGACATGCCGTAAAATCCAACCAGCCAGAACTTCTGCCTATAATCACTGTATACTACTATACCTATGGGAGTATCCTGTCATGGTATAATAGTTAGCAACCTAGTCTCGCGCATCCATTACTACTGAATAGTGAGTTCATCTCTCACTGGATGTCCCATACTTGCAACCTTGTGCCACATCCTACCCATGGCACATGGGTTGGATAAATTCCTACTGCAGTACTTATGGAAATATAATATTAACTAGCAGGACCTGTGGATATCACAGTATGATAATTTAATTATCACAACATTTGATATGTTTACTTAAGAGCTATTGCTGAATAATTCAATCTCTTTTGTCTTTTCATCTTTTCATTATGTTCAATTGAAATAGATTAGTGTTATCGCTTCTGCGTGTTCACTCTCTCTCTCTCTTCTCTCTTTGCTCTAATCTTTCTTTCTTTTTTATATTTTTTCTGTATATATGTCCTTTTTCTTCCCTTTAAAAAAAGATTTAAAAAGTTAAAAATGAAAATAGTTTTAGTTTTTCTGATCTTGTATTCATTTTGAAGAAGTATTAGATTTTTTACTCTTCAAAATAACTTAGTTGATTTGCATATTACACAACTTATAGTTTTTAAAATAACTGGGACATTCAAGGGTACTTACACTAGGTTCCTAGGCAGAAATGTCAATCTATATATTAATACCCATGTTTCCTTAATTGTATGACTGTTATCATCTTGCAACAGCCTCTGGGTAAGAATGAGACTGTCCAAATCATTCAAGATGAAATGGGAAAAAATGTTAATCCTGATTATCTGATGTTGCTTATCTGCTTAATTCTTATTTCTTATGAGTGTTGTCAACTCAGCTACATAATGGACCATTCTGTTTTTATTATAAAGAAAGGGGAAGAAAAAGGACACACCACACAGAAAGAATATTAGTAGAAAGAAAGAGTAGGGGAAAGATAGAGAGAGGGTGTGAGCACGTGGAACTGATAACACTAATCAGTTTCAATCGAACATGAAATAGTGAAATTAAGAAGGGAAAAAAAAAAAACAAGTGAGAATTAAATCAAGATTACTTTTTACATATTGAACTATTTTGCAATAGCTCTTAAGTAAACCTATCAAATGTAAGAATTGAAGTATTATACTGTGGTATATCCACAGGTCCTGATAGTCTATACATAACCTCATTATTTGTTACTAGAACTAGTTTATGTAATATTCTACCCAGGGGCTGGAATTTTGGGCTAAAAAGCTCTTGGGCTACAGCCCATTCTATCCCATATATAAATCCAGCACTGACTCTACCCAAACAGTTATATACCCACTCAATATCTCTGGTATATAATGGGGGACAGAGAGGATGAGATGATGATGATGAGAGGTGGGGGTGCTCTTACGTTAACTTGGCTACAATTTGTTGGTCGCCATATTCTTCTCGGGCTGATTCTTTGGGTTGTTTCTTCTTTCTTATTCGGGCTCATTTCTTCGGGCTGGTCATTTCTTATTTAAATGAATCAACAAGACTTAGTTGTTTTTCTTAAGTCTTTTATTTAAAACAACCTTACTTATAAAGATTCAACTGCACAGTGAGTGCGACTCCGAGAGAAGTCCACTCTCTTCAAATGCCTAGTTGCATCTAAACTATCTCATGCCTGTATTGCGTGCTACCGGAAGGTCAAGTGAAATATCACCAGTTGCTAATCACTGGCCATGGTAACTTTCCACTGAACCCTCCATTATTTTGAATTTAATGAACTCTTGAATGAAAAATATTCTTACTACAGTATGTACATAATTCATTGGAAACGCACTCCTATGTACTCAAACACGAACAACAACCACAGTGTGAAACATGTCAAACACCTTTGACTGTTAAACACTTATTCATGGAATGCAGGTTTTTTGTTCACACCAGAAACCGTTATTTTAATGCAAACAATATGAAAGATCTATTTGAAAATGTCAACATGGAGGACATTCTGTCCTTTTTAAGGGAAATAAAATTATACCATAGAATATAGACATGAACTTAATCAATACCATACAACATGATCCCCAATGGTACTAACACATTGTTAAAACCAATTGCTAAAAAAGTATAGATATAAATACACAGCATATATTACTTCCTAACTTCGTTAAGCAGGACATAACCCCAGATGGGTTGATATGCCGTTAAAATCAATCAACCAACCAACATAACAAAACAATTTTTTTTTTAGTTTCTGAATATTTTTTCATGGTCACATTGAACCTCTTGATTTATTGCCATTTTATTTTATATTATCCCAATTTTTTTAAAAATCTAGCATGAGATGTTTTGAAAATAAAAGAAATATATATACATTTATACAATTAATAATCAAATTTGGAAGAATCTAATTACATATATACTAACTTTTAAAATTATCTTGTATAGTAGGTGTTTTTTCTTAACCTCTTTATTTGAACCAAAATTTTAACCATGAAAGACCTAAGTAATCCAACATATTAATAGATACAGCTTTAATATCTTTTAAATACATTTTCTCTTGCTACTGTATTAAGTCTAGTTTAATCAACACTTATATGACAAATTCATAGAATGGCTACTACAAATGCAGCAACAGTGCCACCGCTAACAAAGTCTTTTATCAGATAATGGTCCTTGGGTCAGGCATTGTTTCAGGGTTGTGAAGAATCATAATCACTGATATTAATAAAGGGCACTCCAACAGTACCTCATGATATCACCAAAATTTGTTAGTTTTACATCACAATGACAGATCCATTCAGCTTCTGCACACTGATCTTGGAGCCTCTTGATAGATTTTTGTTGTTCTGTTGGTGACTGTTGTCAGATATGCAGAAGTTGAATTGGCAATAAAACCTTGGCAACAAACTTCAATACAAGCATAGACCTTCTTTTATATATATATATATATATATATATATATATATATATATATATATACACACACACACATACGTGCATACCAGCTTAAAAGCCACCCTATTGTGTGTGTTCTATTGCTGCTCTAGCATTTCTGTTGTAGTAGCATTGGTAATTTATCCAAAAAGTGGTCTATGTATATTTCATAAAAATTGAGCATTGATAGTTGTAGAAAAATTTTGTGTCTACCACGGTTTTGGTACCTACAAGACCTCTTCAGGATAATCATAATTATCCTGAAAAGATTTCATAAGTATTGAAACTGGTAGATACATACAAAATTTTTACAACTATATATATATATATATATATATATATATATATATATATATATATATATATATATATATATATATATATATATAATTTAAATTGGAGTAGCAGACATGAAGTCAATGGCACTTAGTTTTTCGCCTATGTGATTTTCAAACCATTTATTGAACACTTATTACTTATAGATATAGAAAACTATATTATTATTATATATATAGTGATGCTGATAGCTTTTTAATTTAGTGCATCCTGGGATGCACATATTTGCTTTGAATGAGTCCGAGAAAATGTCTGGGTTTCAACTAAAGCTAACTCCTACTTTGTAACCTATCCTGTGTAATTCATTTCTAAGAAACTATTGAAATGTATTTACAGTTAGCTTGAAATGGTGAGGGAAGAAAAAAGAAAAACACTGCGATGCATTAATATGATTTTACTGCATCTTTTTAGATTTTTGTGCGTTAGGGACGCAGGACGCGTCCCTATCACCGTGTGTGTATGTGTGCGTATATATGTATATATATATCAACATCAAGTGTGAAATAACTGTTTTAAATCTTGACAAGCAGTTCTTCCAGGGATAATTAGTATACAAATACATACTAATTTTTTAGTATCAGTTGAGGGCAATTCCTAATGACTTTTTTGTGAGTAAAATATTGTTTCTTACCTGTTTTATTTTATTTTTTTCCCCTCCAGTTCAACAGTTGGAACTGCAGAAAAGAAATGCTGATGATCCTGAACAGTTACGAGGTCAAATCATTATAAGTCTTATATCTCGTGATAAAGGCAACTCCTTACCAGCTATCACTGATACTCCCTCAATTACAAATGATGCCAATGAACTTCCTGAAGGGTAAATATTTATATTTTCAATTTCTTATTTTTTTTCATATCTTACAATGTCTTACTCTTTTTGACTAAACTTTTGAGCTTAAATAAAATTAAAATAGATATAAAATTTGTCTAAAATAATTTCTCTTTATATTCTTCCAAGGATGTTTAGACTTTTATTTTTGTTTTAAATACAAAAGCTCCTCTGTGTGTGTGTGCGTGCGTGTGTCTTCAGGATTTTCTTAATTGTTTTTGTTGTGTAACGTTATTAATTTGGCACGTCATTGTGATGTTGTTTTTGTGTCTTGTCTTTATTGTCACTAAAAAATGTTTTCCCCCTTTGTTCAAAATGTGTCTTCAGGATTTTCTTAATTGTTATTTTTTAATCATGAAAGCTTCTTTTGGATTTTTAAAAATTCATTTTTGGGTAATTTTGATCTTTTATCATCCCAGCCTCCTGCCCTAAGTTACGCTACATTTAAACATGCTGGCTTCAGGCAAATTTCCAGCCCAAGCTAGATATTTTCTAAGTCGTTTTTTGTTGTCATTAATGTAGATATTTACACCCCACCCACATTTTTTATTTGCAAATCAATGTAGACATTTACACCCCTCAATGTTTTTCTTGGTTGCATTTGTACAAATTTTGATTTGAATTTTTTACAAAACTAAAACTCAAATTTCAAAACTATTTTCATACCATATTCTGTGTTTTTTTTGATTTTACAATACCCCCACACCCATAAAATACAAATAATAAAAAAATCACTTCTTTTTTTTCCATTTGAATTTGTATTTGGCCATGTAAAATATCTACATTAATTTCCAGACAAGAACACAACTCAGAAAATATTTAAATTGGGCCAGAAATTCACCTGACACATTTTAAATTAGGGTGGAAGTTGGGAAGACAAAAGATCAAAATTACGTTTTTGTTTGTTTGTTTGTTTTTTGTTTTTTTGTCAACCTGGTCTCATTATCTAAACTTCACTTTTGGTTATTTTGACTGTCGCTTTTTTTTTTATTAGAGGATCCAATTCAAAACGTATCTGAATTATCTGATTATAAAATGTCAGTTGTCTTTGAATATCAAGTTTATATGATGAATATTTCAAGAAATATGTTCAGCACTTAATGAGGTTTAGTTTTCAGATTATGTTCAATCAATTTTATTTTTATTAATATTTATAAAATATTCATACATTTCAATGCCAAACAAAAATCAGACATGTGTACAATCGTGTGTAGACAAAGAATAGAAAAAAAATGGGGTGGAGGTTTCCTAGAGGTTTAATAACAACAGTGGAAAGTAACAGGTAATAGTCATAGAAGTGTGTGTGGAGAACAAAATGAAGATAAAGCACAAAATTCAAAAAGGGGATGTTATTAATATCCTTTGTTGCTGAACTTAAAGAATACAGGATGTACACAAAGACCATGTGTATTTTAAAATAAAAGATTGTTTAAAGTGCATATGGACACCTGGTATATTGTGATTAGGGAAAGCAAATTCTAAATATTTTGTCTTTATTCTAAAATTTCAAGAGGAATTCTTATATGCCAATGAAATAAGGCAATCTGAGAAGAATTCATTATTTAATTTTACTTTTTTCTTTTTTAAAATTTAAAAAATTTTTAATAACTTAAGCCATATATTACATTATTATTATTTATCATTAAACATTATTGTCTGTTATCATCATAGGACAAATTCTATTCTAAAATAAAAATTTTTTAATCCACCAAATCTAAGAGAAACACCTTTTTATGCATTCCAAGTCCAACAGTTATGAATAAGACAAAACAGATAAAAATATTGTTTAGCGTTATATTCTAAATTGAATCAAAACATAGAGGTTATCTAACCTAATAAACAAAAACTAGGCCATCATTCCATTACTCTACTTGTACACCATTACTCCCAGGTCAACTCTGACCTGGAGTGGTAGTACCTGTTAGGATCTGATCTAGAGAAAAAGTTTGAAAAAAATTGAGTTTAAAAAAAAATGTTGAATACCCATCAAGACTGAATAAAACAATGTCTTTGGCATAAAATAACTCAACAAAGGTTGACATGCTGTAAAATCCAACCAAGCAATCTACTTGTACATTTTTCTCAATTGATTCAAATTGCTCTCACCTAAACAACATATGTTGTCATCTAAATATGTTTGTGACATTTGCAAAACTACATTGCCCTGATTTCTGCTACTGCTGCTGGATACTGTCTGAAATTTGACCAGTTATTTTAGATCTTGGAGACTAAACTTTCCATTGAACAGTATTTTTGAGTCTTGTGTTTCACAAAAGATGCAATTTTTTTGATTGATAAATAAAACAAACTAGCAAAACTTTTTCTTTTCTTTTTTCTTTTTTTAAAGGCAGAACTTTTTTTTTTTTTTTTTTTTTTTTTTTTAATCACTGAAAGGAAAATAGGTTCTGATTCTAAAAAAAGATCCAACTAATTAAGAATAATGATTTAATATCAATATTTAACAAAAATGATTGTATATAAATTTGGAAATACAGCATTAAACTTGATAATGAAGAATTATTAAATCATTGGACAATCTAAATGGAATTAGCTACTAAAGAATCTTGATATTTTGAACCTAAGTGAGAAAATATTTGAATAATAATGCAAAATCTCTCAACTAAATGATTAAAAGTTATTCTAGTTTGGAAAAATATAAAGCCTGAAGACTTAATTATAGTTTTAAAAGATAATGATATTAATATCCAGTATTTTAATCTTAAAAAAACAAATCTTATCTAAATGTAGATATTATCAGCTAATTGATCATAAACACAAATCCAACTACCATATATGGATGAGGATTTCTGATAAAGGGCTGGTTTAGATCAGTCGATAGAGCACCCGTCTAGGAATTGCATGGTTCTTGGTTCGATACTAGTCCCCACCTACTCTGTATGAATAGCACAGGTGGGCTAGTCAATCTGTGCGGTAAAGTGGGAGCTGACGGTAGATGTGGTGCTCCATCTTAGCAGAAACAATCTCCCTGGTCTAGCGCTAGCAAAAAGGGGATAGATTTTCTTGCTGATACTGAGACTGAGACTGAGACTGATACTGATAATAGACCACTCTGCCAACTTTTTTTTTTTACTTATTTCTGATAAGAAAAAATAATCTAAAATTTTAATTGGAAAAATTGGCTAAGTAATTCCCACCTGATTCAAAGATAAAAGTAATGGAAAGATTTTTTGTAGTTATAGCTTGAAATTCAGGATCCAGGTGGGGGAAAAGAAAAGAATGATACTCAAAGCAAAGAAGATGATGATAATGATAACAACTAGGTTGTGTGTTTTGACATACTGTCTGCCATGCATTAAAAAAAAAACACACAAAAAAACAGATATTAGTCATTTCACTTCCAACTGGTGGACTTGGTGTGTTGACAAATTTGGCATGCATAAAGAGGATGACCCCCTTTTTTTTCTTCCTTTTTTCTTCCTCCCCCCCCCCTTTTTTTCCTTTTTTTTCCCTCCTTTCTTTTCTTTCTTTTTGTCAACCCCTTCACAGGCAAATGTTTATACAATCTATATAGAGGGGGCAAATCATTTTCAGAAAACTTTCAAAGTAGATTGTATATTGAAACAATTCAATCAATTATATATATATATATGTATATAACTCTAAAGAAACCATAGTAGTTTGATCAGTAATTGTGTGTCATAGTCATAGTACAATAGAATTTAAAAAAAAAAACAATAAAGCATTCACTCTTGATATATTTTGCAAAACAACCTTTACACAATCCTACATTACAGCGGGGGGTCCCCTACTGATGTTCTGCCCTGTTGGCTGGGGCAGAAGAATACACTGACTGCATCTCAGCAGAGGAGTAAAAGCCTCCTAATGTGCATAGGGGGGGCACCTATGATGCTTAAGGACAGATCCCTGGTGGCTGAGCAGTCCATGTCTCGCAACACTCCACTTTAACCCTTACTTAGGCTAGACAGGCAGTCTAGAGAAGCCCCTTCTGATAAATTGGCCAAGCCCAGCACCTATATGATTGTCCCAACCCAATTGCCCTTATGTTAAACCCCCAATCCTTTTTATCAAGTATGTGCTAGAATGCGATGGCTGAGGGTCTTAATATCTTGGGTATGACCTTAAACTTCATCTAATGGTGAGGTTCCATTTCTGGAGTTCTGGGGTGTGTGGAGTACCTCTTCATTGCCATTACTCCCAGATCTACTCTGACCTGGAGTGGTAGTACCTGTTAGGGTAAAATCTGTGGCTTGAATAGATTAAAAATAAATTTAAAAAGAATTTGAGGTTTTTTTTTTTTGTTTTTGTTTTTTTAAATTTGAATACACATCAAAAAGGAATAAAACAAAACATCTTTGGCATGAAATAAGCGACAAGGGTTGACATGCCGTAAAAGCCAACCAACCAACCTACTAATGTTTCTATACATTATCATTGAATTGGTCAACTAGCAACCAATAGGAAAATGATTGACAATCAGCTATCTCTCTCATGTGTTACCCTTCCCGTATATTGTTGTCACTCCTTAGACTCAATTTTTTTAAAAAATTTGTTTTTTGCTTTAATAAATGAAATTGAAGTTCTTCAAAATTTCAATTGCTGTTTGTTTTAATTGCAATTGTTAAAAAAGCCAAAGAAAAAAAAAGTGACTTAAATTGATTCTAGTTAAATTCATCATATCAGATTAATTGCTCTTATGATAAACATTTACCCTAACCCTTTAGTTCTTTTTAATTAAATTCTTAAAAGCAATAATTAAATTCTGAATTTAGCCACAAATAATTTCCCTGTGATAAATTTATCATACAATGAATTTATTGGCAACAAATTTACCACATGATGAATTTCTCCGACCCAACTTAAACTCTGTGTTAATAATTTTGTCTTGTTTCCCTGCTTCAGCTGGGAGGAGAGGAGGACTGCAAATGGTAGAGTCCACTATGTGAACCATATAACCAGAACTACTCAATGGGAGCGCCCTACCAGGTAAAATAGACTCCAAAAATAGATAGACTTTTTTTTTCAGTGAGGGGGAGGGCAGGGGACAATGATTCTTCTGTGAAGAGAAAGACCAAAAATTTCTTAATTTGATTTAAAAGTTTAATGTAGACAATGAAAAGATTTTTTTTGTTTTGTTTTTGTTTTATTTTTTTTTTATTAAAAAGATAAAAATTAACATTAGATTCAAATAATGATTTTGTAATTGTAAATACTTCGATTTTTTTATAAATGGTAAATTTATTCATTCTGTTGAATTATTCTGTTGGTTTAATTCGTAAGAATGGTTAAAACTAAATCTTTACTGTAGAAAAATGGAATTTAAATGAATTAGTATTTGTCAGAATTCTTGATGAAGTTTGATAATTTGTGTTTGGATTTTCAGATTTTGTCTTCATCTTTATTGTTATATACACACCGTTTCAGCTGATGTGCCTGCCAGTCTTCTTCAGATGTTTCTTGTCAACCTTGGGAACCTTCTCGTTGAACTCAGGAGCTTTCTTGTCAAACTCCGGAACCTTCTTGTCGTAATCAGGAGCTTTCACAGAACTTTGAACTGAACCCTTTATTCAATCCACTGGAGTAGATTAACGGTAATGGAATGAGAAGTCTACCCCAGTGGATTCAATAAAGGGTTTGGTTTGAAGTTCCATGAAGGCTCCCACTTACGGCAAGAAGGTTCCCAAGTTCGACAAGAAACACCTGAAGAAGGCCTTATTGTATTTTACTTATGTTTAAAGTTATTAATGTTACAGAAATATTGTTAGCATTTTTCTATATATGATTCTTATTTCCCCCTAACATACCTTAGTGTCCTGGGTATGACGTTAAACTGCATCTAATGGTGAAGTTCCAATTCTGGAGCTCTGGGGAGTGTCGAGTACCTCTTCATCACCATTACTGTCAGGTCCACTCTGACCCACAGTGGTAGTACCTGTTAAGGTCTCATCTATGGGTTAAATAGAAGAAAGTGAGTTAACAAAAAATGTGTTTTAAAAAGTTGTTTAGATTTTTAAAATTTAAAAATTTAAAAAATTTCAATACTCATCAAGAATGAATAAAACAATGTTTTCAGCATAAAATAACCCAAAACGGTTAACATGCCATAAAATCCAACCAACCAAACCTAACATACCTTCTCAATCCACTTGATAATATTTGGGAATCCCCACAAAATTAGGATTTCTTGTTGTCATAATTGAAAAAAAATTTGCTGGAAACAATTGCAAAATTCTTTTTCTCCTCTTTTCACATAATTGGATTCTCACATCATATGAATTTATTTTTTCTTCACTTATATAATCCTAATGTTACTTTATACCTCAAGTTGGTAAGAAGTCTATGGTTTTTCAACATGATTTTTTATCAATCATTTTAAAAATTGGTGAAACAAAAAAAAATTCTAAAAACTGAATCTGGAAATTTGGGTTTCATTCATAATGCAAATAACATTTTAGAATTAATTTTCGTTCTCATTCAATTTCTTTTGCTTGTGTGGATTTATTTAACTTAACATTTCTTATGTGGCTAGCTGTTGTTTTATTTTTGTGAAATATTGGGGGGTGGGGTACTTATTTAGAAGAGAATCAAAGATTGGTTTTGGTTGCTCAGGTAGAAATATGGTGATAACCAGGAATGATTTGCAACAATAGCATTCTTAATCACTTTATATCATATAGTTCTAAGGAAAGCTTATGATTGTTTTAGTAAATGCTGAAAAACATATTAAGTATATGGATTACCAAACCAATTCTAAAGCCCTTTTTGGTTTTGTGTGTGTGTGTGTGTTTCTTTATTTCTTTTCTTTTTTTTCTTTTTTTTAAATTTCAGAAGCGTGAGAATAGCTTAATTTTTAGACTAGGTGTAGTTTTTGGTTTTTTTTTTAAATATTGAATCTAAGTTTTAGCACTCTGTATACTATATCTTGAAAATCAAGAAAAATGGGATTTTCTGTGGTCATAGTGGTCATAAATCATTGTGAACATTACAGAACAGGGGGTGAGTTTTTTTTTTTTGGGGGGGGTAACAATTTTTCACTATTTAGATAAGAACAGCCAAAAATTAAGATAAATTATCTAATTTTGTTTGGATTGTCATGGCCTATTTCCTGAATGTTACTACACTTTTCTTTTTCTTACTGACTCAATAGATAATATGTGAAATAAAGGTTTGCGTATGTGGTGTGTTTAATTTGCATACTGGTTTTAACAAATAATTACTTGGTGTTATTGATGTCTAATTGTGACAGAGAACACAAGTTGAGTGGTGGAAATGGGGACGTACCGTATTCTTGAAGGAAGCGGGTTAGGCTTTGTTTGGCGTGTCAGACTTTGGTCTAAGATCGAACCCGTGTCCTTCTGAATATGAAAAGGCAACATCTCAAGTTCCCGTATGTTAAACCCAGATGCCCATATGAAGGCTATAAGCACAGGAATAAAGAAGACCAGTAGAAACGGAGTATAGACAGCAAAACAGCATGTGTTATGTGTTAGAGACAGCAGCAGCATAGAGGCTTTGAAGAAATGAGAAGAAACACCAAGAAGTAGAAGTCGAGTTTTTGCGTTAATTTAAATTTTATTTTTCTCACACTAATATTAATGTTTTATTCTCCAATGTATTAATATCAATCCTATGAATGATTTTTATATAGAAACCAATTAAGATATAATTAGAATAAGTGTAATCATTTTATATGCATTCTTATTTAATTTTGTTAATCTTTCTACTTTAATATATTTCATTACATTAAAACTGAAATACTTACACCCGGAAGGTGCATATTATCGCTAGTGAGAGTAATATCTAAATAGTTGAGTAAATCTTATATATATTTTTTTTTTTTTTTTTTTTTTTTTTTTTTTTTTTTTTCACATGCATACATACATACTTTGATATTGTTTTGTTGTTGTTTTTGTATACATTATGCAAAAAATATTATTTATTTCTCAGTTTGTTCATATCTATCTATCTATCTATCTATCTATGAAGGATATCAAAAAAAATAAAGTACAGATAAGCATAAATCAAATATAATTAAAACATTGTGAAAGCTGTAAACACAAAGCAACAGAAAGTATGTAATACTTTTTGTAACAGCCAGAACAGCCTTAATATTGAGAGCATGTGGATATGACATCACAACAAAGATGTCTGCTGCCATTTCACAATGGACAAACATCGTGGTGCAGAGATCTTTGCAGTTGCCAATGGCCAAAATCTGATAGAAATGCACCACGTTAGCCACTACACCAGTAGAAAAACAGTAAAGTAAAAAAGTAAAGTCGGAGCGGCCTAAAGTCGGTATCAGCCAATCAGCGAGGGAGTCTATCCCCTTTTCACTTGCGTTAGACCAAGGAGATTATTTCAGCGTCTGAGGTGGAGCACCACACCTACCATCAGCTCCTTACTTTATCGCACAGATCCCTATGCTACTCATACGCTGGGTTGGCGAGGACCGGTATCGAACTAGGAACCTTGTGGTTTCTAGCCGAACGCTCTACCGACTGAGCTAACCCGGCCCCTCTATTTAACCTATAGCTGGGGGATGAGGTGGGTTCATATCTTTTCCAAGAGTATTACTCCAAAAGTGAATGCAATAGCATGACTGGAATTCGAACCCCCTCACTATGATGTTACCGTCCAGCACATTAGCCACTACGCTACGGAGACAATCCCTCGCCCCCCATTATTCTTTGACAACAAGGAATGATGTATATGAGAGACAATAACATAACTAATGTAAAGATGAGCATAGATATACCTGAACTAAAACATTTTGAAACCTGTAAACACAAAGCAACAAGGGATATGCAATACCTCTTGTAACAGCCAGAACAGTTTTAATATTGAGAGCCTGTATCTTTGACGTCACAATAAAAAATGGACACATACAGTGGTGCAAAGTGTAATAAGGTTTTTTTCATTGCCAAAGGGGAACATCCAAAAGAGAAATTCCTTAAGAATGTGTTGCATATATTAAATGCATGTAATGAGCAGGAAGACAGTGTAAGTCCAGTCCATTTCAAGTATGTGTTCACATTGATCAAAGATAGAAGACAACACTACAAACATTGAATCTTTGATTCAAGATGATGAAACCTTTTGTGACATTATCTTCTCATGTCATCAGTCGTTGAAATTATCTACAAGAAATTGGAATTGGTTGGTTGTGTCAGCATTCACCCAGGATGGGTTGTGCCAGCTCTATCTATTTGCTGAGTCCCTCACGAAAGGCTGACCATGGCTGGCGATCAGATGCGAGTGAATGGGTGATCTCCAGCAAGTCACGGTTCCAGCGGCGCAATCCATACACATTCAAGATCAGCCCTCACCGTTATTAGCCACATTTTTTGTTGACGGTTACAACGCTTTTCCAGTCGGGAGGTAGTCTAGAGTGATTGCCTCACAGATATATTCTGCAGGTTGACAATGAAGAGCATAACCGAGCCAGCACAGATGTCTCATGAGCATGGCTTGTTGAACCAAGTTGATTTTTAGTATTATTTGTATTATTTGGACTATTGTCCTCATCTTCATTGTTATTTGTACAACGTTTCGGCTGATGTGCCCTCTGCCTTCTTCGGGTATTTCTTGTCGACTCTGAACCTTCTCAGACTCTGGAACCTTCTTGTGAGCCATCACAGAACTTTGAACCTAACCCTTTATTTAGTCCACAGGGGTATTCTGTTCTCATTCTGCTAACCATAGCTGAGGTACAGGTGTTAAGCTGTGTTAATTATTATTCTATGTTTCTGCTGCCCTGACCAGGATTGAACCTGCAATCTAGAGATAACTGTCTTAAACTGTAACCTAATTATAATTAAGTTATGTGTCCAATTGGACAAGTTGATTTTGCCCTGAAGACACATAATAGTGTTTGCTAGAAGAAGTTGGAATACTGAAAAATGTCTTCTTATAGGGACCCAAACAAGGCCATTCATATTAACAGGCCTGGAAATCCAGCAACTACCTTCTCTGGCTGGAGGCAGACTTCAATCAGTATGCTTATTTTGAAATGTGTTATCAGATTGGTTTCCAAAGCAATTGACTAAAGAACATTGGTTACAATGTTTTACTTTATACACCCCACACACCTGACGTGGCTCCTTTGAGTTATCCTTTGTGTGGAGGGGGCTCCCAAACGACATTTAACTAGGAAGTAACTCTAAACAGATAACACTTTTGTTACAGAGGTGCAAGGGGTAGTTCTTGTTGTTTGATGCCACATTCTTCAAAGAGGATATTTATACATTCATACACTAATGGAACAAATGCATCAATCTTAGTAGGAACTACATTGAAAAGTAGCCTAGTAGTGCTGGTGTTATTTGTAGAATGATTGTACTTCACTTTTTGGACATCCCTTATTATTATTATAATATTAAGTATTATTATTAAGTAGCCTGGTAGTACTGGTTTTATTTGTAGAGTTCAGTGCATGAGTAGTGCAGATTGAGTAATCTGATCTGTGTGGTAAAGTGGAGAGCTGGCGGAAGGTGTGGCGCTCCACCTCATAAAAAAAATCTCCTTGGTCTAGCGCAAGCAAAAAGGGGATAGACTCCTTCACTGTCCAACTGATACCAACAATAGGTCACTCTGCCAACTTTTTTTGTACTTTTATTTTTTTTAAAAATTTTTTTAATGAATTATTTAGACTAAACTCTCTTCTGATAAGCATGAATTTTAATCTGTTTGAATGATTGATTGGAGCCTTTTAATTTTTAAAAATTTGTTTGAATGATTGATTGGAGCTTTTGAATATAAAATGCAAATTATTTGACTCATTATTCCTTTGAATCTTTTTTTTTTTTTTTTTTTTTTTTTAACATTTGCTAATCTTCTCCATTTTGGATATTTGATGCCTTTTTAATTGGCATAATGTTATGTAAAGTTTTAATAATCTTTCATTTTTTTGTTTTTGTTGCATTTTAATGGCTATTTGAAATCTTGAAACATTTTATATTCAAGAAAAAATTTCAATAGATTTATTAAATTATTTAAAAATGGTTTTGAACCCATCAAAATTGTATTTGAATCAACATCTTAGTCCCCCTTATAACATTATTCACTAATCTACTTGGTCTAATGACCTCATTTTGGTTGTTGTTATAGTCACATTCATGACATGCAACACTCCACTTTGGACCTTACTTAGGCTAGACGGGTGGTCAAAGATGCCACCTCTGATCAATCAGCTGATCATGTCAAGACCTTGAACCTATATAATGATAGCAAGCTCCATCCTTTTTATCATATATGTGCTAGAAGGTGGTGACTGAGAGTCTTATTGACCTTGATATAACGTTAAACTCTATCTGATGATGAAGTTCCAGTTCACCATTACTCCCAGGTCCACTCTGACCCGGAGTGGTAGTACCTATTAGGGTCCCTTCTATGGATTAAATAGAAAAAAATGGGTTTTAAAAAGTGTTTAAAAATTATCCATCAAGAATTAATAAAACAAAACGTCTTAAGCATAAAATACCCTAATGGGTTGACATACCGTAAAACACAACCAACCAACTAACATTATAGTCATAATGTTTCGGCCATTATCTTTTCCAGAAATTCAGATATTTTGTCATTCTGGCTATTTTAAATGAAACCCTTTATTCAAAATTCCCACCTTGTTGCTATGACAGTCACCTGAAGAGGTCCACTCTTACCCGGAGTGGTAAGTACCTTTTAGGTAATGGGTTAAATAGAAAAAAACATATTTAAAAAAAAAAATGAGTTTAAGAAAATTGAGTTCTATTAAGAATGAATAAAACAAAACATCTTTGGCGTAAAATAACCCAATAAGGGTTGACATGCGTAAAATCTGACCAATCAATCGCACCTGAAGAAGGGTCTAGAGAGAATACAATGGTCAAAATCAAAGATGTGAACAAAATCCATTGCAGTTTTTTTTTTTTTTTTTTTTTTTCAATCATTCATTTTCTCAAAATGTTCCTGATTAGACAAAATAATAATCCCTCCAATCCTAAGAGGAGCCTAATTTCCCCAAAAATACCCGCATGAACCGTTTTTATATCAAAAACTTAGCCCCTCCTTTCAAGGGGAAATAACTCTTAAAATAGTTTCAAAATTACTAGAAAACAATCTTGTTTCATCTTAACTAATGTTAACTTTTTTTCTTTATTTTCTCTTTTCAATTAGACCTGCATCAGAAAGCCCATCCAATCGTTTCTCAACTGCTGTGATCCCTGATGCGGTCCCTGTGGAAGAAGATATTGGTAGCTCAGCCAACAGTAGTAATAGTAGTAACAATAAAAACAACAACAGTAGCAGAAGCAGCAACAATAGCAGTATCAGTGGTGGTGGTGGTGGTAGCAGCAGCAACCATCATAGTAATAGCACAACAACAGGCAGTGGAAGCAACAGTGGTAACAACAATAACAACAGCAGCAGCAGCAATAATAGTTCGGGTATGTTCTCCAGAAGACGGTCAACACGGCACCGAAATTACTTGAATAGATCCCAGCTTCATAATGCTGTCGAACTGCCTGGAGGATATGGTTAGTACACCACTTGTACTACTACTATTACTATTTAATACTAAGTTCTAAAAGAGAATTAGGTACATTCACTCTTTGTAGATTGAAGGGTGTGTGTATGTATATATATATATAAATATATATACACACGCACGTTTTTTAGACAATCATTACCATGTGTTCCATTTTTTGGCCATCTCATGTTTTTGTGAGCATCATGAATTTAGGTTTAATTTAGTTGACTTTGTTGATTAGTCAACTTTGTTTTTGTTTTACTAAGGGACTCTCTTTCTCTCTCAACAATCCAAGAGTCATTGTTAATCACCCCCACAGTTCAACTCTCAACTTGGCACGTTGTGTTGACAATTCTGTTATTTAAGGTCAAACCACTTGTTGATGTGGTTATCACCTTAACAAGTAATGCACTAACAGCTGACAGGCAATTCAGGCTATCTTTTCAAGTCTTTCCATCTATTTTTTTTTTTTTTTTTTTTTTAATTATTTTTTTTTTTTTTTTTCTGATGTTATTTAATATGTACAAATATTTGATTCTAGTTAAATTCATTGCAAGGTAAATTTATTGCCTGTAAATTCATCGTATGATAGATATATCACATCAGATTAAATGCTCTTATAATATAGGCTTTTTCCCTAACCCTAAACCCTTTAGCTCTTATTAAATTATTAAAAACAATGATTAAATTCTGAATTTACCCACAAATAATTTGCCTGTGATAAATTTACCATACGATGAAATTAATGACGATAAATTTACCATACGATGAAATTAATGACGATAAATTTACCATACGATGAAATTAATGGTGATAAATTTACCAGACATACTTACAGAACTAATTTTTATACCTTTTAACGGTTAAATCTTAAGAGATCAATTGAGTTTGAGTTTTATTTTAAAATTCAGTAATTGGACTCATATATGTAATTTGAATATATATATATATATATATATATATATATATATATATTTTATTTATTATTTGTTTATTTTCTAGTGGTAAATTCCAAAGATCTTATATTTCTATTTGTTTTTAATGTTTAATTTATTAAAGTTTACTAATATGGTATGTGTTGTATAGAAAGCCAAATTTTAACACTTAACACAATAGAGGCTGAATTATTTTTGTTTCTTTTCTATCAAAAGTTGTTATGATTTTATATAATGTTATTGATTCTTAAGATAAAATATTACCCCCTGCCCATCCCCCCACTCTTCTCTCTTTTACTGCTGAAATAAAAATATTGGCATGAATATTGACTTCAGCTGAAAGATTTGCATTGATTTCTTTGCTTTTTTTTTTTTTAATCCCCATGTTAAAAGTGCAGTTAGGGTAAACCAAAAACAAATCTTTTAAAACCTTGTTTTTCTAATGGAAGTATCATTGGGGAACAAAAAAATTTTGGTAAACTACAATTTGATTTCTATTTTCTTGAAAATAAAATATAAATTTAATCAAACTAGTTTACCAAAACTTTTCTCATTCCCCAATGATACCTGCATTGGAAAAAATAAGGCCAAAATAAAAGATGTCTTTAGGTTACCCTTACCACACTTTTAACATGGACTACATTTCTTTATTATTTATATCTAAAGTCTTACACAAAAAAAAAAAAAATTCTTTAATTTTTAAGTGAAATTAAACCTTGTTTTTTTAAAGTAATTATAAGATTATATAAATTATAAAAAATTAAATTTTCTTTTAAAAAATTTTCTTTCATATAAATTATTAGTAATTAATTTTTTATGAAAAATATATTTTATAATTATTAACATGATAATTTTTGTATTTTATTTGTGTATTGATTTATTTCTGCTTGACTATTGTTTTGTACATTTACAAAATAATTAGTTTACCTGTATTATTAAAAGGGGGGGGGTTATATTTAAGTAATTTTGCAGTTACATTGTACTTATAAAAAAAAATTATATTATTCATTTATTGCTATGTATTGTTTATATTCAATACTAAATGTTAAAATAAATATAAAATTAGATATTATGAGGTATTTAAATAAAACTTGTATTAATAAAAAAAAAAAATTTTTTTAAATAGTACTTTTTATATATATATATATATATATATAGGCAGCATTTTTTCTTTTATGCATATTGTGTTTAACAAGACAGACATTTCATGTCTGACAAGTTTCTTTTCAATCTTTTCTGACCAGATTTTTTGTCCCTTTCATATAATTTCTGTGAGTTCACCCCCTCCTACTTACTCCCACTGCTACTTGGTTGTTTAACAACCTTCCATCTTTAAAAAGAACCAGGAACCCACTCAATTACATCTGCCCCTGATGATGGCACTTCGGACCGCTGAAAGTTCTAGGGACGAAAACTCTGGACTAATCAACAGTCTCCACCCCGATATTAAAAAAAACTGGCTAGAAAACTTGAAAGGAAACTCATTAGACATGAAATATCTGTCTTGTTTAACACAATATGCATGCATGCATGTATGTATGTATGTGTATATATATATATATATATATATATATATATATATATATATATTAGCATTATTATATATAACAATATTGCTGTTTCGTTTTTCTTTTTTTCACTAATTTTGTGATTACATTGTACTTATAAAATGCAAGCAAAGCAAATTATATATAGATTTTAAGGGGGGGGGGGTGTTCTGTTCTTATGTTGAATACCTTCTGAAATATTAAGGGAAGGTAACAATTAATACTATATCCCTTTGATATAAATGAAAACAATTATAAATTAATGTAACTTAAACATATCTTTTTAAGATTTATTTAACTACAGAATCAAATACATTTAAAAGTGCCTTTATCTGTTTACCCATCCCTTCTATCATGATCAGAATGTGACACAAGGTCTATTTTTAAATGGAGTACAGCTGGTTTGAATTGATGCTTTTCCTTCTTCTAGACTGGTTGCCTTACCAAGGATAAAGAACACAGTCTGTCCTACTATTTACCTATAGCTGGGAGAAGGACATGGATTCATGCCTTTCCCATGGGCATTCTCGTTTTAGCAGTCCATCACAGACAACGATGACCTTACTCCATGTTGTTGATTAGTTGTGGTCAATGGACTTTTTGA
>CM042143.1:82660929-82745929 GCA_023376005.1 Doryteuthis pealeii | reverse complement strand
TGGTTAGCCACTGTTAAATCTGACTTTGAGCTGATGTCCAGCCAATGTCTTATAATAATAATAATAATGAAATTTATTGTATACAGTGTTCTGGTGCACCACAACTCATCAAAGTCTCATGTCTAGTACATAGAATAATGTATTAGTGTCAAGAACATGAATAACATACAGTAATAATATACATGTATGTGTGCATGTGCATGCCAGCCAATAGAACTGTGAATGGCTGGACATTATGAGAGATAATTCTGCCAATCATTAAGAATGGAGTATGACAATCCCTAGTTATCAATTCAACGTGTGTAGCCAGTTTAATCTATGCCATCACCCCCCACATACACACACATTTGAAAAAATTAGTTTTCAAACAAATCAAAAATGCTTTAAATGTTGACAATAATTTTCAAATAATAAATCATCCATGTCTCTTATTTTTCATATTTGTTCATTTCTTTTCCACATACTGTCAGATTCATTTCCATTTCTTCCTAATCTAATAAAAGCTGTAATTAATTAATCTTGTTTTTTCAAAACTATCTATATATATATATTTTTTTCTTTTTTCTTTTTTTCTTTTAGATCTAAAATTTCCCATCCACTTATTTTCAGGCAAAATGCAGATAAAGAGAATAGTATCCCTGTGCCTTTGCCAAAGTATAAACGAGACCTTGTGCAAAAGCTGAAAGAGTTAAGGCGTCAGTTAAATGATTTGCAGCCCCAAGCTGGTCATTGTCGATTGGAAGTATCACGGGAGGAAATATTTGAGGTAATTTTCATTATTTATGTTTGTTTTTGTTTTTTTGTTTTGTTTTTTTTTTGGGGGGGGGGGTTGTAATTTGCATATCAAGAAAATTTATCTTATAATAAAATCAAAAGATTACATTTTACCTCAGGAAAATTAACCAAATAATTGGAACTTTTTTTTTTTTTTTTTTTTTTTTTTTTTTTGAAACATTTAAAATCTTTGTCAACTAAGAATATGAAATTTTTGTTTAATTTAACAAAAATCATTTCTGGTTAATTATGTGTGTTTGTGTTTTGTAGGATTCTTATCGACAAGTTATGAAAATGAGGGCCAAAGATCTGAGAAAACGGTTAATGGTAAAGTTCCGTGGTGAAGAAGGTTTAGACTATGGTGGAGTAGCAAGGTAAATTTCTTTTCTCTATCCTTTAAGCTTTTATTTATTTATTTTTTTTTTTTTTTTTTTTTTTTTCCTGCTTTATCTAATTCATTTTTTCTAATTAGTTTATTTTATAAATATTTGATGATCTGAAAATAGTATTCATATATTAAATTGCTTTGTAATAAAGTTTAAGCAAAAATTGATTTCTATAAGATGAATGAAGTTAGAATAAATGAAAAAAATGTTTTTTCAATTACTCCAAGTAAATAAACATTAATCAGAACTGTAGAATTTCATGAACAAATATTATAGTTTGGTGGTGTTTTTTTTTTTTTTTTCTTTCTTTCTTTCTTTCTTTCTTTCTTATATTTTTTCTTTGTAGTGTATCCTTTTTCTTTCTTTCCTTTCTTTAATAAAAACTGAATGGTCCATTGTTTGGCTGAGGTGACAACACTCATAAACAATAACAATTCAGTGGATAAGCAACACCAGATAATCAGGATGTTGCATTTCATCTTGGACGGCCTCATTTTAACCTGAGGGTGTTGCAAGTTGATAACAACCATACAATTAAGGAACAAGTATTAATTTATAGATAGTATTATAACATAATAATAATATAATTTTCTATTTCATTTCCAGTGGCTTATTTAATGTAATTATAGGAGTTATATTTTGGTAGGGGGCTGACAAGACTTTCAGGCCTCCCCGCAGATGGTGGGTTTTTTTTTGGGGGGGGGGTGTACTTATGAATAATAATTTCTGTTTTGAAAATTTTGTTCTTCAATTCTTGGATTTTCTTAATTGAATCCTATTCATTATTTCAGAGAATGGTTATATCTTTTGTCCCATGAAATGCTGAATCCATCCTATGGACTTTTCCAGTACTCTCGTGATGATATATATACCCTGCAAATAAATCCAGATTCGGGTGTCAATCCGGTACGTTTTACGCGCACACAATCTCAGCCATCAATGAAATGTAAAACTTTATTCTTGAATGTCTTTAGCTAATATAATCCATTATTTTTTATATAATTTTAAATTTTATTATTTATTCAAAATTGACCTCGTTAGCTATATTTTTAAAGAAAGATTATTGAAAATTATTGTTATGATTAAACAGCTATATCATCTGCTATTCCATCTCTAGATTTTTGTTGGTTTGTTTGTTTTACGGCATATCAACCTCAGTGAGTCATTTAATGCCAACAAAGTTTTGAAATAGATCCGTAGTGATAATTTTGGTAGAAAACAAATGTGTGTGTGTGTGTGTATATAGTGTGTGTGTGTGTGTGTATATATATTTGAACTATTATTCAATTACTCATATTTTTTTAGTACAATCCACTCTTTTAGGAAATGTAAAATCCTGGATGGTCTTATTTTCGTGAAAAGTTATTTCAAATTATTTGCTTGGTAGTATTTTGTTTGCACTAGATCAAAGTCTATGTGGATTATTTTGATTCCTGAAAATAATTGTTTGAATAAATTAATAGTAAAATTAAAATGTGAAATTACCTTCTTTTTTATTTTTTTTTTATTTTTTTTATTTTTTAAAAATTTATTTTCTTTTCTTTTTCAGGAACACTTGTCTTACTTTCATTTTGTGGGCAGAATCATTGGCATGGCCATCTTCCACGGCCATTATATTGATGGTGGTTTTACCATGCCATTTTATAAACAACTGTTGGGCAAACCTGTCACTTTAGATGATTTAGAAAGTGTTGATCCTGAATTACACAGAAGTCTCGTTTGGATATTGTAAGTAAAAAAACAAACTTGTTTTCTATTTCTTGCATATCTAAATGCCTTCTTTTTTTTTTTTTTTTTTCCCCCCTCATTTCAAAATCATTTAAACTTTAATCTGCAATAACAAATTTTGATTTGTATTTTTAATTCAGAGAAAACAATGTTGACAGTGTCCTGAATCAACCATTCTGTGTTCAGCATAATTCCTTTGGCAAAATGCAAGAATATGAATTAAAGCCAGGAGGTAAAGACATTGAAGTAACGGAGGATAATAAACGAGAATATGTCAGGTAAAAAAAAAAAGTGACTTTGTTGTTTTTTATTTTATTTTTATTTAGTCTTTAAATTTTTCTGATAAAATGTCAAAGGAAGTTTAACGAGAAAATGTCTTGAATTTCACACTTTTTCATAAAAGCAATAATTACTTCTACAGATTCAACTTTTCTTTGTGCAGAAAATGATGTTCTTACTACTTTGCTTCTTTGGGCCCGAAGCAAATTATTTGTCACCAACACAATGAACTCTAAAATTATCTACCTAGTCTCTCTTTTGCCATTGACAAAAGTAAGAAAATACCTTTCAAGGTGGGGGTGGGGTGGGTGGGTAGAATCCATTTTTATTTTTTAAAAGTACAAGGATTAGGAAATATAAGCAGGATTTAACTTCAAGTGTCATGAGGATTTAAAAGATTTAAACTTTTTGATTCTGTAATGATGATTTGTTCTGCTTTTCCAAGATTTTTTAATTTTTTTTAATAAAGAGTTAGTAATTGTTGTTCCAAAGAAAGCAGAAGAATAGGAAACAGACATTTAAAAGAAAAGGACCCCCACCCCATTTTAATACAAGGTGTTCACAAAGGTTTGCAACAGTTCTAAAATTGAACACTTAACTCTTAACATCCTATACCGCCTTATTCCACCGGCCAAAAGTCACATTCATTTTCCTAATCTACCCCAAATGATAGCCTTTGTTTAAATGTAATATAAACATATTTAGAAGTCTTTGATTTAAGGGAAATAACAGGTAACTTTAAATGAAAAGGCCATTTTTTAGCCAGTTATTGATAAATCCTCAGAGAAATGGGGCTCTGGATTTAGAAAATTCCCAACAGGATGTTAAGAGTTAATAACTCACATTGTAGAAATTAAAATCTTTTAGTTAAAAAACATAAAAGTTCAACTCATGGAGTTTTATGATTGATGTACTTTTTGTATATGACACTTCAACTTGCCCACCAACATAGTTGATAAATTTTCAACTTGTTGCCAGACTTTATGGACACCCTGTATAAGTAATATACTAAATACATGATAATACAAATTTAATTTTTTTCTATATTGATTTGAATAAAACCTTTTTATTATTTCTGTGTCTAATTCCCATTTTGTTATTTTTGTCACCATTTATTTTCTAGGCTGTATGTGAATTGGAGGTTTATGCAAGGAATTGAAGCACAGTTCTTAGCTTTACAAAAAGGCTTCCATGAATTAATTCCACAGTCTTTATTGAAATTGTTTGATGAACGAGAATTGGAGGTAAAAACATTTTTTTTTTATTTATTTATTTATTACTAATTAATACAGAAAATAAATTTATCATTTTTCTGATTGACTTATAAAAACATTTTATGTTTACAAGGTTTTTTTGGGGTTTTTTTTACAAATGTATTTATTAGATTCTTTGTCTCTTGTGATACTGTCTGATTAATTTGACCAACTTTTTAAGGGTCTTAATGTTCTGAGTATGACATTAAACTGCATCTAATTGTGAAGTTCCAATTCTGGAGCTCTGAGGAGTGTATAGTATCCCTTAATCACCATTACTTCCAGGTCCACTCTGACCCGAAGTGGTAGTACCTGTTGGGTCCCATCATTGGGTTAAATAGATTTAAAAGAAAATATGTTTTTGAAAAATCGAGTTTGAAAACAAAAATTGAATATAAAAAATTGAATAAAACAAAATGACTTCGGATATAGAATAACCCAACAAGGGTTTGACATACTGTAAAATCCAACTAACCAAATATTTTAGGCATTATTAAAATAGGTTTCCAAATGAAAAATATAAAAAAATCTTCCTCTTTATAATTGAGTCATATCCAGGACATATGACGTTAAACTGCATCTAATGGTGGAGCTCTCAGAAGTGTGGGGTACCCCTTCATTGCTATTACTCTCAGGACCACCCTGACCCAGAGTAGTAGTACCTGTTATGATCTCATCTATGGGTTAAATAGAAAAAAATGAGTTTAAAAAAGGAATTTTCAATACCCATGAAGAATGAATAGAACAAAATGTATAGTATAAAATAACCCAACAAGGATTGAAATGAATGTAATAACAAGCTGGCATTCAAATCACAACAATGTCACAGCCCAGCACATTATACTACAAATGTATCCGATCATTTTATCGCACATTGTATAAGTGGCTTACGGTCAAGACACATTGAAAGCACCGGTTCTTGCTAGATCACCAAAGTTGAGCAGCAATGAGCCTGTTCAATACTTAGATGGGTGACCATTTAAACAATAGCTGGTACTATAAGAAACCGAATATCAAAATTACTTAATTTGGCATTACATGACCCGAAAAGGGTTGATATGCCATAAAACAAAACAGCCAACCAAGCTGTATAAGTAAATACCATTTGTCATGCATAACAGACATAAAAACTAAAAGTTTAAAAAAGATAAAATTCTGCAATTTGACAAGTTTTATTTCCTGGGGAAATAATCTTTCAATGTAATCAAAGGAATTCTTTAATCATACAAAAGAAAAAAAGAAAAGAAATTTGAAAATGTTTTAAAAGGAAATTAAAGAAATATATTTTTTGTTAAATATTGTTTTGTTTGCTTTTGAGATTTACAAATGCTGGGCATTTTTGAATAGAATTTCAATGCTATTTCTATGTATATTTTGATTTTTTAAGTATCTTCGAATATAAATCAAATATTCATAATCTTGGCATAGAAAAGCAAGAACTGGTGATATTTAATGTGTATATATATTTATTTTGTTATTAATTATTTTATTTTCATAATTTCATCCTGACATACATACATCAACTACCCTTTATATATGTATAGATAGATTAAGTAAAAATATTTGAAAAATGTTAACTTTTTTTTTTTTCTTTTTTTTTTTTTTTTTTTTTTTGTTGTGCAGCTTGTGATTGGTGGTCTAGGCAAGATTGATGTGGAGGATTGGAAAATGCATACGAGATTGAAACACTGCACATCAGACTCTAATATTGTGAAATGGTTCTGGCGAGCTGTGGAGAGTTTTGATGATGAAACAAGGGCAAGATGTCTTCAGTTTGTCACAGGAAGCTCAAGGGTTCCACTTCAAGGCTTCAAAGCTCTGCAAGGTAAAACAACAAAAAACAAATATTTAAAAAAGAAAAATAAAATTTGTTAATTTTATGCACACGTCTTTCTTTCTCTAGTTTTTCTATTTGTGTGAAGAGACATCCATTAAATATTAAACTATTATCCCTTTTTACTCTTAACATCCTGTTGAGAACTTTCTAAGTCCAGAGCTCCATACCTATAAAGATTTATCAATAAATGGCTAAAAATGGCCTTTTCTTTAAAGTTACCTGTTATTTCCTGTAAATCAAAGACTGCTAAACATGTTTAATATTACATTAAACAAAGGCTATTGTTTGGGGTGGATTAGGAAAAAAAAAATGTGACTTCCGACCGGGGGGAATGAGGTGGTATAGGATGTTAAGAGTTTTATCTTCTCAACATCAATATATCAATACTGGTGTTCCTACAAAAGTGCAACAGTTATCATCTTGCAACACCCTCTGGATAAAAATGAGACTGTCCAAATTGTCCAAGATATAATGTAAAAATGTGAATCCTGATTATTTGGTGGTGTTTATCTGACAAATTCTTATTTCTTATGAGTGTCATCACCTCAGCTAAATAACAGACCCTTCAGTTTTTAATTTAAAGAAAGGGAAGAAAAAGGATATGCTACACAAAAAAAATATAAGAAAAAAAGAATAGGGGAAAAATAGAGGATGTGAGCATGTGGAAGCGATAACACTAATCTGTTTCAATCGAACATAATGAAAAGAAGGAAAGAAAGAAAAAATACTGAGTTAAATCATCAAGATTATTATACTTTTTACATATTAAACTATTTTTCAATAGCTCTTTGTTAAGTTTCAGACCGCCATCCTTGGCCAGTTGTAAAGGACTTTAAGTAAGTCCTGAGTTATAGAATCCTTTGGTAAGTGAATAAGTCCTGAAATACTACGTAGTGTCAAAGGACCAGTGATATAATCCTATGTTCCACCGTCCACGAAGGTTCAAGTAGTTATGAGTAGGTATGACCAGAACAGCCAGTATAAATAACAATATCAGCAGCAGAATACTGCTAGTGGTTGGTCAATAGGTTGGTCACATGGTTATCGGTGAGTCTATAAGTAAAAGTGAACATCTGGCACACACCTTATATCACAAAAACGAGGGCACCTCATGTGTGTAATGGTTAGCAAGCTAGACTCGCAAACCATTATCAGTGATTCTCACTAGGTGCCCCACATTTCTGGCCTTGTGCCACATCTAAGCTAAGCTTAGTAAATAACTATATCACAAAAACGCCAACACTCTTAAGTAAACATACCAAATGTTGTAATAATTAGATTATCATACTGTGATATATCCACAGTTCTTGCTAGTTTTTAACTATTGTCAATTGGTGTCCTGTAGTCAAAATGAAGAATTCTCAAGCAACAATATTCTTTAACCCTTTCAGTGCAAAGTCACTCAAATATTCTTAATGTGTGAAGAAGGCAAATGCAACTTTAATCTAAATTACTTTAAAATTTTGAATTTTGTCCTAAAAATTTTAAAAATAATAATAATAATAATATACTTTACCAGTGATGCTGATAGCTTTTTAATTTAGTGCATCCTGGGATGCATGTATTTGATTTGAATGAATCCTCGGGAAATCTGATGGATCCCAACTAAACTTTCTTAATATATTATAAACTTTTTATCTACGAACAACTAAAGCCGTCTAACCCCTACCTTGTATCCCATACAGTGTAATTCGTTTCCAAGAAAATATTGAAATGTATTTACAGTTAGCTGGAAACGGTGGGGGGGGAAGAAAAAAAACACTGGTGTGCATGGATACGATTTTTCTGCGTCTTTTTAGATTTTTTATGCATCAGTGACGCTGGACACATCTCTGCTTTACTATGAAAACTTTAATATAACAGTGATTTTTAAAAGTATCAGTGAATAAGAAATTCTCTTATAAACACATTTGTGTGATTATACTGACACCTCTCTCTCTCTCTCTCTATATATATATATATATATATATATTATGAACTTTAGTTGGCCAAATTTGTAGCATAAAATTTTATTTCTCAAACAAACAAACAAAAATGCGTCGATAAGAATGAAATGTATTTTTATTCATTCAATTGTTTAAGAAAATCTCATAAGAAAAACTATACAAGCAAATTTGTTAAGGTAGATAATGTGCATGCACAATTTTATGCTAGGAATTTGGCCAACTAAAGTTCATAATTACCTATATATATGTATATGTATATATATGAGAAGAAAATATTTTCAAAAATATAACAAACACAGGATGTTACGTTTCTGCATGCGTCGTCCTATGATCTTCACTTTCCATTTTTGCACATGCAATGATCATGTCATCAGCTTTTGTAAACAAATGCACATATAAAAATTAACGGTTAATAACATCATATTCACACATTCACTATACACTTAACATCTTTCATTTTGTCCCACACAAAAACATTCCTTAACCGTGTCCTGAAGATGGTTTAATACCGAAATACTTAAGTATTGACACATAAAATTGTTTCCCCTGATCATAACATCCTATGTTTGTTATATTTTTGAAAATATTTTCTTCTCATATTGTTGGATTAATTTCCTCACCGTATTTCCATATATATATATATATTTTTTTTTTAAGTTAGTATTCAATGGTTTTGTGTGTGTGTGTGTGTGTGTGTTTTTTTTCTTTTGGTTTTTTTTTTTTTTTTCTTCTTTCCAGAATTAGTGACTATTTTGACATTATTTTAGTTTTAAGATTAACTTGACAAAGAGAGCATCAATTGACTTTCTATCTGAATTGAAATTCTGGTTGATGTATAAAACCCCTGTCTTTTCTATTTTTTAGGTTCCACAGGTGCTGCTGGGCCAAGGCTGTTCACTATCCACCAGGTTGATACCAGCACAGATAACTTACCAAAAGCACATACATGGTAAGTAATAAAATTCTTTACAATTATAATCTATTTATTAAATAATCTAACAGATTTTAATAGATTTTTTTGATCAGCTTAAACTGAGAAAAACTTTTCTCGATAATTAACAATATCGCAAGTTTCTAAAGGAATTAGAATTGCTCTTTTTATTTTTGGAACTTTAAAATAATGAATGAATATTAATTTTAGTTAAAAGATATTAATTATAGATTTATATAGATTTTTTTGTTAGTTTTTTAACAAAGAATTCTAAAGTTATCTACTCAAAAAATCAGAATGTGGTTTCAGTAGAGGAATACATTTTAACAGATTTTTGTTTTGTGAGAGGAATTGTTTGTACAGGGTGTTCCGAAAGTCTTGTCACCCCTACATTTTATCTTATAATGGAGATTGTGAGTTTTTCTGTCTGTAACCAAAACTATATTACTATACAAATCACAATTCCCTTTGTTATTTACATCACATTCTCCATGATTTTATTTTTTATTTAAAACCCAATTATTAATAAAATTGTTTTACATCATTAAGACTGTTGACCATATCTACATACTAATAACATTCAATTGTATTTATATATACAACAAAATAGCGGTTTACAGTGTGAACGGTAAGGCTAATTTGCATATTGATATTAAAAATTTGATTTTAATAAATATATGCTTAGTATTATTGATTTCTAATTGTTTGGTTTTATCTTATTGAATATGAGCAAAAATCTCAGGAATAAATCTTAAAGAAATCCATTAACAAGAAGAAAATAACTGTAATATTATTCTTTACTTTCTATCTTAACTAAATAGTTAAATTTTCCAAATTTAACAAAGACAGATGGGAGTAATGTAAAATGATGGAAGAGTTAGTTTCAAAGTTGTTCTATTTTTCAATCATACCCCCTCTGTTCAAAATCTTTTTATCTGCATTCTTATTCAGTTTCATCAGCCTTTCTAATTTAGTATATTTTATTATATTAAAACTTAAATACTAGCTCCCGGAGGGTGCATATATTTGCTAGTTTTAATAATATATGGATCCGGATTATTTCTACAGTGTTCAGGATCCCATTGCTCAGCAACAGCAAACTGGGAAATTCAAAGCAAGCCAAGAATTCGAAGTTAAAAAATCTTAAGCAGATATACAATGTGTGCAAAATTACCATTTCTATGTCCAACTTAAGTGATTACATTATATCATGGCCTGTTAATAACAGTTACTACTAGTTACGGGTTAGCTCAGTCGGTAGAGCGTTCGGCTAGAAACCACAAGGTTCCTAGTTCGATACCGGTCCCCGCCAACTCAGCGTATGAGTAGCACAGATCTGTGCGGTAAAGTAAGGAGCTGATGGTAGGTGTGGCGCTCCATCTCAGATGCTAAAAACAATCTCCTTGGTCTAGCCCTATTGAAAAGGGGATAGACTCCCTCGCTGACTGGCTGATACCGACTTTAGGCCGCCCCGTCGACTTATTAGTGCATAATCTTATTAACAGGCAAAAGTAAATGTTTTGTTAAGAAAATCACAAACTACACTTATAATGAAACTGCAAAGATGAATGGACCTTTATTTATTTAATTAAAAAAAAAAAAATTTTCTTCAAAATAACCTGTCTGCTGGCACCAGGGGTGGCAGCACTGCCTTAAGCCACCAAAACTGTGTTACCACCCCTGGTAGCTGATGAGGACAGGGTATCACATGAAGTATGATAAAAAAAAAAATGTTATGTAATTATTTTATATCTAGAAGAAAAAAATATTTAAAAATTAAATTATTTTTCTATAGTTTTGGGTTGTATTATGTAATTATTTTACCGCTAAAAAATATGTAGGGGATGACATGATTTTCGAGCCACACTCCGAATGAGGATTAAATGTTTTACTTGCAGATATATAACTTTGTTTTTATGTCAGATTAAATTCAATTTTTTTGGATTAATCCAATTTTGTTAATTGCATATTTTCAAATGATTTATTTATTTTATTTTTCAGTTTCAACAGAATAGATATACCACCTTATGAAGATTATGAAAAATTCTTAAGCAAATTAACCTGTGCTGTGGAAGAGACCTGTGGTTTTGCTGTGGAATAATGTGATGCCTAGACAGCAAGTGTAGACTAGTAGAATAATAATAATTTTTTTAATTTTTTTTTTTTTTTTTTTTTTTTTTTTTTACTACTAAAAGAGAAGAAATAGATATTTCGGGCGAAGGAATACTGCTCAGTCTGTGCTGCAGCAGCCGTTTTACACAAAGGGTCAACACGACAACAACAACAACAACTGCAAGGCAAATCTTGACTGCCTTTCTAGTATATCCCCCATTTATAGACTGACCACTATGTGGGCAGTGTTATGGATTTCACTTAGCAACAAAGTGAAATTTCCACCATAAAGCATCACACACACACACACATCTTGTTCTCTCACTTGACCACTGACTGACCAATGGCCAACGGTCAGCAACATTGGCTTTTACAAAGTGTATGATACTTTGTCGATAACATAATAAATCATCGGTCTCATCTGAAACTTTTTTTAAACTTCACCCTACCACCACCACCACCACCACCAAACTGACCACTGGCTAGCTTGCTTTACTCATTCCCTCAATTTAACTGAAGAAATGCTTACTTATCTACAGAAATACTCTACCTGATTTGAGCAGGAAATGTTCTACCATCAAAGGCGGCCAGAGATTGTTCATTTGTAGGACAAGAACCACAAGTCTTATATTATCGAAAAGATGAATGGGTTTTATAAGGTTTTTTTTTTTTTTTTTAATTTTTTTTTTTAAGCATGATTATCAGCTCTGTGTGTGTATGTACGTGTGTGTGAGTAACACACTGGGTATGAATGTGCTTCTATAAGAAAATCTGTTAATGGGTGTATGTGCATTTTTTGTATGATTTAAATGAGTGATGAAAAAAAAAAAGGTGTGACTCTGAGGGAAGAACACTTGACTCATGTGGTGGCTCAGTAAATGTCATATCCACCCCCACCCACCCTCCTATTCCTCTGATGATGATGATGACGACTTTGGACAGTCAACAAAGAAAACTGTAAAGAACCACATTACATTTTCTTTTGTTTTTTTTTTGTTTTTTTTTTTCCATTTTTTTATTATTTTAAAATTTGATGGAAAATGACCGCAGCAGCAGTTGCGATCACAACCTGATGATTGTCAAAAAATTTATCTGAAATTCCAAAAAAAAATATATATATATATCACCATTTTTCATTTTTTTTTTTCTTTTTCATTTTTTTAAATAATGAAAATAAAGAACAAAAAAAAAAGAAAAAGAATAAAGAAAAAAACAAACCAAAATTATCTTTAAAAAAAAAAAATCACCACCACCACTACCACAGAATGTAAATGTACAGTCATTTCTAACCTCCCCCCGCCCCTTCCCTCCACCCTACACTTATTCTTATTGATAATGTTAATATAACTATTTATACAAATCTGGCCTGATGATGGTAGCATATAGTAAGTTGGGCATTGCTCAAAAATAATTTCCATGCCTTCTTTGATTGTCACAAACAAATCCATTTGTGACAACGCCTCCTACTCCTCCTCCTCCTACTCCTAAGTTTTAATGTTCAACTTAACACAGTCACCTTATTGTGTAAATTTATTTATATAAAACATTTTGTGATTTCTTATTGTTGTTTAATGCTCATTACTTTTTTCGTTTTCCCTTTTTTTTTTTTTTTTTTTTTTTCTTTTTTTTTTTTTTTTATGTGAATCTTAATTCCGGATTATTATTATTATTACTATTATTATTAATTCATCCTCCAACCTAAAGAAAAAAAAATTGTAAATCTAACCTGTTGAACTTTTTTAAATTGTTGGCTCTTACCAAAGTTATCAAAATGAACATTTTTTTTTTTTTTTCCCCCTCCTTTTTTTAAGGGATTTAAAAACAAAAGTTCTCTGCGTGTGTGTGTGTGTGTCCATGTTTGATGAAAATCTTAAGTTTACTGTACTTTTTCTGGAAGTGTTCATATCCATATTTAGAGGTTCAACATTTATTTCTCTTCTTTCCTGAAATTGAGAGATTTTTTCGATTCTTCAATCATAAAAGTATTGTCACTGAATTTTATTTAAACTCTCAGCCTATCATTCATATATATATATATATATATATATATATATATATAAACTTATTCAAAATAATGAGAGGTAACTGATTTTTCTGTGACCACTATGGGGTGGGTGCAGGGCCGGATTTAAGCCTTAGGAAGCCTCTGGGCAAATTGAACGGGGGGGGGGGTCTTCATTCTTCATTACGTACACCCCCACCCCCGTTTGCTAAGTTTTTTTTTAGTTTTATCTTGTTTTGTACTATTTTGTCTAATTTGTACAATACTGAACCATTTTAAACTTCTTGTTTCATGTTTGTGTTCAATGATTGAGCAAAGTAGTTCAAAATTTTACAAAATTAAAAAAAAAAGCTACATCAATATATATATATTATATATATATATATATATATATATAACTCCTTGGCGATAATTAGATTCCCAGATAAGAAAAACCTTAACAGCAGAAATGAATTTCTAGGGAAATGTAAACATATAGGTGATAAATCACTAAGGTATTATAAGAATAACCCCCTCTCTTAACATATAATAAAAAGCATCAGCTACAATTAGAAATATTTACCAAAAGACATTAATTCCAAAGTTAAATAAATCATTACAGTTGTACACACAAATGATATTGAAACAAAGTGAATAAAGAAATAAGGAGAGAGTTAAAGTAGGAATAGAAGATGATAGATAGAATTACAAATTATTTGTGTAAATCCAAAGAGAAAGACAACTTATAACTTCAAAGGGAAAAATACTGAAAAAATGACGACTTAAAAACTAAAGTTTATACAAAATAATTAAAACACAGAAAGTGTAATCAAAATAATTCCAAACCAGATTACTTCCCATGCGGACAAGTATATATAAAATGTAGTGACCTAGCCTATTTAGTTCTGAAGAAGATGTACCTTGAACACCGAAACTGTGGTAGAGAGAAAGACTTTTTTACAAGTATATATATATATATAGGATGTATAAAAATCTAAATGGAGCCCCTTCAAATTTAAAAGACCCACTGCAACTAGAGGGGCTCAAATACTATAAATTGTTTCAAATTAGTTCAAAAGTAGGCCCCCTCCCATTAAATTTGAAAATAAACAAATCTCTTTTGTTCTTCTATCTTTAAATTTTTAGTTTTATCAGGGCCCCAAGACGTTAATTGGGGGGCCTTCTCTAGTCTTGGGGCCCCTGGGCTGCAACCCATACTAGCTTAAATCCGGCACTGGGTGGGTGGGGAAAGAGACAGCAGTCTATGCTCTTCTAATCAAAGGGAGAAAACAATCCCATCATCTTTATTTCCTCCAGCCTAGACATCTTTCTTTCTTTTTTATCAAATGTGACCAGTAAACAAAATGGCAAGAAGAAAGTGACTCTTCCTTTTCAGATTTCGTTCTCTTAAAAACAAATATGGATGATTGAGATGGAGAGATTCCAATATTTTTTTAATAAAAAGAAAGATGTGATTGGGGCTGCGTTGCTATGCCCTCCTCCTTGTGGGCTATCAAAGGAGAGAACACTCCCCCAGGGAGAACAGTGTTGAGGTTTTGATCATATATTCATAGTGATAAATTTTGCTGCTACCTGTGTATGCAGGATGTGCATACATACATGTATGTATGCGTGCGTGTGTGTGTATTTCATGGCAACCACTTGTCTACAGACATTACAACATTCATGCAAATATCCCGTTTCAGTTTTATATATGAACTTGTACAAATTGTCTTGTGATTTCTAATACAAAATAAAACAACTTTTAAAAAGAAAGAAAATCTTTTGTATGATCTCATTTGAGGAAATTATCAAGACAATCACTTAGGAAAATCTTTCTGGTTTCTTTCTCTGCTCTCTTTTATGGTAAGTATAATAATGTTTTGCGCACCACCCCATTGTTATCGGCTGGTCACGTCAAGCCCTAGCATCTATATGATTGCCCCAATCCTATTGCCCTTATGGCAAGCCCCGACCCTTTTTATCATATGGGTGCTAGAAGGCGATGGCTGAGGGTCTTCATGTCCTGGGAATGACGTTAAACTCTACCTGATGGTGAGATTTCAGTTTTGGAGGTTTGGGGAATGTGGAGCACCCCTTCATCACCATTGCTCCCTGGTCCACTCTGACCCGGAGTGGTAGTACCTGTTAGGGTCCCATCTATGGGTTAAATAGAAAAACGTGTTTATAAAAAAAAAATTGTGTATCCATTAAGAATGAACTAGCAAATATATGCACCCTCCGGGTGCAAGTATTTAAGTTTTAATATAATAAAATATCATGTTAAATTAGAAATGCTAATGAAACTGAATAAGAATGCAGATAAAAAGATTTGGAACAGAGGGGGTATGATTGAAAAATAGAACAACTTTGAAATTAACTCTTCCATCATTTTCCATTACCCGTCTTTCATTGGTAAATTTTCCTAATTTAGCTATTTAGTTAAAATAGGAATTAAAGAATAATATTACAGTTATTTCTTCTTGTTAATGGATTTCTTTTAAGATTTATCCCGAGATTTTTGCTCATATTCAATAAGATAAAACGAAACAATTAGAAATCAATAATACTAAGTATATATTTATTAAAATCAAATTTTTAAGATCAATATGCAAATTAGCCTTCCCATTCACACTGTAATCCACTATTTTGTTGTATATATAAATACAATTGCATGTTATTAGTATGTAATTATGGTTAACAGTATTAATAATATAAAACAATTTTATTAATAATTGAGGTTTAAATAAAAAAAAATCATGGAGAATGTGATGTAAATAACAAAGGGAATTGTGACTTGTATAGTAATATAGTTTCGGTTACAGACAGAAAAACTCACAATCTCCATTATAATAAGATAAAATGTAGGGGTGACAAGACTTTCGGTTACAGACAGACAAACCCACAATCTCCATTATAATAAGATTTATTTCCAAACTTTGTCGGTATTAAATGACCCACCAAGGTTGATATGCCATAAAACAAACCAAACCATTGTTGTTTTGACGGGTGGGGGTTAATTAGTGAAGTTAAACATGAAATTGATTCTGAATTATTTTTAGTTTAACAGGTTTTAATTCAGAGATTTCCCTCTCCATGACCATTTTCCATACCCGGGTTAGAGAGTCCTGTCTCCCCAATTACACTGGACTGTGATAAAAAAGATTTTCTCCAAATGTCAAAGGTTTATCAAGTGATATATGATCGCCATTTTATGCGGAATTCAAAAATGCCATTCATTGTGTTTGATCAGGTCTGGTTTTTAAGATGTACCTGAATACTTTACAGCAAGTTGTACATAATAATAACACTTATTCAAAAGCCTGTGGACTCTACTTTTCACAGCTGTTCTATATATTTCAAGTAAGAGTTATCTTAAAAAATTTGATCTGATTTGAAAAAATGAGTATGATTTTTGGATTCAGCGTTAAAAAAAACTGCCTTAAAATCAGCTATTTATATATTTGACCCTGAAAACATCGCAGGCCAGTGTTATTTAGCCACAGCTGGAGAGAGAATAATGTATTAATGCTATGGGAAATTCAAAAAGCCTCATGCAGGATTTGAACATGTGTCACCGTGTCTGTTATTATAGAAAACAAATGATACAAAATGAAAAGTGGTGTAGCGGTATAACCAGTGGGCACCAATAAGAATATTGCAGTTTTTGCAGAAATGAAAGATTATTTCATCCTGAAAAAGAAAATAATTCAAGAACCGCTCCATAATGGCATCCCATCACGGTTTAATGGTTAACAAGCTAGTCTTGTAGATCCATTACTACTGAATAAAGAGTTTAATCCTTACTGGATGCCTCAGTTGTGACCTTGTCACATCCTACCCATAGCGAATGGGTTGGGTATATTAAATGGAGGCATGTAATGGTTATTGTTGTTGGAAATGGACTTGTCGACCCGAGTTCAAATCCTGGATGAGTTGCATTTCACATAGCACTAATACCTTTGGGAAAGATATACATCTGACTATTCTCCCTCCATCTATGGGTAAATAGGGCAGACTGGGCTTTTTAACCTTGACTAGGTGACCAGTCTAGAAGGAAAACTCTGAATTCAAACCTGTTAAACTCTGCTGCTTAAGAAATTGACCTTGTGTCACATCCTGCTCGTACAGAGGGGTTGGTATATATAAGGGTAACCTGAAGCCTAACTTTTTTTTTTAATTTAATTTTTTAAGACCTTATTTTTCAAATGTAGGTATCCTTTATGAACGACTAAAGTTTTGGTAAAGTGAAATTTTATTTCTTCAATTTTTAATATATATATATATATATATATATATATATATATATATGTGTGTGTGAGAGAGAGAAAAGCATCTTTTCAGTTAAAAATAATAGAATCCTTAGTTTTCAATTTTTTTCTTTTAAGTTTTCTAACAATTTTTTTTATGTTACCATCTTGAAAGGCATTAATCAGTTGTCCAAAAGAATTATTATTGGTTAACCCAAAACTTTTGGACAACTGATTAATGCCTTCCAGGATGGTAACATTAGAAAACTTGTAAACAATAAGGATTCTATTATTTTTAACTAAATTTGTTTGAATGTGTGTGTGTGTGTGTGTGTAATGTCCCGTTTGCTGGTACATGCAGATACAAATTGTTTTCTTCTGTTTTACTGATTTATCAACTGTAAAAACTTGTTGACTTATGCAGTTGCAAAAGGAACACACTACCTTTTCTGGTTCCTTCAACTCGACAAAAAAAAATGTTTCCAGAGGAAAGGGAGACAACTTAAAATAAAAAGATCAACCACTTCAATTATTTAAGCAGATACAATATTAAATGGCTTTTTTTTTTTTTCTCGAGATTATGTAGGGGGAAAGGGGTCTGGAATTGTTTTGTAATTTGCATTTATTTAAAATAAAAAAAAAGCTAGCCCAAGTTTAAATATGTAAATTAGTCTACTTTATTTTTATTAGCAAAAAAAAAAAAAAATACTTTGGATTTTGATATGAGGGAGTAAAAATTTGCTGTAATTGATTTTAAGTTTGGAATTTCTCATTTTTGTTTTAAAAAAAACTTTAGATGCTGGATGGCTTGAAAATTTATATTTCAAATTGAATTTGGCTATTGACATTTACTAGGCTTTGTTTAATCTGGCATAGAGATATCAGATTATTAATGGTATCTGTTGTTTCTAAGTGGTTACCCATCTCTTAAATATTTAACAGGTAGTTGCTGCAAAAATGTATCTTACACATGACTTTAGTGTCAGTCTTTTTAATAGCTTAGATTTAGGACAAGACCAGAAGTATGGGCTACCCTGTTGGCTGGGATGTTAGAATACACCGACTGTACCTCTGCAGAGGGGTAAGACTCCCCCAATGGGGCCACCTGTTTGCTGTGTGTCGCGACCGATGATGCTTAAGGATGGAATCCAAGTGGCTGAGCAACTGCAACTCTCTACTTTGGTCCTTACTTAGGTTAGACAGGCTGTCAGAGAGGCCCCCTCCAATCAATCAGTTGGCCACGTTAGTCCTAGCACCTATATGATTGCCCCAACCCTATTGCTCTTATATGTACTAGAAGGTGGTAGCTGAGGGTCTTCATGTCCCGGGTAAGTCGTTAAACTCTAACTGATTGTGAGGTTGGAGGTTTGGGCAATGTGGAGCACCCCTTCATCACAATTCCTCCTAGGTCCACTCTGACCCGGAGTGGTAGTACCTGTTGGGGTTCCATCTGTGTTAAATAGAAAATTGTGTTTACAAAAAAAATTGAGTATCCATTAAGAATGAATTTATTGCCAAACTTTGTTGGAATTAAATGACCCACCGAAGTTGATATGCTGTAAACCAAACCAAACCAAACCAAACTAGAAGTATGGGGCAATCGGTGAGAATTGAACTCACTATTACAGGAACAATTTAACTGACACATTAAAAGATTTTTGGTCCTCTTTGAATATTGCAAGTATTCAACTAGACCTTTTTTTTTTCTGGTTTGATTTAATGGCATATCAACTCTGTGGGTTATTTAATGCCAACTCTTTTATATATATATATATATATATATAGGACCATATGACCTGTAGGCACCTCTTTTGCGATCTCGATTAATAAGGACATTTTTTCCATTTACACAAAATCCGGTTGTTGGTTAGGATTAGGGGTTAGTTTTATAATTTGAAAAAAAACTCTAAAAATCGTCTGTTAACAAACAACCGGATTTTGACGGTGTAAATGGAAAAAAATGTTCTTATGAATCAAGATCGCAAAATGGGTGCCTAAAGGTCATATGGTCCTATATATATATATATATATATATATATATATAATAACAATTTAACATAACAATATTAACATAATATACAATGTACACAACATTTTTTTCTTGTAATTGTTATATTGAAGTTTATTAAGCAAACATTTAAAATGAAATAACCATTTAACACTTTCAGTTTTTCTTGCATAAAAACTGTTTTTGAAATTTTGAAGACTAAAATCAAAACTGTAGTCTCATTATGATACAACCAAAAAAAAATGTTCATAAAAAAAAAAAAATTGGCTAATCCATTTAAACTTTGCAGTTCCTAATTTGCTCAATCATCTTTGGCTTTTTATCTAAATGTTAGGGAGTAAGAATGATGTAAATTATGACCCACATTAATTATCTGTGTATGGGTGATCTGCTTTAGGGTTGATATAGTTGCAAATTTCCTAATTAGTTGGTGTTTAAATTTTAGCAAACATCCAACACTTCAGATGTTGATTTGGAAAGGCGCATAAACTTTTTCGGTAATCTTGAACATTAGCTACTTAAATGAGAGTAACCTCCCCATGTTTTTTTTTACTTTAAGGAAGCCATCTGTTATGTTTTGAAAAACACGGATTTTTGACAAATTGGGTATACCTATACTTTTTCTAATATACAGGCACTCATAGAAATATTAACATCTTTTTTCTTTTTTAAATCGATTTAAAAATGTTAACAGCCTTATAGGAATATCTTTAATATATTTTCACACAGTCTCCACATGTTCACCATCCTGTCAACATATGCTTAGAATCTCCCACAGGTGATTTAAAAAAAAAAGATGTTAATATTTCTATGAGAGTACCTGTATATTAGAAAAGTATAGGTATACCCAATTTGTCGAAAAATCCGTGTTTTTACAAAACAAAACAAAACAAACACACGGCTTCCCCAGTGCTCTCATTTAAATAGCTAATGTTCAAGATTACCACTTTTTCTACTTAGAAAACTGGTGCTACACAATCTTCTTGTTCTGTATTTTTTTTCTAGTTGACACTTTTCATTTAACCATAATATATTTTGTCATGAATTAGAAATATTCTCTTCCAACATTATTACTCTCAATATTTGTTAGAGTTTTATGGGCCATCCTTTAGGCTTTAAGCAAGAGCGCTTGTTCAGTGGAAATCCTTGATAAAGAATCCTTTGGTTCTCCTTGGTATTGTAAGTTCCTAGTCAATGGGTAAATGAACTATGAAAAGTGTCAGTGTTTAAGTAGTCAATCAGCTGAACATTATGGCTGTTGATTGGTAGAGGAATAGACCATGTGACCCCGCCTAGTTTATAAATTTACATGGTGTATTGCAGGACTCCTTATATTGCAAAATACTCCAACAATATTAAACTTAAATCTTCTTATTACCTTAAAATATGTCATCATTTATTTGCTTGTGCATATTCTAATAGGAAGAGATAAAATAAATTGAATTAATTTACAATGGATATCATTAAAGACAAAAAAGAAATATTAAACAAATGTTTTGATAAGAATTTCTACTTTTCATTGGGTTATTTGAATTTTTTTTTTTTTTTTTTTTTTTTACAATGTGGGGGTGGGGGCAGTTGAGCTCAGTTGGTAAAGTATTTGCCTAGGAATCAATAAGTGCCAGGTTCAATACCAGTTCTTACCAACTCAGTGCATGAGTAGAATGGCTTGGGTAATCTGATCTGTGAAGTAAAGCATCTGGGAACTGACGGTAGGTGTGGTGCTCCAAGGCAGCAAAAACAATCTCCTCTAGTCAAGTGCTAGTGAAAATGGGATAGACTCCCCTGCTGTTCAGCTGATACCAACAATAGGCCACTACACAAACTTTACTTAGTTTTTCTTTTATATATATATCTTTTCCTGGTAAAGAGTGGCAACGTTTCTTAACAAAAGAAAAGAAAAGAAAAAGCCAACACTTGGGAATCAGCAAAGAGGATTTTATTTTTTATTTTATAAATAAAAAAAATGTTCATAAATCCAAACTTCTTGTAAATAAGAAGAATTAAAATATTTTTTGTCAACATTTTTCAAGAATTTCTTGTTTATATTAACATTACCACAACCATCAAATGTCAAAGATGATGATGATCACTTTGCGTACACATCCATATTGGTTTGAAATGGGGGAAAAAAGATTCCATTAGACAAATTACATAAAGCAGTATCAACAAGATTTGAACCTAAAACTTTATGGCTTCCTACTTGTGACTGAGCTGGTTTATAATTTTTTTTTTTTTTTAAATAGATATTTAATTTACTATGATTGGTCAGAGCTAACTGCTAACATTTTTAAAAGCTAATCCACAAACTTTTTTTTTTTTTTTTTAAAAAAAAAAAAAAATCAACATTTAAAATAATACTGAACATTGATGCCAGTTGGCTAAGTATATGTTTGGCACAAGGCCAAAATAATGAGCACCCAAAATTATGATTTGCTAATGTACAAAATAAGACAAAAATAATCTGGATTTTTTTTTTTTTTTTTTTTTTTTTTAGAATTAACAATCTTAACTTTCAATGATATATCTAATCTCCTAAAATGTTGATGTACTTTGTGAGATGACACTTGGATTATGTCTATGTAGCCAAGAGATCAATTTTCTTAGGACATTTATTTATTTATAACATGACAGCAAAATTTCATTCTATAAAAAAAAATGACAGTAACAAAGACTGAAAATAACTTTTTCAATGACTATCAAAAATATAGAAAAGAAAATTAAGTATTTATTGGTTAACAGTCACTTAAATCGAGACAAACTCCAATACAAAAATGAATTTTATATAACATGTTTTGATTCCCAGTTGTCTTGAAACCGTAGATAATTTATTTTTATTTTTCTCATCCATACTGATGATAAAGTTTTAATGCATAAAGTAGAATAATACTTATCCAGTCACCTGGTTTGGTCGTAGAGGGTGCTACTCATGGGGTAGAAATAGCCTGGCAAAGCCTATGTGAAATGCAAATAGCCTTGTTTTTAAACTCAGGTAGTAAAGTCCAATTACTACAATGATAACTGTTACACCACGAGCACCTCTATACAATAAGAGACTAACAGCAAAATAACTAATAATAAAATGATTATCAATAAGTTCTGTAATGAATTGATTTGTTCTTAGAAATTTTAGTGATTTCAGCTATGATATAATGTGGTAATTCTGTTTAGGCAATTCCTGTTAAAATGAGAATAAAGCAAATTCCAGTCCAATCAGATCATTGGTTTCCAAGTAGTTTTCCATTGAATATTTTTTCAAAGTATACTAGTCCCCCTCCTCCTTTATCCACAAAAGATGTGTTCCCTGACCCCTAGCAAATGCCAGAATCCCAGATAATACAAACTTCGGACCAACGTTTCGGCCAATGTGCCCTTTGGCCTTCCTCAGGTGTTTCTTGTCTAACTTGGGAGCCTTCATGTTCCCAAGTTTGAAGAAAAAGTTCCAGAGTTTGACAAAAAAGGAGGCCACATCGACTGAAACATTGTGTATATAACAATAAAGATGAGAAGAACAGTCTGAAAAATACAAATTATCAAACCTCATCTCAAAAACTTCAGACAAATAGTACCTTAATATAGTTTTTTTTTTTTTCCTCCAATAAAATTTTTTTAAAAAGAATAGAAAATGGACAGAAAATTTGTTCTTAGAAACCTCAATATTCTGGCATTTGTTGGTTGTTTTATTTAACAGCATATTAACCCTTTTCAGGTCATTTAATGCCGAATCAAGTCATTTTTGATAAACAAAGGACTGATTGCTTACAGTACCTTGCTATTGCTTAAGTGGTCACTCAATTAACTATTGAACAGGTTCATCGCTGCTTAACTTCGATGATCTAGTGGGAACCAGTACTTTCAGCATGACTTGATTGTAATTTACATTTTGGGGACATAAGTAAAACTTAATGAATTGTTAAACCCTTTATCTACCAGAGCGCTCTAAACCACTAGACACCCCCCCCCCTCCTGGAAAACACCCGAGATCATCAGCTCTTAGAAAATGGTTTAGAGTAAAAATAAAAATAAAAAAAAAGAAATGAATTAAATGAATACATTTCTATTCAGTAGTAAAGGATCAGCGATACAATACTAGCTTGTCAACCATTTCACCACACTATTGTGGATGGCAGTGGTAGATAAAGGGTTAATTGTGGGGTTGATCACATAAATGATAAAGAAGGTCCACTATGCATTCATCACCAACAATTGATAAATTCATCCAATATGTTTTTCTTTTCTTTTACTTCCACATTCCCCCACCCCTGCCTCTGCTCGTTCTTGATTCTTTTTATCAACAATTTAAAAATGATTACGATGTGAATCAAAACATTATTTGTAACATTCAGCAGGAAATGGGGGTGGGGGGAGCTAAAGAGGGGTGTGTAGTGCTATCAGGATTGTGTCTGATTATTGGCAACTTTCAGCACAAAAATGGCATCATGAAGAACGTAAAATGAAGTGGAGAGGTCACCCTCAGATAAGTAAGGGAGACGAGAGAAAGTGACTAGTTCAAACCCAAGAGGTTTAAAGACATTTTCAATGACGTAGGTTAATTGCTCTTCAAATGTGCTTCCTTGAATTCCAAGTTTTTCAGCAGGTTTATGATCAACAGAATCTGAAAAGAAAAACAAAATTAAAGAATATGAAATCATCAAAACTAGCAGGACCTGTGGATATACCACAGTATGATAATCTAATTATTACATTTGATATGTTAACAACTATTGCAAAATAATCTTGATTTAACTCACTCTCTCTTTCTTGAAACAGATTAGCATTATCGCTTCTGCACACTCACCCCCTCTATCTTTCCACTAATCACTTTCTATATTTTTTCTGTGTTTGCATTTTCTTCCCTTTCTTTCTTTCTGATAAAAACGGAATGGTCTATTATTTAGCTGAGGTGATGACACTCATAAGAAATAAGAATTCGACGGATAAGCAACACCAGATGATCAGGGTTTACATTTTTGCATCTAATCTATGACGATTTGGATGGTCACATTTTTAACTAGAGTGTGTTGCAAGATGATAATGGTCATACAAAAAAGAAACTAGTATTAATATATATAGATTCATTTTCAAATTTGATTAAAATCAGTTTAGATAACATGCAAAATATTACACACATAATATTTGCATTTATATATAAAAAAAATACCATTTGTAATAGTAATAATTCACACACACACGTGTATATATATATATGTATATATATGTAAGTATGTCACCCAACCTCATCTCCCTACTGAGTAATAAACAATTCCATTATTATTAACTATTTCCATGTTTTATTTTTTGAACACAGCTTTCTGCATTCAGTCTTCCAACTAAGTATTGAGAAATCCTATTATTATGTTAACATTGTTTTTGTAAATGTTTAAATTAATTTTTTTTAAATCAATCTCAAAAGTGGGAAATTTTCTCAAACGTTATCCTCAGACAATTAATTCCAGATATCAAAGAGATTTTATGAAGAATATTATTTTTTTTTTTTTTTTTTTTTGCTGAAAGGTTGGCATAAGGTCATAGAAAGCCTACTTGGCTGATAAGGAATTTATGCAAATAATTTTTTTGCCAAAAATATGTTGGAAACACTTCTGCATCAACCTAGTATTTGAAAAGTTATGGTTTGAATTATTTCCCTTTGTTTACTATCTCCAAATGGAGTTAGTAAACAAAGGGAAATAACTCGAACCTTAACTTAGAAAATTTTTTGCAAAAAGTTTTGCTATCGTTTGTAATTTAGATTTCTTTAGTTAAAGTTATCTGTGAAACAAATGGAATCATAATAACAATGGATTTGAACCAAACTTTGTAGATTGTCTAGATTTCTATAAGTCTGTAAAAAATATTAAGTAAAATTCAAGAGCATAATTTTTGTTCAGATTTCTTAGTTATTAATTTTTGACCATTTCCTTTTGATCTTATTGAAACATAAAATGAAAGAAAATCTCATTTTCTATGAATACCATTTTATGAAAAAATTGACATGTAGTACAGTGCCCCCATCCTATCATGGGGTGGGGGGCATGAGACCCTAGTACCGGGTCTGTTCAGCCACACAAACTCCAATGATTTTTCTACTGATAAAAAAAATTAAGAAAAGCAGAGAAATGATACATATGATTAGGAGGTAATCTGAACATTAGCTACATAAATGAGTAACCTCCCCTTGTTTATTTCACTTTGAGGAAGCTATATGTTTTCATTTCACCGTAAATCTACACTGAAAATACGAATTTGTTTGAATCAATACAACTGCATGTTTTAACACGAAATTATCATAAAATGTGTTCTTACTAACAATTAAGTTCATTTCGAATAATGCACAAGCACAATTAAGAACTTGTATGGCTTCCTCAAAGTGAAATAAACAAAGGGAGGTTACTCTCATTTATATAGCTAATGTTCAGATTACCAATTAGGATTTAGATTTCAAAGTGCTCATTTCCAAAATATATTTATTTTCTCTTTGGAATAAAAAAAACTTTTTTAAAAACTGATTCTAACAGGGAAATTGAGTTAATTTCTGTCTTGAGAAGTTTTGCATTGAACCTATTGATTCTGAAAACATTTTTAAAAAAGAAGAAAGAAAAAAAAACAAGAAAACTTACTTTCTTCAACATAGGCACTAAATGGAAGAACAAGGGCCACTATAAGTCGGCCTGTTTCAGGGCGAAGGGTGGATTTGATCTGTTTTAAGATATTTAATGGATAATTGCATCGATCGAGTAAATTCAAGCAACTGACAACATCATAAATGAGATGACCATTTGCCCAATTTTCAATGTCAATAACTCTGAAAAAGAAAAAGGAATGATTATCAATACAAAAGTGAAAGATTAATACATGAAGAAACAAATAAAAAAAACTCTTATTGAAACACTTAACAATAAAGATGAGGACAACAGTCCGAAAAGTTCAGACATACAATTTACTCAGATGTGATATTTAATCTATGTATTAATACTTGTGTTCCTTAAAAGTATGGCCGTTATCATATCAAATCAGCCAAGATGAAATGCAACAATGTAAATCCTGATTATCTGGTGTTGCTTATCCACCGAATTCTTATTTCTTATGAGTGTTGTCACCTCAGTTAAATAATGGAGTATTCCGTTTTTATTATAAAGAAAGATAAAAATAGGACATGCTACACAGAAAAAAATATAATAAGAAAGAAAGAGATGAGGGGATAGAGAGAGGGGGTGAGCATGCAGAAAAAAAAAACAACTCTTTATACAGACATAAAATCTACTCAGATGTGATAATTAATAAAGATATGGGAAAATTTAGCTCACAAACGCCTTCAGTGATGGCAGCCTATTCATCTGAATTCACCTTGGTGCAACACCATGAAGCAAAGAGGTCCAAGAGAAAGCAACAGTGCATCGGCACATCAACATCTTCAGGACCAACACTTCACATGTGAAATCTGTGATTGAAACTGTTTTTCAAACATTGGCCATCACAGTCACAGAAGAACATAAATTCAGGGCATGAGAAATAACTGCATAATTATTTGAAAATGCCTTGTTGTGTAGGAGTCTCATGAAAGAGTCCAATTTTTTTTACTTGGACAGGCCTAGGCCTAGGCCTTTTTGGGATTATGAATAAGAAAAATTTGTTTTATGTTATAATAATCTGGTTTGATAGACCTAAAAAAAAAACGGTTATTTCCTATAACTCCAACATAAAAAAGGGGAACAACTCTGATTGACTGATAAATTATTTAATTATTTATTGATCTAGGAAAAAAGAAGACGAGGTTAGGGTTAGTTTAATGGGTAGATTAATTAACAGATAAAATTAATTCAGAGTGGTTCCCCTTTTTATGTTGGAGTTATAGGAAATAACCGGAAAAAAAAAACCAACAGATCAGATATGAAAAAGAAAACTCTGCAAAATTTAATGTTTTTATGATGCACATAACAATTAAAATTTGTTAAAAGCAAAATTTGGCAAAACTCACGTGAATCCATTTTCTGTCAGTCGTGTTCGCATTTGGTTGGAAACTTCAGTAACATAAACATTTTTAAAATGAGTGGCCATATTTTTTGTAACCATTCCATCTCCAGCACCTGATGAAAAAAATTAGGAAAATATATTAAGAAACAAAAATTATCTGAAAGAGAAATTTAATCTTTCTAAGAAGAATACCATACTCTCTCCTCCTCCTGGGGGATTTCTTTTTTTTTTATCCTTTAAGAAAAAAAATTGTGAAAGATAAAGTTTAAGAATAGAATGAATGTTTTAAGTTGTTGAATGACTTCAGTATTTATTTACTACCCAACACAAGGATTGAACTTACAACATTCAGTTGATATAAACTTCTGCTTTGTTAAGTTAACCTGACCCACTTGTTGATATGAATTCAACCTATTGAGCTCTAAATTAGCTCATGGAATTTCTCTGTAGGCATTGGAGTAAATGCTTATGCACAATATACCAAAACTGATACACTAACAGCCAACACATTTCTAGAGAAAGTTTTCATCTTAAAAGACCAAAAACAATTACTCATTGGTCAAATAACCATTTAAAATTAGATGATTGCAACACAGTACTGGTAAACACTGATGTTGGATGCAGGCTGAGACATGATCAATTTTGTCTGAGTCACTTTAGTGAGGGTGATTATGATGTTGAAAAAAAAAACCAAAATTCCCAATGAACTCAAGACATCATTGATGATGCATCCAATTGAATCCTAGCAATGGATTTTGAAAAAAGTGTAATGAATGACTTATTAAGACTAATTTTTCACCTCAACCTTAAACAAGAAAGTTAACAACTGGGTGAAGATCACCAACTGAGAGTTAACAGCTGGCGATCAGGGATCAAATCCTCCCAGCAGAGCACCATGATTAGGATAGTTTTGTCAGTCTGTCGTGTTACCATAGAGAGTGGGTAATCTGAACATTAGCTACATAAATGAGAGTAACCTCCCCTGGTTTCTTTCACTTTGAGGAAGCTGTCTGTTTTGATTGGCCATTTTCATTTCACCGTAATCAATACAACTGCTTGTTTTAGCACAAAGATATTATAAAATGTGTTCTTAATAACAATTAAATTCATTTCAAATAATGCACAAGCATAATTAAGAACACATTTTATGATATTTTCATGTTAAAACATTCAGTTGTATTGATTCAAACAAATTCGTATTTTCAGTGTAGATTTACGGTGAAATGAAAATGGCCGACCAAAACAGACGACTTCCTCAAGGTGAAAGAAACAAGGGGAGGTTACTCTCATTTATGTAGCTAATGTTCAGAGTGTGAATTAAATTTTGTGATAAAGACTCTTAGGGGAATGGCACTGAAATCATTTATGTTTCATCTAAGTAGGGGGAGGAGCCCTCGTGTATTGATTTGTTTACTTTTGAGATTTTGCTTGATATTTTAAGTTGAATTTCAATGCTATTTCTATGTATATTTTCATTTTTAGATATCTTTGAATATAAATCAAATCTTTGTAATTTTTGCACAAAAAGCAGAACTGGTGATATTTAATGTGTATATATATTTACTTTGTCGTTAATTGTTTTATTTTCGTAGTTTCATCCAGACATACATACATACATACATACATATCAACTGCCTTTTATATATGTATAGATAGATAATCTTAAATGATAATTTTGTAACAAGATGAAAAGAAAAAAAAAAAGAAAAAGACTTACCTAAGTCTATTAAGTTCTCAGTCATCCAAGAATCATCAATTCCTAATAATTGTTGAAATTGTGCATGAGAATAGACAAACATGGAACCTCTTTTCAAGTAACTGGAAAAAAAGGACAAAAATGGTGCAAATAATTTAAAGATCTTAACAAAAAAGTAGAAACTCATAAAAACATTAGAAAATAATAAAGAATCAAAAACAAATCAAAAAAGAAAGAAACAATATGAACAGGGATATTTTCTCATTAGTTTAATTATTGTTTAGTTTATTTTTTCATTGTCAATAAAATTTTCCCCATTCAGCTCTAAAATTATAACTGAGTAGCAGAGCTACCCAGCATTGACCGGGATTTAAAAAGTTAAAAATAAATGGACTGAATAAAGGGTTGGGTTCAAAGTTCTGTGATGACTCCAGATTCCGACAAGAAGGTTCCCGATTACAACAAGAAGGTTCCCAATTATGACAAGAAGGTTCCTGTGTTCGAAAAGAAGGTTCCCGAGTCTGAGAAGAAATACCTGAAGAAGGCCGGAGGGCACATCAGCCGAAACGTTGTACAGATAACAATGAAGATGAGGACAATAGTCCAAATAATACTAAATCTATATTTACATAGATTAATGAAAATCCTTTTTCTATGTATTTTTTTTACTATCTTTTATTCTTTATATATTTTTGTTTTTAAGTTGTTTATTTTTATTATTATTCTAGTTTGTATTTATTTTTTATAAACAAGAAAAAAAAATCTGTGTCAATTGCACTTTATCCTTCTTACCCATTAATTGAAGTGTTTGACATAAACCAACTGAGTAGAGAACGTAACACAGCATTCCAAATTTGGGTGAATATCCAATCGGCCTTCTGATAACACATTCCCAGAAATTCTTCTGTCTCTTCATCCTGGTATAACTGATAAAACTTAGGATGTAAATCGTCAGGAATTTTTGTTAAGTCCACTTCATACCACTGAAAAAAATAAAAAATAAATAAATAAAAAGTTGTTTCCTTCTCACAAATCTAAAAAAATTAATGATACAAATTTTTTTTTTTGGGGGGGGGCTCAAATTCTTCAGACTAGCTGAAAAATCACACTATGAGCAGGATTTTATATGAGTTACAATGAACAAAAAACATTTTTGTGAGGACTGATTGGTCAATAAACATTATAGAGATGTTAATGTGAATGGTTTTTTGGTGGTCATTGTTTATACTACAAATGTAAACATAAAATGATTTTTTCCAGTCTTGATTTTCCAGCAACAAGAACAAAGTCATGGAAAGTCTTCAGCAAGATGTCTACTTTACACAGTTAAACAAAAACATCAAGATTCAGTTTAGCTAACTGGATCAACAGGAAGTTTAGCATTATTGTATGTACATAGGGGCTGGTTTAGCTCAGTTGGTAGAGCACCCGCCTACAAATCGCAAGGTTCCTGGTCCGATACTGGTCACTGCTAACTCAGCGCATGAATAGCACAGATTGTGTAATCTGATCTGTGTAATAAAGTGGGGAGCTGACAGTAGGTGTGGTGCTCCACTTCAGGAAGAAAAAAAACAATCTCCCTAGTCTAGCACTTGTGAAAAGGGGATAGACTCCCTAGCTGTCCGTCCGATACCGACAATAGGCCACTCCACCAACTTTACTTTTTTTTTATATACCTACATTGTAAGTTTTAAGGCATTGTAAGACACAAGTATTATATAGTCTTCCAAGACTGCCATGCCAATATAGGTATACCCGATTTGTTGAAAAATCCATGTTTTTATTAGGTACCACCAATTTTCCCTGTGCAATTTACCGCCCTCCCCATATTTAACACAATAAAACTTGCATAAAGATTAATATTATCTTGAAAAAAAATTTTGCTTTCGAAAGAAGAAACATTTTTTTATAAAGATAAGACTCTGAATAACTATATCAATAGATTTGTATAAAGCTCATGGTGGTAGTTTTTGTAGAAAAAAATCATGAATTTGAAATAAAAAGTACAAAAAAATGTCATAATATTATTATTTGAAAACTTTTTTTCTTTTTTAATTGATATTCTATTAAATTGTCAAGAAAAAATTTTTTTTAAAGAAATTAATTTTTAAGAGATTTAAAATCTTTTGTGGGCTTAAATAATTTTTTTTTTTAATGTTTAAAAATCTTTTTTTGTGTGTACAAATCGAATTTTTCACTAATATTTAAATATAATATAACACTGAATTTTAGAATTCAGGTGAACTAAAAATTTGTCCAATCCACGATAGATTAATATTTTGAAGAGAATTTGTAATTTTTTTTTTTTAATATTGAATAGTAATGTTTGATTCTTATAATATACAGAAGAGAAAAACTGACAACATTTGTAATACTTATTGTCTTTTCTTTGCTTTAGTTACACTATAAGTTCAATAAAAAAATATTCCGGAGTTATTCTGAAATTACCACACACACAAAAAAATCTTTCAAAAATCGTTGAAAGCCAATAATCGGTTATAATATGCACAAGAAAACAATTATGTCGAATACAGTCACCCATACATTTAAATGTATAATTGTCAAAGATAGATACTATGTAAATTAATCGCAGTCGCAGTGCAGTGCCAGTTTCTACATAAAAACCACCCTTTTGCAAGTAAAACGAACTGTTTTATTTATTTTTCAAGATAACGGTGTAATTTTTCCCAATCGGATAACTTGATCTTTGAATTAACTGTTTTTCTTTGTAACAACTCTGTATGATCGTTACTATTTTTGCGAGATTTTTAAAAAACAAAGTTAAAAAATATTTACTTTCGTTTATTTTTGGTTATACCTAGTTTTTACAAAACAAATTTACCCCCCCCTCTCTGTTTTAAAAAAATTACCAAAAATCACTATTTTCATATAATAAAAACAATTTTTATTTTGCTTTATGTTATCGCCGAATTTAAACTTTGATGTGATGAAACAACATGACATTTCAGAAATTTCATAATCTTTGCAAGTCATAAGAATTTATTTATTTTTGAAAATTCAGGCTGACATGATATGATAAAGTTCAAATGATTTTTATTCATATAATTGTCTTAGTGGAAGCATCTAACACGTTTGTTATTTAATACTTTACGTTTTGTTGCTTTGTAATCGTAGCCATTTTTAAGAGGATGGATAAAATTTGAAGAGTTTTCTCCCCTGAATTTCAAACACAGACGTTTTTTATTTATGACACGTGGGTTAAGTTAAGGTGATAGTTTACATTCTTTTAAAGTCTACTTCAAAATAATATAATGAATATTCAGAACTTTCTTATCAGATATATAGTGAAATTTCTTCAATACTCAAAGGATCCCTTAAGATCTCAAATGACAAAGTGGTGGCATACTAAGGATCTTTACTCGTAGTTGTCTACGTGGCGGTTTTTGACTTAGGCCCAATTTCAACTTATTTAAAATGACAACATATCACAAGTGTTTTCTTGTTTTCTTTGTCAACTAAGATTATTTTGAACACCATTAGTGTTATGAATCCCGATAAGCGTATGGTTGCAAAAGAAAATGGACGAGAGGATTAGATTAATTTCGTTTATTGAAAATAAACAGTGTTGAAAAAATATCGCCGAGTGTTTGGTTGACTGCTGTGATCTAATCAGGTGACGAAGACTGTCTTGATGAAGGAGATATAACTTAATGAGAAAAAGTTTTTAGGGTTGCGTCCCTTGATGTTCGGATGCTGTTGATGTAACTTGTTTTAAATTCACGTTCAAATCCAATCCCAATAAAAACCGTTTCAATACGGCGTTTTAACTTAGTTTATTTTCGTAATTTTGTTACGAAAATAAACTAAGTTTTAGATTTGGAATAAATAAAATTTCCTGGTTTGCTAGGTGGATATGATAGACTTTGTGAATCAGGAGATTTCTATTTTATAACATTAGTAATTATTAGGTACCACCAATTTTCCCTGTGAAATTTACCCCCCCCCCCTATTTAACACAATGAAACTAGCATAAAAATTTATCTTGAAAAAATTTTTTTTCATTCGAAAGAAGAAACATTAAACAAACTCCTGATAATTTTTTTTTAAATTCAGCTTATCGAAATAATGAAAATTATGATTGAAAAACAATGTTTTCATTTTTGCACAGTTAAATCAACTGAAATTTAACGTAGCCAAAAACATGTTACCACAAGAGGATTTTTTAAAAATTCTATGAAAAATCAATTAATGGTCCGATTTTCACGAAAATTTCCATAACTATTTACCTTTGGATGTAAATATGTCTGAAATAGTTTTTTCCTAAAATATATTAGGGGAAATATTCCCCCCTCCCCATTTTATTTTATGAGATATTAAAAAATGAACCAGAAAAAAAAACGATTTTTACTTTTTTTCTTATAAAGATAAGAGTCTGGATAACTATATCAAAAGAATTGTATAATATTCAAGGCAGTAGTTTTTGTAGAAAAAAAAAATCATGAATTCTGAAAAAAAAAAAAGTGCAAAAAAATGTCATAATATTATTATTTGAAAACTTTTTTTTTTTGCTTTGCTTTTTTAATTGATATGTACTATATTCTATTAAATTGTCAACAAAAAAAAATTCTTTTAAAGAAATTAATTTTTAAGAGATTTCAAATCTTTTGTGTGCTTAAATTATTTTTTTTTTTTTTTAATGTTTAAAAATCTTTTTTGTGTTTACAAATCGAATTTTTCACTAATATTTCATTTTCAATAATATAACACTGAATTTTAGAATTCAGGCGAACTAAAAAATTGTCCGATCAACGATATATTAATATTTTTAAGAGTATTTAAGAGTTTGTTTTTTTTTATTATTGTTGAATAGTAATGTTGGATTCTTATAATATATGGAAGAGCAAAACTGACAACATTTGTAATACTTATTGTCTTTTCTTTGCTTTAGTTACACTATAAGTTCAACTAAAAAAATATTCTGGAGTTATTCTGAATCTACCACAAAAAAAAATCTTTAAAAAATCATTGAAAACCAATAATCGGTTATTGAATATGCACAAGAAAACAATTATGTCGAATACAGCTACCCATACATTTAAATGTATAATTATCAAAGAGAGATAATATGTAAATTTACAGTCTCCGTTTCTACATAAAAATCACCCTTTTGCATGTAAAATGGACTATTTTATTTATTTTTCAAGATAACAGTGTAATTTTTCCCAATCGGATAATTTGATATTTGAATTAACTGTTTTTCTTTGTAACAACTCTGTATGATCGTTACTTTTTTTTTGCGAGATTTTTAAAAAACAAAGTTAAAAAATATTTACTTTCATTTATTCAATATGGGCGAAACTGATCACGTAACCCAATTTTGGTTATCCCTAGTAATTATGCATAATTTCTCTTCGCATTACAGCGTCCCATCGTGGTATAACGGTTAGCAAACTAGTCTCTCAGATCCATTATTACTGAATGACGAATTTGATCCTCGCTAGATGCCTCATATTTGCGAACTTGTGTCATATCCTACAATTGGCGAACGAAATGAATTACCTACTTTCTTTTCACATTATTCCAGGAACATGGAATGCATAAAGCACTAAACAGTTTTTTGTAATATTTAGAGGCTGAAATAATAAGTAGAATTGGCTACTTTAGTAGCCTATTCTATTTATGAGGATGAAGGTTGGAGTAATCCTAAAAAAAAAAAAAAAATTTTTTAAATGCATAATAAAAATTTAAAAAAGGAAAAAAAAAGAAAAGTCCTTTAAATTTTGTTTGGTTTTATATTCTTTTTAACAAAACATCATATTGACAAAATTCAAAAGGAAGGGTTATTTTTTTTTTTTTTTTAAGATAAGATTTTTTTTGAGATAAGATTTTTAATTTTTTAATTTTAAAACAATTAGCAAAAATTGTCCAATTTTAGTTAAATTTTCAACACTTTATTCATTGATGACATAATTTTATAATGAATAGCTTTTTCTTTATCTTCTTTTTTAATCGAAAAAAAAAAAGAAGTTTTTTTTAACAATTATGATGACCTTTGGTTATTTGAATAAAAAAAAATTTTCAATCTCTAATTTTTTCATTTCTAGAAAGATCAAATCCAGAAGACCACATTAAAAAATTTTTTTTAAATAATTTCAAAAATTCAACAACCGAAAAAAGTTATAAGAAAAAGGTAAATAATTTTTATAGCGTGTTTTCTATTTTTGCAGTTTTAAAAACAATATTTTTCTTTGAATTAATGAAAAAAAAGTTGTTTTTTTTCTGATTCAATTGGCCTGTTTTTATTCATTCAAAAATTTCATAGTGAATTTTAAACATCGGTAAAGTGGCATGTTGAACACAATATTTTTGTCAGGAATCAAGATTTATCTAATCTATCTAAAAATATATCTAACAATTATTACTAACTGCTGTTCTTTTTTGGTATCTACAGTATTATTCACCTTTTTACTTTAAAATACCCGGATTTTCACTCATGACAAAGCAACAACTGTCTCAGTTGGTATGACCTTATTGTGTTGTTATTTACTGATTTTTGGGGTACATAAAGTAACTTTCCTAGACAAAATTTTGTGCACATAGGCCTTTGTAGATTTTATCTTAGCATAAGCTTTTTTTTTCCATAAAAAAACATGAAAAAAAAAATAGTTATCTCCCTCTGATCATTTGGACATACCTACTACTTTTTCTTCTTTTTTTTGGGCCGGGGGTGGGGTATGTCTGCATTGCCTAATTCTAAAGATGACAAGAGACCTATGGCAGCGAATACTTTGTGTATGGTTACTGATTAATTGGACCTTGGTTGGCTGGTGGGATTTTACAGCATGACAACCCTTGTTGGGTTATTTTATGCCAAAGACATTTTGTTGATTCATTCTTGATGGCTACTCAATTTTTTTAAACGCATTTTTTTCTATTTAACTCCTAGATGGGACCTTAACAGATACTACCACTCCAGGTCAGTGTGGACCTGGGAGTAAAGGTGATGAAGAGGTATTCCACATTCCCCAGAGCTCCAGAATTGGAACTTCACCATCAGAAAGAGTTTAATGTCATACCCAGGACACTAAGGTTTGGGGATTGCCATAAGGGCAATAGGGTTGGGACAATCATATAGGTGCTAGGGCTTGATGTGACCAGCCTATTGATAGGAGGGGACCTCTCCGACCACCCATTTAGCTGAAGTAAGAGCCAAAGTGGAGTGTTACAGGTCATGGACTGCCCAGCCACTAGGGTTCCATCCTTAAGCATCACAAGTCACCTCCCACAGCCAACAGGTGGCCTCATTGGGTGGGGTGGGATGGGGTCTTACCCCTCTGCAGAGGAGCAATCGGTGTATTCTACAGCCCCAGCCAACAGGGCTGCTAATTAATGGGACCTTGGAGAATGTTCTTGATGATATTAGTTTTTGAAAATTCCAAAACTGGACCCTTACTTTGTCTCTGTCAGGTTAGATAGTTAAGAATTACCAAATCATCAGATTTTTGTTTAATCTTAAATTATCAATATCTGGCTCAAAAACCCCTGGCCTGAAACCAGAATTATCACTTTTTGTCTCCAGAAAATTAAGACTATAAATAGTGTTGTATTTACATTTGTCAGATGGCCATAAATGTTAACCTCTCGATAATGTTTATGAACTTATAAGTCCTCACAAAGGTTTGGTGATATAAGCTTAAAATCCTGCTAGTAAGGCAGGTTTTCTACTATTTGCGATAGTGCACCATTTATACATACATATATATCTCCATACATACATAAGATATATAGACAAACTTTAATTAAGAAACTAACATCAAGAAACAAATTGTGAACCCTAAAAAGCAAATGGTTCTATGATCAGAGGAGCTTTTTTCATTTTGCCTTGTCAGCCATCTATATCTATATATACATATATATATGTGTAAAAATGGAAATTGAAAATGAATCCGACAATATGAGGAAGAATGAATAAAGAAAAGAAAGAACAGAATGGATAATAAAAGATGAATTTAATCAATATCACTTACACATGTGTTTCGGTCAGTTCATCGGTGTGAAAATATTCCACACACAGAGAAGATTTGACCTTCATCAGAGTGAATTTTATTTTGAATGAAAATAAAAATAAAAATAAAAATAAAATTTCACTCTGATGAAGGTCGAATCTTCTCTGTGTGCAGAATATTTTCACACAGATGAACTGACCGAAACACATGTGTAAATGATATTGATTAAATTCATCTTTTTATTATCCATTCTGTTCTTTCTTTTCTTTATTCATTCTTCCTCACATATATATATACATATATAAAGGACAGTTGGTATTTATGTATGTATGCATGTCCAGAGGAAACTACGAAAATAAAACAATAACAAAGTATATATATATATACACATTCACTATCACCAAACCTTGCTTTCTGAGCAAAAATCATGAAGATTTAATTTATATTCATGAAGATAATTAAAAAATAAAATTTAAATTGTAACAGTATGGAACTTACTTTTTTTTTGTATTTAATATTTTAAATAGAAGTCATTAATTTTTATTTTTCAAAGTGTCTGTGCACGTTTTTTTTCTGACGCCCCATCAGGTCAGATCAACACAAGGTCTTTTTTACATAAGGATTTTAGTGGGGCATCCTGCGAGGATCCAACTCATGATTCAGTAATAATGGATCTTTGAGACTAACTTTTTTGCCTCCCTCTAGCCAGGTGACACCAAGTCGCTGCTTCTAGTGAATAATAATTACAAACAAATCAATTGAAAACTATTCACTGTTTGTTTGAAACTGGTTGAAGAGGAGAAGCATTTAGATAAGATGGCTGTCGTTTGTCTAATTTATGACAATCTAGGGAATTTGATTCTCTTAAAATCCACCACAATTTGCAACACACAAGAATGAATTGAAAAATTCATTTTGTTGGAATATTTTGTATATATATATATTTACCAAACCCCTCCGCACAAGCAGGATGTGACACAAGGTCAATTTCTTAGGCGGAGTTTAACAGGTTTAAATTCAGAGTTTTTCTTCTCCTAGACTGGTTACCTAGCCAAGGTTAAAGAGTCCAGTCTACCCTACTATTTATCCATAGCTGGAGGGAGAGTAGATTCATACCTTTCCCAAGGGTATTAGCGCAAAGTGAAATGCAATTACCACATCCAGGATTTGAACTCGGGGCGACAAGTCCATTTCCCATGACTTTAACCATTACACCACGCGCTTCCTACAAATATATTTTGTATATATAAGGTGTCCTGCAATACACCACCTAAATTTATAGACTGGGCGAGGTCACGTGGTTTATTCCTCTGCCAATCAACAGCCATAATGCATGGCTGATTGACTACTTAAACACTGATACTGACCGACGTTCATTTGCAATCATTGATGAGGAACTTGTAATACTGAGGAACAACCAAAGGATTTCCGCTGCCTAAAGGAAGGCCCATAAAATTGTAACACATTTAAATATCAAATGGTCAACAATTTACAAATGTAACAGACGTTATTAGTGTGTTCTCATTGGTCAGTCTAGTTCCTTATTCTGATTATTCATTTCATTTTGTTAAGACAATGTTCCAATTGATATATTCTTTGGCTTTTGTTTTCTTTAAGTTCAGATTATCCACTACACTATGTGTCCAATTGAACACATAGTGTAGTGGATAAAGGCATTGGATGGGTTAAGACAGTTTTAAGTGAGAGTTGTCTCTAGGCTGCAGGTTCAATCCTGGTCAAGGGCAACAGTAACATAGAATAATAATTAATGTTGCATTATCGTGCAACGGAAGAGGAAGCTTCTGGCAAAAGACAAAGAAAAGATAAAAATACATATTTTAAAAAAAGGGAGAATGGAAGAAACATTGTATAGATAACAATAAAGATGAGGACAATTGTCTAAATAATCCAAATAATACTAATTATCAAGCCTCATCTAAAACATTCAGAGAAATATTATTCTCTAAAACTTGGTTGGTTGGATTTTATAGCATGTCAACCCTTGTTGGGTCATTTTATGCCAAAGATATTTTGTTTTATTCATTCTTTTATATTTTTATTCTATATTACGCCCCTGAATTCACAGTTTCTCACATTTATTTAATGGAGTTAATCATGGGGAAGTGAATTCAGTAGATTTTCCTTTTGGTTGATAAAATAAGCTGGAATGTTTGGAACAGCTGACAAAAGGACATTTTTAAGTGGTATGTCGGCTGTATTTCTCTCTTGGGATTCTTAAAGTGAATAAGTAATAAAAGATTTGTTTTCACATTGAGTAGAGATGTAAAAATATATCCCACCACACCTCAGTTGGGAATTTGTTCAAGGGATCTGAGTAAACTTAACTTATTCTGGCACAAGGCCATGGGGTTATATTGTTTACGTCAATCTCTGTGGTGGCTGGGAAAGGATACTGCCTACCAAGAAAGGTAATTCTAATCTTTTGTCATCCCAACATCCTGCCCTAATTTACACTATGTTTTGGCATGCTGGCGTCAGGCGAATTTCCGTTGTAACATATCTACAATGATTTGCCGCTAATAATCTACATTAACTTATCGACAAAAAGCGACAAAAACACGAGTCTGAAAATAGCCGGGGTTTGCCTGACGCCGGTACACCAAAACATAGTGTAAATTAGAACGGGGGTCGGGACGACAAAAGATCAAAATTACCCTGGGAAAATCAGCAATCTAAATCTAAGCATTTTTAAAACTTGAGTTCGAATATTGACCATTATTGGCATAAGTGAGAAATACGAAACTATCTCAACCACGTGGCAAAAAATACACAAAGGGCGCGAAAAAAAAGGAGTCAGAGTCGTGAGAGAGATGCATAATTGGTTTGTTGTTGTTTGTGGGTTGTTTTGTTTTTGTTTTTCAACCAAGATGGATTTAAAAATAAATAAAATAATAAAACTAGCTTAAGTTTAAGTAGACACTCTTTCTTTGTTTTGTGGACCTTTTTTTTATTAATTCAAATGACAACATTTTTTTCAGAACTAGAAGCTCTGTATTTTTTGTACCACCACTGTTAATTATTTATTTAGGAGCCAACAAGACAGTCCTTTTGTAGACTCCTACATTCTCGTAGGAATTTCAAATTTTCAAGGGTTACTACACACAGCAAATAATAGTTGGATAATGAATTTTAGTAGGATAAAAAAATGTAAATAAGGAACTTTTGCTCGAGTTTAAAAGCCTGATAATGATCATCCTCAACTCGGCAGAGAATGGAGACCTTCCTGGTCACTTTTATTTATTTATTTATTTATTTATTTATTTGTTTTTAATAACAAACGAGTTTAAAGTGAATTTCGATCGTTTTGAGTAATTTAACAAGCCTCACCAACCCTATGGTGTAAAAAGTTTTTACGTCATCGGGTTGGTGAGGCTTGTTAAACTACTAAAAACTTAAAGTATAATTTTTAATTTTCTTTAAATATTAAAAGTGCTGATTTTGAAAAATAAGAAATAAAACAATTTTTCTTTTAGTAAAACGAAACGAATTAAATAAAACTTCTTTTCTTTTCCTTTTTTTAATTTTTTTAAAGAAAGGCACAACAAAACAAAACAAAAAATTGTTTTTATGCATTAATTATTAATTATTACGGTTATTTACAGTGAGATAAAATTAATTTTAAAAAAAATGAAAATAAAAATAAAAACCATAAAAAAAAAGAAAGTAAAAACCAGTGAAACGTAACGTACATATACATGTTTGCTATTTCGATGTTTTTCATCATCCTTGAGCCGGATGTAAACAGTCCGCATAAGACGAGATCGTGTGTAAGGATAACTCAGCGTGTTGGTCATGTTGCATTCTGTGAGGGTCACTAATTTCAAAAGTAGAATATAAGAGGCCAATGCAATAACGAGAACCAACAGCCGGTCATGAGGAAGCCATTGTGTCAACATAATATGAAAAAGTAAGGATGGTAAAGCATTGACTTCAAAACGAGGCACGACTTAAATAGTTGCCATTTGTAGAGGGGCAAATTAAATATTAACGGGGCATTCTTTATTTTTTGAATTGCTTAGATAGTTACCGTATTACATTGGCATTTTCCAAATATAAAAAAGGCCAAAAAGAAAAAAATGGAGAGTGTGAACAGTAAACACGTTTGGAATTGAAGCAGAAAGCAGGAACTTTATTTATAATTGAGAATAGGCTCAAGGATTATACAATTTAGAAATACTAGCAGGACCTGTGGATATACCACAGTATGATAATTCAATTATTACAATGTTTGATATGTTTATTTAAGAGCTACTGCAAATTTTCAATATGTAAAAAGTATAATAATATTCATTTAACTCTCTCTCACTCTTTTTTTTCTTTCTTTCCTTCTTTTCATTATGTTTTATTGAAACAGATTAGCGTTATCGCTTCCGCACGCTCACCCATGTCTCTATCTTCCCCTATTCTCTTTCTTTCTTTTTTTCTTCTCATTATATTTTTCTGTGTAGCATGTGCTTTTTCTTCCCTTTCTTTCTTTATAATACAAACGGAATGGTTACCAGATAACACCAATAATCAGATTTACATTTTTGCATTTCATCTTAGATGAATTGGACAGTCTCATTTTTAGCTAGAGGGTTGTTGCAAGATGATAACTGTTGCACAAAATATTACTTTGTGTGTCTAGAAAAGATTTTTTTTTTTTAAAAAGGTTATCTATATAAGACAAAATATTTCTAGGACTGATAATAAAATATCCATAAACATACAAACTTACATATAAATATAAAGTTGCAATTTTGGAGTGTGTCAAAATTTATGATGTTTAGCTAGGAATCACAAGATTCTTGGTTCGATACCAGCCCTCGCCAACTCAGTGTATGAGTAGCACAGGGATCTGTGCGGTAAAGTGAGGAGCTGATAGTAGGTGTGGTGCTCCACCTCAGACGCTAAAATAATCTCCTTGGTCTAGCACCAGTGAAAATGGCCACCCCAACAACTTTACTTTACTTATGGGGTTAAGCTTTAGTTATTGGTGGGTGTTGCTAGTTTCTTTTCTTGAACCTCAATATACGTGCTTTTTTCTTCTGATGGTCGTCAAAGCTGAAAAGGAATTAAGGAAGAGACAAAAGACAAGGTTTAAACTTTATTTCGAGGCATGTCATTATTTTTTGAAGGGGAACTCTCTTCCTGAGCAACAACGTCCTCTGTCTGAATGGGAAGAGGTTTCTTTTTGGTGCCAGGAATTCTCTGTGCATGCCCAGAGGGTTCTTCCTGTTTGAAGCCTCCTGAGAGATTATTATGTTTTTTTTATTTTATTTTTTTAATCCCCACAGATTCTTGGAATGGATGAAGAATTCAATTAATGAATTTTGTTGGAAGTCCAACAGAAATGATTTATAAAGAATTAGGCTCTATACAAATGTGTGACCGACAGGTTAGGAGTTAAAGAATAAACCAAACAACTAGAATAGGAATAAAGACATGTATTACAGACATAAAACAATAGGGTTGCAGACTTTTTGGTTTGTCTGCGGAGAAATGTTTACAATTTGTCCACTTAGCTGAAATCCTGAAGTAGGGTTAGTTATCGAAGTCCCTTAGCTATGGCCATCTGATAGTTCCACTGGATATAATAGACATTCTATTTTGACGTCTGACTCCGTTGAGGGCTGAATTAGAAAGAGGGCGAAAGAATTTGCCTCTTTGGCTTTGCCGCCAAAGTATGCTGGCTTGTGATTGGTTGGTTCGATAGAGAGGCTCGTAGACAAGGACGATAACCCCTACCTCAGAATTCTTAATAGATTGAAATGTGTGTAAAAAATGGTAAGGTTGTACGGGGTGAGATGAAGTTTGGGTGTTTTATGGTTTAAATGTAGCTGGATATTTTTAGTTGCGTGTTCTTAGGGTTTTTTCTTTTTACCCCATCTCATTTGGTAGTTGTGCTGAAAAGAAAGAATTTAAGGAACGAAAGAAAGAGACAAAGGCAAGAGGTAGTTCTATGACTTAGGCTTTATTGACTAGGTCATAGTCGACCATGGCAAGGGGATATCCCCCTGGACGAGGAAGCAACTACATTCAGTTAAGGCCTGACTCAAAGTGGATGAGAGATTCTTTTGGGGGTTGGGGGACAGTCCTTTTTGTTGGACATGCACAGAGGGTTCTTCCGTTGAAGGCCTCATGGGAGTTTGTTGTTTTTTGTTTTTTTTATTCTAATTTTATTTTTCATTTATTTTACTTCCCACAGTTGTTACGAGGCCAACAGCCCCACAAACATCAAAAATGTGAATGATGATAAGACACAAGCCAGGAAAGGAGAAAGAAAAAGTTGGATTATTTGGATTATTCAGACTATTGTCCGCATCTTTATTGTTATATACACAACATTTCAGCTGATGTGCCCTCCAGCCTTCTTCAGGTTTTTCCGTCAAACTCAGGAACCTGCTTGAACTCAGAAACCTTGTTATAACAGAAATAGATATCTCTTATGATTCACAATCCTTACTAACACAATACATCCACTCACCAACAAAACAAATTTAAAAAAGAAAACAAAACAAAACAAAACTCTACATAAGCTGCGAACACCAAACAGATGTTAACCCCATGGCAGTAAAAGTAAAATTAACAAAAAACAAATGTTCTACACATAAGCTCCAGCAAAACTTCCGGTTGAAAAACAAAATTTATAAACAATTAAAAATATCTCCTATTTAATGTTTTTCAACCAATAAAAAATTTTCCCCCCAAAACCCTTCAAAGGCCTTCTCAAGCTTATCACTTGCTATATATACAAGCCGACTTAAAGTAAAAAAATCAGTTACGGGTAGACAGCCAGAGCCGACCACACCAGGTCAAGATAAAGGAACCGCCATACTATACCCACACTGCACCCCGCGTCACGCAGAACAAGAACTGACTTTCAACCCCACACCTGCCCTCATTTCACCAAGCAGCAAAAAGGAATTACCATCTCAACAATTCCAGCTTTTGTTTATTTTAAATAAACAAAATTAATCCAAACCTTCTCATCTATTTTTTCTTTTGCAAACCATACACATTTTTGAGATTCTACAACCTTCTCTTCGAACTCAGAACCTTCTTGTTGAACTCAGGAGCCTTCATGTTGTAATTGGGAGTCCAAATAATCCAAATAATCAAATTATCAAGCCTCATCTCAAAACTTCAGCCATAAAATAATATAATATGAAATATAATGTAAAATTGTTAGGTTCAGTTTTATTAATATTCAAAATAGACATGTGAGTTATAATGAAAACGGAGCAATAACAAATTGGGTCATCAGTGTCTTCTTTTAGCTTGGTTGTTAGCATTGCGTGGCCCGCAACCTTCTCAGTGAGAAGTGAGGCTGATTGGTGTCATTGGACGGACAGTCGTTACGGAGGTTGGACACAGCTGGACCAAGTAGACAAGAAGCAGCTGGCTAGGTTGTTAGGGACATCTCCCCAGGATAGAAAGTTTCAGAACTGGAAGAAATATCATAGCCGCTGAGAAAAAAACTTACATCTGTGTTTTGCCATGAAATGGACAGTTTGTATACTGTTGCCATTACAGCTGGAATTATAGTGAAAGCAGAATTAGTGACAAGCTGGAACATGGCCAGCAGGTAGCCGGATTGAGTGCAGGCTGGATATGTGATAAGATTGGATCAGCGGCAGGCTAGAATGTATGCGGTTGCCAGATAATCGGGGACTACCACAGGAATGTGATTAGCAGAAACTGGATCGACAGCAAGCTGCATTGGGGTCAGTAGGAGATTGAATTGGTGGCAGGCTGGAATGTATACAGTTGCCAGATAGTCAGGGACTACTGCAAGAATGTGATTAGCAGAAACAGGATTGTGGTTGGCAGTAGACCGGATCATCAGAGGGTTAAATCGTGGTCAGCAGACGACTGGATCATTGGCATACTGAATCATGGTCAGCAGGCTTAGGTCATGGTCGGCAGCTGCCAACTGGACTGATGTTGGGAGAGACCAGGTCAGATGCCCTTGCATGAGTGATGTTAACAGGATTGCAGCACAATGAGCTAGGCCACAGTTAGCAATTACCAGTATAAGAGGTGTCACATGTCAGGGCATATCAGTTATAAGATGTAAAGTTCTTATATTAAAGCTGCAAGGCTTAGAGTAACTTTCCAACGAGGGTACATGTGTGTATATAAAATATTCCGACAAAGTTGTAGAATAATAACAGACTTTATTCCGTGAGCAGATGGAGAAATACATTTCAGGCAAATATTTAAACATGCATAACAAAAGTATGCATAGGACTTACATCGTGAGGAATGTCACTTACTGGTAGCTGGTTGGGGTGCAAATCCCCCCACTTAAGGGTTATAGACAACGTGCGTTTATACCATGTGTAGTCATTGCCGGCCTGAAAGAAAAAAGAAAGAATTCAGAATTTCCGGGCTGCTGCCTACAACTCTCACCACCTATTGGCGAACAACAGTAGTAAGGGAAGATAATATGGACTTATGTCCCCCAGGAATTACCATTTTACTGACCCAACACCAGGATCAACTGCAGATAAACAGGATCACAGAAAGCTGGACTGTGGTTAGCTAATTGCAGGATTTACTATAAACAGGATCAGAGCACAATGGGTAGACCATGGTGGCCAGGGTCAGCATTACTAGGATCGACTGAGGATAAGCAAGATCGTAGAGCTTGATCATGGCTAGTGAATTGTTGGATCAACTGCAGTTAAACACGTTTGCAACACAATGATCTAAGCAGTGATGGCTGGTGGTCATGGTCATGCAAGGGCAGGGAGGCATTGGTTCGTAGTCTCTAGAACGGGTACTATACTTTGATCCTCTTCATCAGGATATTTTCCTGGCCTCCTACCAGGCCGAAGATCAACAAAAGGTCTTTTTAATGTGAATTTGATTAAAGCATGTAAAAATGTTGAGTCATACCTTAAACAAAAACAAAACAAAGATGATAGTTCTTAAAACTTTTTTCTTAAACAAAACAAACTACATTTTTATATGATTTCAAAAGGAAATTAGAAATTCTCTTTCATATAAATTGACAAGTCAAATTTATAAATTGAGAGAAGAAGAAATTATACTCTTTTTTGTTTATTTGTTTTGTTTTTTTGTTGTTCTTTTCTCTAATGAGAATTTCCAGTTTCTCTTTCAAATCATATAAAAATGTAGTTGTTTTTTTAAGAAAAAAGTTTTAAGAACTATTATCTTTGTTTTTTTGTTTTTTTGTTTAATGGCATATCAACATTCATGGGTTATTCAATACCAAAGTCATCCTTTTAGAAGAACAGTAGTGGTACTACTTAATCCATAGCAGGGGAACTATTATCTTTTTTGCACACATCTAATATATTTACATCAGATTTGTAGTTTATTGAACTTTATGTTGTCTCTTAAGAGGATTTCTCCTTTTTATTTATAAATTTGCATATATGTAAATTAGATTTTAGAAAATATCCAATTTCTCTTTCAAATCACATAAAAATTCAAGAAATTTTCTTTTTTTATAAGAAAAAAAAATGTTTGAAAAAAATTAAAATAAAATTTTATCAATAGATGTGAGATATAACATTTCAAAGCTCTAAATTCACACAATAAAAAGCACTCTGTTTAAAAGATTTAACTAGGAAGTGAATTATCATTCACTCGTGAGGGGTGGGCGCAACAAATTGCACTAAAAATAATGACTTAACCTTTTTGTTCATAATTTTGTTCCTTTAGTCAAAACTTTGTGCAAATCAATTTAAAAATGCACAATTCAACAGTCTGAAAAAGAAAATTGATTTTGTAACTATCAGTAACACAATTTTTTCCTGGATATCATTTAAACACTTTCCACTGTCGGACCAAGTATCCAATAGGCACCCCAAATCATCAACTTAATGAAAGGTTCATATTTTAACTCATCACCGTAACTTTGACTTTCAAATATTTGAAAATAAACAAACAGATGATTTTTTTAAACTTATATTGTATCTGACAAAAACAAATTTTACAAATTTTGTGTACTATTACTGAACAGCATCCTTTAGATAAAGATAAAAATATTTTGCAAATAAAAACTGTATTTTTATTTAAATAAATATAATTGCATTTCTCTTCTGATTAAGTAAAAACTATTTTAATTGTAATTTGCTTGAAGCATTGTCTTTTGTCAGTTAATTTAACATAAATTACACTCTGATGATAAAGCTTTGCTTTGAAATCGATTGCACTTCGAATCTAATCTATTGTAAGTGTTGAAAAATAATCATAAACTTCTGACTAAAAAGTATTTATTTAAAAAAAGATTTTGCTATTAAATTTTAATTTGATTACGTATACCAACCATCTATTTATTTAATTTATCGTAAGTTCAATATCTCCATAAACTTCTGATTAAAATCATTTGTTTACAAAAATTTGGAAGCGAAAGTTACCGATGACGAGTTAAAATGTGAACTTTTCATTAAGTTGATGATTTGGGGTGCCCATTGGATACTTGGTCCACACTGTCTTGCTTCAAAGTCAGACGGCAATCACTGTCTCAGATAACATTGCGTTTATATTGCCGTGGCTCGTTTCTGATTAGTTGGTCAGACCAATCAGTATGAGCAACTAATCATATAAATAGATTAGTCTCCTCTTGCAAACCTCTTTTTTTGTCACATGCAATTTTCAAGGGAGGCAAGTTAGGTTTTTTTCTGCAGCAAAGGAAAGCAATACATTTTTTTTGTCAATCTCGGCAATACCTCACCTAAATACCCCTCTCCACACACATATGCACACATGCGCACACATAGATGTATATTATTGCTGTAAACTGTTCATGTTCCTGACACTAATACATTATTCTGTGTACTGGATATGAGACTTTGATGAGTTGTGGCGCACCTGAGCACTGTACACAATAAATTTCATTATTATTATTAAATTATGGACCTATATGCAAGACAAATCCTTGCCCACTTCACTCAATAAGGTAAGTTTCTTTTCTTGCTATAGTAACCTTCAACCTGTTTGGTTGAAATATCTTTCATTCTGAAATTTAAAAAAATTCTGACTGAATTGATGTGAATCCTTCTGGATCCTATCATTCATCTGAAAATCTTGGACAAGTTTCTTCAGCAAAGAGAGCTCAATGTCCTGTGGAAATCAGTTTACTCAAAGAAGAATTTTTTGTTAGTTTGACACATTGCCAACCAAATAACTAGTGCCCATTTTTTGAGGTTCTCCACTTCGAACAAGTCAGGAAAATAAGTAAAATTCTCTTATTGGAAAATAATGAGTGTGTGACTCAGTGATAGTGTAACACTTTGCTCACCTTGTCAGAAAAGAGAGATGTATTAAAACTTGTTTACTTTATCCTCTCCTAGTCAGAATGGCTGAGATGATGACATGTCAACACTTCATTACATCTTGCACTCATTTCCAAATGGAGAAATGATGTGTCCACATTGCTTAACATTACGGCTCTTACTTCTAATAGAGTGAATGATGTGTGGAAAAAGAAATATTCAATATACTTATCTCTGCACTGGTACTACATCAAAGAGCAGCTGTTCAGTTGTTGGCAGTCCTATAATGTCATGGAGTCTGGAACCAACTTGGAGCTGAGAGACATCTTGCCTTGTGCTATTTGGAGTTTTTAGTAATAACACAAAGCCTCTTCTTTTTCTCATGAGTATTTTTATTTCCTCAGATTACAACTGTCGAGAACAACACACCTTTTGACTATAGAAGAATAATTTATTTTTCACAAAAAAATATTCATGGTAACCTTCTAAGTTATGAACAGTACAAAAATTCTTTGTTACTGACCAAACTTTGCAAAAAAAAACATTTTGTGCAAATTTTCAAATGACGTTTGAAACAGAAAATTTCTTACCAAATGGCAGTGAATCCATCTTTATTTTTTAATTTGAGGTAATTCCATGTCAAATTATCCAGACCACATCACCCACCCCCTTCAATTTTTCTGAAATTTTGTACAGGTGTGGATTATGTTTAAGCTTTAAGCTAAAATTTTGGGGAATGTTCAATTTTAACACAGTTCCCACCGGTACAAAATTTCAGAAATATTGAAGGGGTGGTTGACATTTTTACTTTTTTCTGGATGATTTGACATGGAATTGCCCTATCATATTTGGTTCTATTGGTACTATTCATTCTATAGCTGGGGAACCATTATTTTCTTTGCACACACCTAATATATTTACATAAAGTTACTATTTCATTCCCATCAAAAGGAATATGCATATGATAGTACGTACTTACCCAACCCACCCTTCTTTCCTTCTCCTACACCACTTGTCCTACCAATGTTAAAGAGCCCAGTCTGCCCTAGTATTTACCCATAGCTGGAAGGAGAATAGTTGGCTTAATCAGATTTGTTGTTCTTTGAATGTTGTCTCTTAATGGGATTTAGTAAACAATTGTTGCATACCCATACTTATGTGTATAACTGTCTTAACATATCGATGTATCCATATTATGAGAGGCATCTGTGGTTGTGTCTCTCATATTTAATCTTCTATTTTACTTACTCTTACTTGTGAGTCTGTAGTTTATACTTCATCTGTAACTTGGCTGGTATTTTTTGTCGATTACTAGCTTAAAATGTTGTATACCAAATTTCTGTGTATGGTCACCTGCGGGGATTAAACCCCCAAAAAAACCCCCCCCAAAAAACCAACAAACTCCCATGGGGCCTTTCACCGGAAGAACCATTTGCGCATGTCCGACAAAAATGACTGACTCCCTACCCCCAAAAAGGATACCTCAGTCATTTGAATTTAGGCCGCAACTGAGTGTAGTCGCTCTTACTAGCCAGGGGGCATGTCCCCTCACTACAGGTAACTATGCCCCGTTCAATAAAGGCTAAGTCATAAAACTACCTCTTGCCTTTGTCTCATTTCTTTTTGTTCCTTAAATTTCATTTCAGCTTACCAGCCTACAAGAAGGAAAAGAACCAGCTTTATTGGGGATAAGATACAAGACAAACCAAACCAAACTTATCCCCATACACCTTAACATATCGATGTATCTATATTATGAGAGGGACACCTGCTGTTGTATCTCTCATATTTAATCTTCTACTTCTGTACTTACTTCTTTTTTGTGAGTCTGTGTTTATACTTCATCTGTAGCTTGGCTGGTATTCATTCATTGATGGCTGGTTCTATATTTCTTCTTACTTCAGAGTATAACAGTTGATTCTGTCTATTGGTTGGTTCTGACTTCTTAGCTATTTCTCTGGTTTCTTCATCCTAAGATGACTCTGCGTGTTGGTTTGCTTTTGATTAACAACACAAAACATTTCTTCTGTGAATGACATATATATTGCTTAAGATTTGGGATCCAATAACCATGCACACGCAAATCTAGCCAGCTGCCTTCATTGCATCTTTCTCTTCTGGCAGCTAACACCAGACTGAATACTATTTCTCACACACAACTCACAAACAGGAAATGGAGGTCAAAACAAGGTTACGACCTGTCAGTCAAATCTACCACCATTTCATCAGCCTGAATTCAAATAATATTTTCCTGATTTTTACAATACCCTTGCATGATTAACAGGGTACCTACCAATTATTCAACACAATCATACATCCATTATTTCTGTAGAAAGCAAAGTTGAACTCTCATAGCTACTGTCACATGTCACATGGCCGATAAAGAATGCCAACCCCATGAAGATTTTGAAAGAAAAGAAATGAAGTTGTTGTCGACAGAAAGAGATCGAATGACAAAAATGATTGTTTTGCGCAGGGGATTGCACATGTTAGAAAAAAGAGAATAAAAAAAATAAAATTCGTAAAATTCAACCAATCAGAGGCGTTCCCGCTTAAAAAGAAAAATTATCAATAGAGCCTTGCGGAGCCTACCTAAATTCTATTTAAACCTAAACTTTTTCATTTTTCAAGCAGAAAGATTTTGCCTGCCTAAGAGAATCCTTGTCACATGTTTTAAGAACTTTTAATGCAGAAGGTACGAACTATCTATCTATCTCTCTCTCTCTCTCTAAATAATTTTCGCTTTCAGAGACAAACTAAATATCAGTTCAACTATTGCCTGACTGCTGATTGTTGTGACTTAAAAACTTTACATTTTCTTTCTCACTTTGTGAATTGTGAAATATCAGCTTACATTTTACATTGAACTTTAAAAAAAGAACTTTTGGCTGAACCTCGCCCAGTATTCAATGCTGCCTTTTTGTATACATTCTGTTAATACAATTTTGTTTGTTTAATCAAGAGTTTTGTCTTCTATGCCATGTGCTTGATTGTTTTATGGTCTTTTAAATGTTTGAACACTTTTATTAAAGATTAGTATTATTAGTGTTATTCGGACTATTGTCCCCATCTTCATTGTTATTTGTACAACATTTCGGCCGATATACCCTCCGGCCTTCTTCAGGTATTTCTTGTCGGACTCAGGAAACTTTCTCGGACTTGGGAACCTTCTTTTCGAACTCGGGAACTTTCTTGTCGTATTCAGAAGCCATCACGGAACTTTGAACCTAACCGACAAGAAATACCTGAAGAAGGCCGGAGGGTATATCGGCCGAAACGTTGTACAAATAACAATGAAGATGGGGACAATAGTCCGAATAACACTAATAATACTAATCTTCAAGCCTCATCAAAAACATTCAGAGAAACTTTTATTAAATATTGACATCAAACAGCCCATACTTAACACCATAAAGTAACACAAAAGAGGAAAACCACAAAGTTTTAGATTTAACAAGATGACAGTTTTATTTGTGTGTGAAACTGGGAGAACAAAACAGGATTATGAATTGGGTTGTCAATGTCTTCCAGCAGCTGGGTCGTCAGCATCGCAGGCCAGGAGGGTGTGATGTTAGAATACTTCAAGATTCCAAACCAGAATGGAGTCCAGCTCTTATTTCAAATGTGTTAGACAAATGTTACAATATAGCAGGACATGTGGATATACCACAGTATGATAATTTAATTATTACATTTGATATATTTACCCAAGATATCAAATAGTTCAATATGTAAAAAGTATAATAATCTTGATTTAACTCTCCCTCATACTTTTTTTTTTCTTTCCTTCTTTTCATCATGTTCGATTGAAACAGATTGGTGTTATTGATTGGTATATCTTTATTGTTATATGCACAATGTTTCGGCCAATGTGCCCTTTGACCTTCTTCAGGTGTTTCTTGTTGAACTTAGGAACCTTCTCTTTGAACTCAGTAACCTTCTCTTCACAGAAAACACCTGAAGAAGGGCAAAGGGCATATAAATTGAAACATTGTGTATATAACAATAAAGATGAGGATAATAGTCTGAATAGCAAGGTAAATATTGAGCACTAGAATATCATTCCACTCACTGGTGACACAGTATAGGGAGCGCTTGAAAAACACGACTCGCCTGGTGAAATAAGTGACTTTCGTCAAAGAGTTTAATTTTGGTGCCATTATCACAGCGGCAGGGTGAGATAATTCAACTATAATTTTTCTGATAAAACTAAATGGATATGTCTTAATATTAAGTTATTGAAGGCACCAGTTAATCAAAGATACTAAAAAATATCATTTTTCCTGACTTCCCACCAGGCTGAATTAACACAAAATCTTTTTTATCAGGGGAATTTTTATATGGCATTCAGCAATGTATGTTCATTTTTGAGAGTTAAGTGGGGGATAACCGATTTTTGAAAAAACGTTTTAAAGTATGAAGATACTGTTGCGGGGCCGATAAGAATGTCGACCCCACAGACTTTTGAATAAGTGAAACGACTGGAGACAATGAAAGAGACAAAGGCAGAGGGATTGGATGGCAAAAGTAACCCGGTGGTCAATTTATTTGTGAGAATTGACAGAAAGGTAAATCCGCTAGTTGAGGGTTCAATGTTGGTCACTCAACGTTCGGTCAGTCTTTCATCGATCTGGGTGGATAGGTCGTCTGGTGTCGGATAGGCAGCTGGAATCCGGGATCGAGATAGCAGCATGTCTACGGGCGACGGGTTAACGTTGTGGTCGGTTGGTAACGGTCTCGTTTGACATCGTGGTCGGTCGGTAACAGTCTCGGTTGACGTTGTGGTCGGTCGGTAATGGTCTCAGCCTGTGGTTGGATTGGCTGCGAGCCCCAGTTGTAGTCCCGTTGAGGACTGTTCGGGTACGAGCGTGAACGTAACAGCGACAGACCATTCACTTAGCATGTTTTTTGCTTGGGTCTGATTGACCGCGGTTATGCGGGGTTTTCAGACTGGCTGGCACATGTGCGCAAATGCCTCGAGTAGCTAGGTGTTTGCTCGGCGGAAGATCGAGTCGGATCTACCAAGCTAGTACTTAGCTTACTGTCGGCGAGGGACGCCTGTCCAGTCGCAAGACCCAGATCTTCTAGGGATTTCACCCTAGGATCGCATTAGTAGTTAGGAAAGACTGAAGTGAAAAGGCCGACTGGTTAGCTCTGAAAAGAGCTGGGTTTTTAACCTTGAAAAAGGCTGGGTTTGTTAGCCTTGAAAAAGGCTGTTTGCTGGAACTGTAACAAGGTTTGGGTCATCACAGCAAAGGAGAAGGCAATGCAGTCTAGCACAGAGAGGCAGGTGTTGTAGCGGCAGAGAAGCAGACTTCCAGCGATCAGAAGCAGCTATCAGGAAAAGCCATTCGTTTTGGAACAGGAATCAGGATCATCAACTGTTGCCGGCAGGCTCAGGAGTGTCGCTGTCATCGCAAAATGACTTTCTTATATCTATGAAATGGACTGGAAGCATCAATGACGTCAGGCAAAAAGTTCATTAGTGATGATGAAATGATGAAGAAGGAAAGGTGGCCTATGTGCAACAATACGCATATGTTTGTGCAAAGGGGTGGAGCTAAAGCTATGAATCCAGATTTATCTGGTCGGACGGTGGAAAGGGAAGTCTGCTTGCATGCATCTATACACGTACATTCTGAAAAAGGGATCAAGGTCTGATGAACCTGACAATACCAGTGAAAAAGGAAAAAAATAAAATGGGAGCCTATAACGTTTAACAGTTCATGCAACTAAGTTGTGAAGCCCCAAAAAATGGAGAAAAATATCAACACAACAAGGACATGCACACTGAAACAGTTGGTGCTGTACCCAGAGTGAAAATCTGAAAGTAAAAAGTGGAAAAACCTATTTTTACTGTAAATGAAAAAGAACAATTGTTTGTAATGATTTTTTAATTATATAAAAATCTCAGAAAATATGTTGTGCAAAATTGTGCATTCTTAATCATACATTTTTAGATAGATTGAATAAATCTTTATTCCTTTCAAAAATATTGTGTTCAGCATGCCATCTTTCAGATTTTTGAAATTTGCAATTGAATTTTTAAATCAATAAAAATAGTTCAATTGAATCAGACTTGTTTGCATCTATTCAAGGAAAAATATTGTTTTTAGAATTACAAAAAGAAAAAAAATGCTACAAAATTATTTTTTGAGTTTAAAAAAAATAACTTTAAAATTTTCAAATAATTTTTTTCGGATGTTAATTTTTTTCTATCTTTTTATTTTTTTAATGTGGTTTTCTGGTTTCGATCTTTCTAGAAATGTAAAAATTAGGGAGTGAATTTTTTTTAATCAAATGACAGGATAAAACCCCTCTTCAATCTTTTAATAAAATAAGCTATTATAATATTATTATATATTATATATAAAATCAAGTACTTAATGAATAAAGTGTTGAAAATTTCATTAAAATTGGACAATTCCTTGATTTTTAGTAATTGTTTTAGAATTAAAAAACATCTTTTTATTAACTCCCTTGATGAAAAGTGGACATACCTACAGTTATAATAATAATGATACTAATATCAAGTAAAAGTATTTTTCAAGTTTTATTTATTTATAAGGTAACCTCAGTTATGTTAGCATGTACCTATCTTAATTTTAAGAGTTTATTTAATAAAATGTAACATTTGTAAGGCTGTAAGTAAGTGTAAGCACTAAGCGGCTTGACAACTTAAGTAATTTGGTGCAGGATTAATCACGGAAACAAACAATGATACTGCAATTAAAATTTCAATAAATAATTTCTCATTATTTTTTTTACTCATAAATAAAATATGGTTATCTTTATTTATATTCATTTTTACAAAAATGAAAAGAAAGAAAAACGAATAAATTTAACCGGAAGTGTGTAAAAAAGTGACGTTTGCAGTTGCGCACTCTGTTACTTCCTTTATTCGGCTTACTGCGAAAATGGTGAGTACTTGTCGTCTCCGCGGCTTCTAAATTTTTATTTATTTTATGTTTTTATCTCGAAATTTTACTTTTTATATACACCAAATTATTCATAAAGGTTGACTTATTGTATAAATATACTTATTTTGAGTAAAGCTATTTTTTTGAATAGTTAATTTGATGAAAATAATTCCTCATGTATTTTTTCATCTTCACATGGCCTTTTTCAATATGGCGACTTGAATTTATGCTTTTTAAGATATTTCAATAATTCTCGCTTTTAAGATCTTTCAGTAATTTTTAACTATTCTCTTCTTTTCTTTGTTTGTTATTTTGAGTTAAATGCCATTTTTATGCCTATTTAATCTTTTTTTGTGTTAAAAATTAACTGTTAGACTTGATTATATTCATTAAAAGTGTGTCACGTGGGTTCCGTACGTTTGCCGATTACATTTTAGCTTAATTTTCAAACGAAATACTGGTGTGATTTTTTTTTTTTTTTAAAATCATATAGAATTTACCTTTCGTCTGTCCCTATTTATAAAAAGTAAAAAAAAAATTTTGATATTTTATGTAGAAAAAACCAAGTTGAATGTGAATAGATATCAATTCTCAAACAGTGCAAAAAAAAAAAAAAATTACTGACGCACATGGGGGAACAAATATATCTTGTGCTTAGAAATCGCAACTAATTGACCCAGGGATTTTGTCAGATTTTTAAAAATGTTAAAGGAAAAATAAAATATTCTTTGCAATTTTTCAATTGCAATATAAACACTTTTTACAAAAATATTTCAAATGACTTTTTTCTGTAATTAGATAAATTCTAGACTTCACAGTACAGATGAAAACTTACAGAAAAATGGATTAGCATTTTTTTAATTATTCAAGTATATTTTGAAACTAAAATATTATAAACTTATTTTAAAGGAACCGTATAAAAAGATAGTATGTTTTACAGAGTTTAAACCTGTAACTTCACTGAAATTTATTTAAGATTATAATCCCGTTGAATTATCATGCTCTTCTTGCTATCTCTTATTTGGCGGTGCCCATCTCCTCTCGAAGTAACATGCTACAGGTTGTACTAGGTTACATTGGTACCAGGAGCAAGAAACCATCCGTGATATTTTTTCCCGTTTTTTCATGCTTTATTACAAATTGTAAAAAAAAAAAAAATCTATTACATCAGTTTTCTCAGATGGTGAATAATGAAATCTAGAAAGAACAGACTATGGAAGTGCCGTCTGATCCATTGGGATGATCACTTTTTTATCTGAATGATCTAAATTCATCGGAAAGGTGTAGAGATCTTAAATGTATACTTGTACAGTTTTTAAGTTTTAAAAATAAATTTATAAAAGATCTTAAATGCGTTTTTAAAATAAATATTCAAGATAAAAATTCTAACTTCAGTAAAAGTTATAAAAATGAAAAAAATGATTACTTAACCTTTTTAATCATTTTCTAGTTTAAATCATTTTGAATTTCGTTATTTTTCTTGTGGTGTAATTAAATTGTTTTAGGTGTTAAAGGACAAGATTAGGCTCCTTTTTTAAAGGGGTTGTTAAGCTGAAGGTTTTCTGAAATGACAAAGTTTACAATTTGCATTCAACGTAATGCTTCAAAAAGAAAAAAAAAAAGGTGGAGATATGTATCGTTAGTAGTGTTAGGTTTTATTTTTTTGTGCGTGACAATGTCCAATATATTAATATCCGAAGATGGTTCATTCTAGATATAAAATGTGTAAGAAATTGTCTGCAAAAACGTGAGGAAAACTTCGTAAATTAATATCGATGTGCCATGCATATATTTTTAAAAATTTAATAATTGATTTATTGTAATGCAAAATTACATATGAACGAATTTTATATTAAATTATTGATTACATCAATCTATGCCCCTCTCCCACATATATCGATTAAAAAAAACTAGTTTTTGAAGGTAATGACTATTGAAATTTTAGTGTGTAATCAAGGTAAAAAAACACGTGAGAACATTATTAAAAGAAATGAAAATCTATTATGTAATGCACCGAATTTGTCTTGTATTTTGAATTTACCGACATAATCCAAAATATCACTATTTCTCTCGTTACATTTTCTAATCATTTATTTTTTCCAGGTGTTTAATAGAAAATTTGTAGAAATTGGCCGTGTGGCCTACATCGTCAGTGGCCCCTACGCTGGAAAATTATGTGCCATTGTTGATATCATTGACCAGAATAAAGTAAGTATAATGATAAACGATTGTTGTTTTTTTTTATTAATACTTTTGAACATCATCTTGGTAATCAAAACTTTTCACACTACATTTAACATTGTTTTTTATCTTTTAATTTTTAATATAATAATTTGCTTTCTTGTCATTAACAGTATTAATACCAAAAATTGTAACTTATTTTACAAACTCCAATCACTACCTCTGATTGAAAAATATTTTACCTAAAATCAGGCAATTATCCGATTTTAATGAAATTTTCAGTGTTGATTTATTAATGATTGAATCTTATAATGCATCAATTATATTATTTTAAAAATTTCTAATTTTTTCAGGTCACTTAATTCCCCCCTCCTATTTTTGGGGCGCAAAATATCGGAGGGGGTTATATATATAATTGAAACTAATTACAGTATAAATATAGACAAAAGACCGAATTTGTGACCAAAAAAAATTTGGAGGGTTTTGGAAGAAAATAAATACCTAAATCTGAAGAATAAATTTAAAAAAAATATAACTTTTTGGGATTTTTTTAAAATTACTCTGTAAATGAAATATAATTTTCTTTTAGATTATCAGTGAAATAATTATACGTTGATATTTGTTTAAAAACATGTGGGCTAAACTTTTAAACGGAGAATTCTCCATTATTACATCAGCCTTGTTATTAAATAAATGTTTTTATAATCTAAAAATATGAATTTTAAAGCTTAAAATTATGGGCATTGTTTTAAATCAATTTTTATTGATTCAAGACCTAATATATTTAAAATTGTACAGGGGCCTGTTTGGATTCCATTTGCTTCACCTGATTCAGTATATATATATATATATAACTTGACATAGCCCTAAGTGTTATTAGACCCCAAAAGGTTGGGGTGCAAGTAACATGAAAGAAATCTGCATTTTTTAAAATGAAATAACTGATGCATGATAAAATTCATTGATTAATAAGTAAACACTGAAAATTTTATTAAAATCAAATAATTCCCTGATTTTTGGTAGTTTTTGTATATCAATCAGGGTTGTTAGTGAATTGTTATGTCTTGGCTACCATAGTATTAAGATATTTCACAGGCATATCTGAACAAGAAAAGTAATTTCAACTGGCTTTTAAAAAAGATTTCTGCATGTTTTCGAATATAAAAAGGATATTACATTCAAAGAGAATATCAACATGTGATTAATTTTTCTGTATAAAGAAACTTTTAAAATGTTGATGGTTTGTTTTGAGTGCGACACAAATCTTCACCTAGTCATTTTTGTGGTGAATTTAATTGTTTAAAATGTATTAAAAATAAATGACATATGTAATATTTAAAAAAAAATTTTTTTATTATACTGCTGCTCATTTCTTAGTACTTTTTGACTAAAACAAAAATTTGACCTTAAATAATCTATTTAATTTTTATTCATTTTTAGGTGAAAATAGTTGAAATTTATTGGTCCTTAATAACTATTTGGTTTTGCATGGAAGGTTTTTATTCTAAAAAAGATCATGTAGCTTTCATTTAGTATTTAAAAGATAAAGATAAATTGTTTCAGAACATAATTGTGAAAGTATTGTTTGATTTGAAGGAAGACTATTCTAATCTCTGGATATTTTGGATGTAATAACTTAAACAACCCCTTTTTAATTAATAATTATTAATAAATATAAATTTCTTTTTTCAGGCTCTGGTTGTAGGACCTGTCACAGGTGTTCCTCTTCGTGCCATCAACTTTAAAAGTTTGCATTTGACAAGATTTGTTTTGAATTTCCGTCATTCTGCCAAAAGTCATGAAGTGAAAACCGCTTGGGATAGAAAAGCCATCAATAAGCGTTGGGCCCTATCAAAATGGTCAAAGAAGATTGAATGTAGAAGAAAGGTCAGTTGCAACCACCTACCTCACCATTTTTTAATTACCCCCATTTTTTAATTACCCCCATTAAATACTCATTCTGTTGGCTTTATGGTACCATTTATGCAGGTTTATTTTGATTATAAACCGTTGTTTTTTTAATTGTCAATTATAGGATAATTAATACATTTAAATCTTTGTAGCATTGTTTATATGCTATTAATTTTCTGTAGATCTTTATTTTATGGATTTTTGAACATCTTCAATTTAATTGGATATAATTTTTAGTTTTACATAGCTGTAAGAGTGGAAGAAGACTGGTTAGATTTGCACATGGGAGATATGAAATAAAAATGGTTCAATATAGGTTGAAACTTGGTTTGAAATAATTTAAAAAAATTTGTTTTGTGTCTTGCATACTTAATTACAATATACTTTAAAACGGTTTATAACAAAAAAATTGTGCTATATGATTTTTAAATTAAGGGTTGATGGGGTGGGGGTAGCTCTCATGAAATGCTTTTAACTCTCAGAACATGATGAATTATAAAATGGAAGTGCCGTCTGAAACCAAATGGATGACATTTTTTTTATCTGACATTCTGGAGTTAAATGAAAATAAGGAATTTAAAAAAAAGTCTTAGTTTACATGAATTTGATCAATGTAATTCATTTATCTGAATGATTTGGATTCTTCAAAGTGTAGAGATCACAAATGTGTGTGCAGCTTTGATAAGAGGTTTTAAACATTACAAAAAAAAAAATCAATTATTTCAATGCTTTTTGGTACTTATTTTTTTATTTGGGAGGGAGGTATTGATACCATTAAATATCTTGTGTTGCATTGTTTTAGAAGCTTTTGATTGTAGATTATTTGGACATTTATAGAAATTAGGGTTTGTCCAACATTCAGTTGAATTCTTAGATTATTCATGCAGCTACAATTTCTAGTTTTATGTAATTGCAAAATAAGAAGTTAAGATTTTTAGTCAGGTGCACATTGGAATCTGGTTTAATGTAATTTTTAGAACATTTTTTTTTTCTTTTTTTCTTATATGCTTAATTACAATTTACTTAAACAGTTTATAATAAAAATTGATAATTTGATTTCCAAATTAGTGGCAGGAAGTGGTGTATTTAAAGAGAAAAAAATAGGGTGTGGTGATTTAATTGTTGATAACTCTGAAGAAATTCATGTAGAACCTAACTCTCAGAACATGATGAATTATAAAATGGAAGTGCCGTCTGAAACCAAATGGATGACATTTTTTTTATCTGACATTCTGGAGTTAAAAATGAAAATAAGGAATAAAAATCTTATGAATTTTATATATTACAAAAAATCAGTTATTTCAAGGATTCTTTGGTACTTATTTGATTGGAGGTGGGGCTAGATAATTGATACATTTAAGTTTCTTGTTGCATTGTTTATATGCTTTTAATTGTAGATTTTATTTTTAAGGATTATTTGAACATTTATAAAAATTTGGGCTTGTCTGACATTCAGTTGAATTAGATTATTTATTCAGAATTTCTAGTTTTACATGCAAAATAAAAGTGAAAGGCAGTTAAATTTTTAAAGAAAAAAATAGGGTGAGGTGATTTAATTGTTAATAACTCTGAAGATATTCTTGTAAAACCTAACTCTCAGAACATGATGAATTATAAAATGGAAGTGCCGTCTGAAACCAAATGGATGACATTTTTTTTATCTGACATTCTGGAGTTAAATGAAAATAAGGAATTAATAGTTTTAGTTGACATGAATTTGATCAATCTTAATTTTTTAATTGGTGCTTCAGATTTTATATTTAATCAATTAAAGTGTCTTTTAATGTATTAATCCATTAAAAAGAAAATGATAAAAGTGTGTGTGTGATTCCAAAGTTTAATTGGGAAAAACTACCAAGAATTAAAGTTTGAGTTAGACATTTTTAATGCTTTATCCAAATTAATAGAACATGCTAATGTGTGAAAGAAATAAGATGGCAAGGGGAATATACTCTGATATTATTTGGAGTTTTTATTTAATTTTTTGATTTAGAAAAAGAAAATTCACATAATAAACAAAGTTTCTAAAGTACATTTTTGAAAAAACATTCTAATTCTTTGAAATTTTCTAAATATTTCATATTGGGAAATGATTAAACTTGGTTAAGAATAAAACTGAATTTTCTTTTCTTTATTTAAAATATTTCATTTACTGAAATTCATATTGATTTTTTTTTTTTTTTTTTTTTTTTTTTCTTTGTACTTATAAAAATGGTATTATGAAAATTTAGATGTTTGTTCTCTTAGGAGTTTTTTTTTTTTTTTTTTTTTTTTAACTAAACAGTTTTAGTTTGTAAAAAAAAAAAAAAAAAAAAAAAAAAAAAAAAAAATCCCATCACACGAGTTTTGTCTAATGGTGAATGAGATCTAGAAAGAACATGATGAGACTATGGAAGTGCCGTCTGATCCATTGGGATGATCACTTTTTTATCTGAATGACCTAGATTCTTTATCTAAAAGGTGTAGAGATCCCAAATGTATGGGTCCTGCATTTTTAATAACAAAAAAAAAAGGTATTTTAGAAATTGCCAAAAAATCAGTTCTACTTGTAGAATCTCTCAGAAGATGATAAATTATAAGCTGGAAGTCGAACTGAAACCAAGTGAATGATTTTTGTGTCTGACATTCTGGAGTTAAACTGAAAATAAGCGATAAAATCCTAGTTTACATGAATTAGATCAATAATGATTTTTGGTATTTGACTTGATAATTAAAAATTTAAATTTCTTGTGTTGCCTTCTTTATATGCTTTTAATTGTTTGTAGATTTTTCTTTTAAGGATTATTTGAAAATTTATAGAAATTCGGGCTTGTCTGACATTCAGTTGAATTCTTAGATTATTTATTCAGAATTTCTAGTTTTACATGCAAAATAAAAGCGAAAGGTAGTTAAGATTTTTAGTCAAATGCACATTGGAATCTGGTTTATAGTAATAAAAAAATAAAAAATAAAAATTTTTTTCCTTACATGCTTAATTACAATTTACTTGAACAGTTTATAATAAAAATTGATATATCTGATTTTCAAATTATAATGGAAGGAAGTGGTGTATTTAAAGAAAAGAAATATAGGGTGTGGTGATTTAATTGTTGATAACTCTGAAGAAATTCTTGTAGAACCTAACTCTCAGAACATGATGAATTATAAAATGGAAGTGCCGTCTGAAACCAAATGGATGACATTTTTTTTATCTGACATTCTGGAGTTAAAAATGAAAATAAGGAATAAAAATCTTATGAATTTTATATATAACAAAAAATCGGTTATTTCAAGGATTCTTTGGTACTTATTTGATTGGAGGTGGGGCTAGATAATTGATACATTTAAGTTTCTTGTTGCATTGTTTATATGCTTTTAATTGTAGATTTTATTTTTAAGGATTATTTGAACATTTATAAAAATTTGGGCTTTTCTGACATTCAGTTGAATTAGATTATTTATTCAGAATTTCTAGTTTTACATGCAAAATAAAAGTGAAAGGCAGTTAAATTTTTAAAGAAAAAAATAGGGTGAGGTGATTTAATTGTTAATAACTCTGAAGATATTCTTGTAAAACCTAACTCTCAGAACATGATGAATTATAAAAATGGAAGTGCCGTCTGAAACCAAATGGATGACATTTTTTTATCTGACATTCTGGAGTTAAAATGAAAAGGAATTAAAAGTTTTAGTTTACATGAATTGGATCAATGTCATTAAACAAAGGCTTTTTTAAAAAATTTTACATAGTGAATCCAAAATGTTACATTTTTAACTTTGCTATAAAAGATAAATCATTGTCATATAGATAATTTAGGTATGTATATATGTAACTCATGAATATTGGTATTTTTAATCCTTAGTTAATAAAATTATAAAAAGTTCAAGCAATTAGGTGATATCTAATTTTGCTGGGATAAAATATTAATTTTCGTGTTAAAATTAATAATTTATGAAAAATAGTTATTTAAAGTATAATCTCAAAGAAAATTATTAGATAAAAACTTTCCAACTGTTGGAAAAAGAATTGAAGGTAGTTTGTTAAAAAAAAATCTGTTCACGTTTTCTCTAGTGGTGAATGATATCTAGAAAGAACATGATGAGACTATGGAAGTGCTGTCTGATTCATTAGGATGATCACTTTTTTTATCTGAATGATCTAGATTGTTAATCTAAAAGGTGTAGAGATCACAAATGTATATGTGCAGCTTTGATGACAAAAGATTTTAGACATTACTAAAAAAAAAAGTCATTTCAATAATGATTTTTTTTGTACTTATTTTTGATTTGGAAGGGAGGTAGATGATTGATACCATTAAAGTTCTTGTGTTGCATTGTTTTATAAGCTTTTAATTGTAGATTTTTCTTTTAAGGATTATTTTGAACATTTATAGAAAATTGGTGTTTGTCCGACATTCAATTGAATTCTTAGATTATTTATTCCGATGCAATTTCTAGTTTTACAGTCAAATTCACATTGGAATCTGGTTTATAGTGATTTTTAGAACCTTTATTTTCTTCTTATATGCTTAATTACAATTTACTTAAACAGTTTATAACAAAAAGTGATCTGACTTTCAAATTAGTCGGGAAGTGTGTATCTAAAGAAAAGAAATATAGGGTGTGGTGATTTAATTGTTGATGCCTCTGAAAAAATTCTTGTAGAACCTAACTCTCAGAACATGATGAATTATAAAATGGAAGTGCCGTCTGAAACCAAATGGATGACATTTTTTTTATCTGATATTCTGGAGTTAAAAATGAAAATGAGGAATAAAAAATCTTCGTAATTTTAGAAATTACCAAAAAATCAGTTATTTCAAGGATTCTTTGGTACTTATTTGATTGGAGGGGGTGTGTGTAGATAATTGATATATTTAAATTTCTTGTTTTCATTGTTTATATGCTTTTAATTATTTTTAGATTTTATTTTTAAGGATTATTTGAACATTTATAGAAATTCGGGCATGTCTGACATTCAGTTGAATTCTTAGATTATTTATTCAGAATTTCTAGTTTTACATGCAAAATAAAAGTGAAAGACAGTTAAGATGTTTAAAGGGAAAAAAAATTTATTTAATAATAAAAATAGGGTGAGGTGATTTAATTGTTAATAACTCTGAAGATATTCTTGTAAAACCTAACTCTCAGAACATGATGAATTATAAAAATGGAAGTGCCGTCTGAAACCAAATGGATGACATTTTTTTTAATCTGACATTCTGAAGTTAAAATGAAAATAAGGAATACAAAATCTTAGTAAATTTAGAAATTACCAAAAAATCGGTTATTTCAAGGATTCTTTGGTACTTATTTGATTGGAGAGTGGGGGGTAGATAATTGATACATTTAAATTTCTTTTTTCATTATTTATATGCTTTTATTTGTAGATTTTATTTTTAAGATTATTTGAACATTTATAGAAATTCGGGCATGTCTGACATTCAGTTGAATTCTTAGATTATTTATTCAGAATTTCTAGTTTTACATGCAAAATAAAAGTGAAAGACAGTTAAGATTTTTAAAGGAAAAAAGGGTGAGGGGTGTGATTTAATTGTTAATAACTCTGAAGATATTCTTGTAAAACCTAACTCTCAGAACATGATGAATTATAAAATGGAAGTGCCGTCTGAAACCAAATGGATGACATTTTTTTAATCTGACATTCTGAAGTTAAAAGGAAAATAAAGAATTAAAAAAAAAAAAATTTAGTTTACATGAATTTTATTAATTTGCTTTAAAAAAAAATTAGATTATTTAGGTACAATTATGTAATCCATGAATATTGATCTTTTTAATCATTAGTTGTTAAATCGGAAAAGAAATTATGAAAAGTTCCAGCAATTCGGTGATTAGCATGTATGGAAGCACAAGAAAGAAAATGTTTTCACTTTGTGAAACCCTTGAGATTCCATTTATGTTAATACTCCCAGCATGGCATTCAATATTATGTTTGACTGTATTGTCACCTTTAATGTCATTCATTCTCCATTTGGCATAAAAATAACGTTAACTTTCTGGCAAGTTAAGAGTACGGCTCTTAATGCAGTTATTTAAATTTTTTTTTTTTTTTTTTTTTTTTAACAAAGAATAGAAACACTTACTTGTCAGGTATATTTAAAGATTATCTTAAGGGACTCAACCATTAATTGATCAATGAATTGTATACCAAAAAAAAGTTTAATTTGTTGACAGATACAATACATCCATTATGGAGAAATCAATAAGTTAATTTGACAAATGTAAACAATATTTTTTATGACTAATTTTTGAAGTTTTAATTGCAAAGGATTGATTTAAAAAAAACAAATAAATTTACTTAAACAGTTTATAACAAAAAAAAAGTGATCTCTGACTTTCAAATTACTGTCGGGAAGTGGTGTATCTAAAGAAAAGAAATATAGGGTGTGGTGATTTAATTGTTGATAACTTTGAAAATATTCTTGTAGAACCTAACTCTCAGAACATGATGAATTATAAAATGGAAGTGCCGTCTGAAACCAAAATGGATGACATTTTTTTATCTGACATTCTGAAGTTAAAAATGAAAATGAGGAATAAAAAAATCTTGGTAAATTTACTGATTACCAAAAAATCAGTTATTTCAAGGATTCTTTGGTACTTATTTGATTGGAGGGTGGGGGGTAGATAATTGATACATTTAAATTTCTTGTTGCATTGTTTATATGCTTTTAATTGTTTGTAGATTTTATTTTTTAAGGATTATTTAAACATTTATAGAAATTCGGGCATGTCTGACATTCAGTTGAATTCTTAGATTATTTATTCAGAATTTCTAGTTTTACATGCAAAGAAAAAAAAGGGGGGGGTGATTTAATTGTTAATAACTCTGAAGATATTCTTGTAAAACCTAACTCTCAGAACATGATGAATTATAAAATGGAAGTGCCGTCTGAAACCAAATGGATGACCTTATTTTTATCTGACATTCTGAAGTTAAAAGTAAAAAAAATTTTAGTTTACATGAATTTTATTAATTTGCTTAAAAAAATTAGATTATTTAGGTACATTTATGTAATCCATGAATATTGGTCTTTTTAATCATTAGTTGTTAAATCAGAAAAGAAAAGAAATTATGAAAAGTTCCAGCAATTGGGTGATTAGCATGTATGGAAGCTCAAGAAAATGTTTTCACTTTGTGAAACCATTGAGATTCCATTTATGTTTATATGAAAACATTATTTTTTGACTAATTTTTGAAGTTTTAATTGCAAAGGATTGATTAAAAAAAAAAATAAAAAAAAAATAAAAATGGTGGCATTACATATAAAATCTGCTTGAAATTTTGGACCATATGACCTTTAGGCACACCTTTTTGATCTTGATTCAGAATGACATGTTTTTCATTTACACCGTCAATATCTGGTTGTTTGTTAGGTGTTAGTTTTATAATTAAAAAAAAACTCTAAAAATCGTCTGTTAACAAACAACTGAATATTGGTGGTGTAAATGAAAAACATGTCCTTATGAATCAAGGTCATATGATCTGAAATTTTATTTGTAGGTAAAGGGGGTCGAAACATTTTTTAAACCCATTCTGAAATCAACTTTCTACCTAATGTAGAACGAAAATATCTACTATTCTGAAATTTGTATATATTTTTTTATTTAATCATTGCTAATTCTTCATTTATATTATGTTGGTATTTTTCATCACTGGGATTATGAGTTATTTTTAATGATGCCACATTAATAATTCTTTTTTTTTTTTCTTCTTCAGAAATCTGAAATGACAGATTTTGATCGCTACAAGCTCATGAGAGCCAAACAATCGGTGAGTTTATTTTCTTTTTCGTTTATATGTATATTAGTAAAAGTAAGCGCCCCCTTGGTGCAAGTATTTGAGTTTTAATGTAAACAAATAGCTTAAAATATTGCAAAACTTTTGACTCTTTCATTCTTGTATATAAAGTATTTATTGTCCATTTTTTCAGTAACCTCATGATTTTTTTTTTTTTTTCTTTACAGAGGAACAAGATAATCCGTTTGCAAGTTGGAAAACTTCGTAAGAAGCCACTTAAAGATGTCTTGCCTAAAACAAAACCACCAAAGCCAAGGTTTGTTTATAAACCAAAAGCAAAAGGAAAAGCTAAGACAAAGAAACCTGTTGCTGCTAAATAGGCAGTAAATATTGCAAAATAAAATCTTTTCAACGCTTAATTTGTGTCTGTGTTCCTTACTCAAGTTTGACAGATTTTACATTTTAGCTGGGTCTTATCTTGGGTGTCCTTTGTGGGGTTGGGAATTTTCAACCGAACCCTTACAGATGTGCCAAGGTTTTGTTCAAAATTCCCTGAAGTTAGTAAAAATTAAACAAACATTTGAATTCTTTTGAAAAGTTCTTTATTTCAAAGCAAAACCGGTTTTCTTAATAGTTAAAATACTTTATCCCATACAGAGGGCTTTTTAAATTCTTTTGTATGACGTGACATATGCAGGCAACCTAGAATGAAAGAAAAATATAAACAGTGAAAATTTATATAAAACATAGGTTTCATAAAATTTACAATATTATTGACTTAAGAGAATTCTACAAGTGTCTAATTCAAAATTGGAATAGGAAGGAAATTTCATTAGCAGAATCAGCAAGAGGTATGGGTCTAATATAAAATAGTTTATCTTGGACTCATTTTTTATCAGAGGGTGTTGCAAGATGAAAATGGTCAGCATATTAATATCTATAAAGTAAAATGCAGTTCAATACCTCTCTAGCCTTTTATTCTTGATCATCGATAAATTTCCACTTTATATAAATCTGTTTTAGATTCGGGATAATTTTTCTTTAGCCCCGAGGCAAATTGAATACTTACATTTGAGTATGTGTTTAGTAGGAGGTCTGATCTTTTCATCTGGGAGAGAGTAAAGAGTGAGAAGCCAGTCGATAAACTGCAAAGAAAGTGGGGAAAATAAATTTACAGGTTATTTCAAAAAGGATGATCCCTGTTCATTCAAACAATATTCAGTCAATTAGGGGAAAATTTATATTCAAAATAACTGACACACAAAGGAATGGATGCTTGAATGAGGCTAGTGCATGACTTATTTTGACTGATAAATATGCACATAAATTCTACAGCACGTCAACCCTTGCTTAGGTCAACCCTTGTTCCCTTCCCTCCAATCAGTAAGGCTTAGAATGTTCCAACTGTCCCCTGCAAACTGGTAAAAATTGTATCTGGTGTCAAAGTGAGAACGAAGAAGAAAAGGGCTGAACAGACCAGAGTACCGAAGAGTTCAGAGGAAAAGTCCTCACTTAGATTGGATCAGAGTGGAAAATTGCCAGGTATAATTTTCTGAACAAAAAACACTAAGTAAGATTGACTTCTGTATTTTCTTGTTATATAAATGATTTTGTTGAATTTGAAAAAGACTGCTGTTAGTTGTGGTGTACCAACTCCATCAGATTTCTGCAACGTGGACTTTTGGCAATTGTAGAAGTCACCATGGTTGATGGAAGAATTCTGATATTGGTGGCCATTATTGGATATTCAGTGAACCCTTTAGCTTACCAGGCTGGACGGATTATACGGTGGTTCTCAACTTTTTTTTTTTTTTTTTTTTAACCTATGGCCCTTGATTTTTATTTTACTATGCTGGACCCCCCTACCCCCATAGTCAATCGATATTTAAAAGTCCTATTTTATGGTTGAATATTTTTTGCTTGCCTGGAACCCCCCCCCCCAAAGTTATATGTTCGGGGAGGCATATTACCCCTGGTTTAGACTATTGAACTCATTGTTGCCAGTTGGGTCGTAATAAATAGTCAGTGTTAGTTCAGAGTAACATCATACTCAAGTCATATAGTCACAAAGGGGTTGTTTATTTATTTATTTCTAGGCTTGTGGGTTCTTTTTCAGAGTAAGGTCGAGCTGTTTTATCTTAAATCATGTTCCTATGCACCAGGCCCCGACACTTAACTTTTTTTGTAACTGTCCCAAATGGGGTTTGGACCGTACCAAAATCAAAATATTTTTGTTTAATTCATTAGCATCATCTATACTTGTCAGTCATCAGTAGCATAATAACATGCAATAAAACATTAAGAAAAGCTGAAGCAGTGATAATTCTGAATATTTGGACAAAAAATCCATTTTCTAGTGTGTTATGAGCTTTAAAAAAAAAAAACAAAATACTTTTTTCTTTAAGTTAACCTGAGAAGAGTTAGTAGTACATAATTCGGTCCTTTTAAACTATCTCCCTCCACCATTATTCATTACATGGCTTTGAGAATAGACCTGCAGTCCCGTAGCCTCATTTTGAGGTCAGCATTCAGGGCAATCACTGGATGGCCAATATTGGAATGTAGTACTAATTTTTAGGAAAATCTTTTTACCGTCCCCAGCAAACTATCCCGGATGACATTGATTGTCGAACCCTGCTATACTGTTTGTTGCTATCCTAGATATGTCCTGACTGAGCTCCAACAAATGCGTCTGACCCTCTTTGACTTTCATTTTTATTTTTAAATCTAGTTCCGAGGTCATTGGTCAGTCAAGCTGGCACCCCATTGAGTGTTTACCGTTCCAAACTTTAACCTCTCTTTGTTCTTTTTTTTTTCTTCTTATCTTTCTCCAGAAATCCGATTACCATTTTCTTTTCAATTCCAAAATCCTCTGTAGACCATAATAATTACGCTACTCATTTGTGTTCCTTTTGACCAATGTTTTAGTACAAATTCATTCTACATCTGAAGAATAAATCAGCTGAAATGTAACAAAGCAACATAAAAATGTTCAATTGATTTAACAACGTTTTGAATGATAAGGACTTAGAATAATTTTTTTTTTACAAAAAAGTCCAAAACCTAGTTACATAGAAGAAATGAGCATTTTATAGAAGCTTTTTTTTTTCTTTTCTGGGGGTGAAGGGGGTATTTTTGATTTAGATGATAGAATTGTGTAGAAACAGCCTGAATTAATTGTGGCATGGTCTTAAAAATGTGAATATAGAATTTATTAGATTTATAAAGTAGAATTAAAAAAAAAAAAAAAATATAAACTTACCTTAGGAAGAACCTGTCTCCAAGGTTCCTTGTCTAATTTGGAAATATAAGAAGGCATCAATTTAAGCCAAAAATTTGGTTGGTTTTGAATATAGACAGAAACAGGAAAATCTTGTAGATCATCTTGATTCTTATTGGCCAAATCAGCCATGAAAAGTGGGTGTTGTCCAGCCACAGCAGCAGCAGCTGAAGAATTGACCCAGGAGATTAGAGCTGCACAAACAATTTGAATGGCAAAATCAAATGCCTGAAATAGAATTAAAAAAAAAAAGAATGTTCAGTTTTATACAAGGAAAGAAAAATATCCCATGTGTGTGTGTGTGTGTGTCTAATCAGGTCAACAGGAATTATTTTCAGTTATGTCTAAACCAAATAAGATTTATCAAACGTTGGAATGATGGTACACCGAACAAATTATTATCAGTTAAACCAATAGTAAGAGAATGGAAGCCAGGATATAGAAAATTCAGAGAGGAAGGAGTAATACTGGCTTGGCTGCACATTGACCATACAACACTTACACATTCTTTTATGCTCAAGCTGGAGGATCAATCATGGTGCGTGATATGCCAAACACCTTACACTGTCAAACATTTTCTCATGGAGTATTGAGTTTTCGCTCCAATCAGAAAGAAATATTTCAACGCAAATAATAACAGGAATTGCGTGTGATCTTAAACAAATCGTGAAAAACAACACCCCAGGAGGAAGCAGCTGTATGGCCACTTGCCCCACAAACCATCCAAGTGAGACATGCTGGAGAAGCAAATACCTACACTGACCAGCTGTGTGCGAATAATGGATGCTGCACAGAAGACCTCCCGAGGAAAATGAATGATAGGGATGGTTGGCGAGAGATTGTCATGATGATGATATCAAGACAGATTCCCTTAACACTCTCTTGCTATCCTTCCCTATCAGCCATCTCTCTTGGTAATTCCAGTGATTGCACGGCTGATGAATGTGCTGGACTCCACACAAAAATGTCCCTTATGAGTTTAGCTTCATTTCACCAGCAGTGCCTGGTATGTTTTGGATGGTTTGCAAGATGGGAGGTAAGTGGCTATACAACTGCTGTAAGATGTGGCTTTCAGGATTTGTTTAAAACAGCATCCTTCTGTAGTTCCCATCTAGCTTCTCTCTGGAAATGTAAGAATGCTTCTCAGTCACCATACTTTGAAATCACTAAATAGCACAGAAAAGCCAACAAACAATGGGTTCCTGGTAGATACCCAAAATTAAGCAGCAATAAGCCTGTTCTAATACTTAATTGGGTGACCACTTAAACAGCAGCAGGTACTGTAAACAACTGGAGTACTTTGTTTATAAAAAATGACTTGATTTAGCATTAAATAATCCAAAATATTGCAAAACTTTTGACTCACACTATTATCAGCATCATCAGTAACAAATAAAAATAACTATAATTGGAGATGGGTTAAAGTGATAATTCTTCCAAGCCGTACTTGTATCAGTGCTACTGTATGGCTGCACCACCTGGACCCTAACGAAATGCCCAAGAATGCTGCATGTGATCTTAAACAAGAGTGGAAACAACACCCCACAAGAAAGCAGCTGTACAGACACTTGCCTCTTATCACACAAACTATCTGAGTGAGATGAATAAGACATGCTGGAGAAGCAAGGACGAACTTATAAGTGATGTTCTCCTGTGGAAGCCAGCACGTGGGAATGCCTTTGTGGATTGTCCAGCAAAGACTTACATTAACCAGCTCTGCGCAGAGGTTGCCGAGATGTGTGTACACCTCTGTAACCTATTAAGTAAATAAAAATTATTTGAGGTGGGTGCAGAGATGTACCCTCATCAAATATTACCTGCCTGGGGCAATGAATGATAGGGATGGTTGGCAAGAGATTGTCATGGATATCTGTGCTACTAGTGCAACATGATGATGATGGTGATGATAATTGGAGAAGTTTTTAAAGTTGTGATATCAAATGATATCATTTGTGAGATTTTGATATCAAGAGTTAGATTTAAAGCTAAAAATATTTAAAAATTTGAATTGATATAATGATTCAATTTTTGTATGTTATTTGCAAAAAGGGCACATCATAGCGAGTCTTTTGTTAGCGCAAAAGTTTTAAATGCTCTAAGGAATTTAAAATTGTATTTACCATTTGATAAGAGTGTGAAGGTTGCATTTATGCTCATCCCATCATTATAATTTACAAGGGAGATAATTATTAAATGCTAGTTTTACTTATTTATTTGCAGTGAATTATAAATTCAATAAATAGAATGTAACTTCATATTGAACTTAAGTCTCATTAGAGGCAGCCTTTAAGTGGGGTTTATAAAAAAAAACTTGGAAGACTGCTATAAATGATTTTAGCTTACAGTTGCAGGATCGGTGACGTCTTCAGATAACTTGATGACACCTGTAGCCAAATTACGACTGTGACCGAGGAGTTCCAGGAACCATTGAAGACATTCCATATTTCCAGTTCCACGTAAAGCACAACGGTAAAAAGTTTGAGCCAAGAACATCAGTGATAAACTGTGCAAAGATTCTGATCTGAAAGGAAAGAAAGAAAGAAAAATAATTTTGAAAATTGTTGGTTGTATTTTATGGCATGTCAACCCTTGTTGGGTTATTTTATGCCAAAGACATTTTGTTTTATTCATTCTCAATGGGTATTGAAAATTCTTTTTTTTTTAAACAAATTTTTATTAAATCATTTTCTTTTATTTCACCCATAGATGGGACCCTAACAGGTACTACCACTCCGGATCAGGGTAGACCTGGAAGTAATGGTGATGAAGGGGTACTTCACCTCCTCTGCTTCTTTCAATGTTACAATGCTTCTTTCAATGACATGGAGTTTTAAAAAAAGAAAACAGTGTTTTGTAGTTAAATTTGATATTTTGCAATAAAATTATTAATTAATATTAATAATTTAAATTTTATTATATGGGGAAAAAAAGAGGTTCTATTTTGATTATCATTTATTGTCTGTCGTTTTTTTTGTTTTTTGCATTTGACCCCCCCCCCCCCCCAAAAAAAAAATTTGAATTAATTTGAATTTAACTGTTAGAAACTTGGTTTTATTAGAAAGAAAACATTTATTTGAATTTTGATGGCAAAAACTATTTTTTAAAAATATTTATTATTAAAAAAAATACAAGATTTCAAAAATCTGTTTACATTTTTTTTATGAAAGAGTGTGGCAAAAATCAATTCTTACACTGCCCGGAGTGTGTGTTTTTTTTCCCCCTAGTTTTTATAAGAAAAGAAAGAAAAAGAGATCCTTACACAGATCCAGCATTGATGATGGCATCAATACAATAATTCAACAAACCAATTGGTTGTTTGCCATTGGCTATCAAGAAACAACGAGTGTACGTTCCTTTAAGAAAAAGTTGTGTATCCAAAAAATCATCTTCAATTATAGCATCAAAAATTTTGTCAGGTAAAACGGCCAAACATTCACACATTGTGTTGTAAGTGTCAGGCTGGAAAAAAAGAGAGAGAAAAAAAAAGAGAGAAATGAAAATTGTAACAAAATAACAAGAGAAGGATAATTGTTTATAAGTAGAAAAAAAAAATATTCAAGTAATTATATTGAACTAGCAGGACCTTTTGATATACCACAGTATGATAATTAATTATTACAACATTTGATATGTTTACTTAAGAGTTATTGCTAAATAGTTCAATATGTGAAAAGTATAATAATCTTGATTTAACTCTCACTCACTCTTTTTTTTTTCTTTCCTTCTTTTCATTATGTTCGATTGAAATATATTAGTGTTTTTGCTTCTGTGCACTCACTTCCTCTCTCTCTCTTTCCTCTACTCTTACTTTCTTATATTTTTTCTGTGTAGCATGTCTTTTTTTCTCCTTTATTTATAATAATAATAGATTGGTCCATTATTTAGCTGAAGTGATGACACTCATAAGAAATAAGAATTCTGTGGATAAGCAACACTAGATAATCAGGATTTATTTTTTGCATTTCATGTTGGAAGATTTGGACTGTCTCATTTTTAAGTAGAGGGTGTTGCAAGATGACAACAGTCGTACAATTAAGGAACACGAATATTAATATATAGATGAAAAAAAAAAATCTGCAAGTATAAAGGTCAGTTGGTGGGGGTGGAAATAATTATGAGTAAAATCAGTGAATGGGAGAGAGATATTACTGAAATAAAAAAATATATGAGAAAATAGAATTATTACTTACTCACAAATCCCCACAAAAAAAAAAAAACTCTTTTTTATAAATTTTCTTTTAACAACTTTTTAGAGACCAAAGGGTCCCCTTCCTGGGGCTAACACTTGATTCCTTTATTAACAGTATTCATATCCTAGGGCTCATTTTCAGATGGAGGATATTCTGCCTTCTCAGGCAACCCTCCTCACTTAAAATATTTCTTTTTGTAACTGAGCCAACATTAGGTCAAGATTACTACCTTCCTACATATGTACAAAGACTCTTCTCCAAAAACCATTCCTTCGTTCCAACTACCAGTGTCCAACCTGAAAATGAACTCTGGTGAATACAAAAAGGCAGAATAGAGGATGTTCCTTTGATAGCTGCAATTTGTATTTCATAGCAGCTGGGTTTACCAGTTATTTTGTCAAGGTATTTTTTAAAGTTTTGCTTGGCCAACCCGGTTGCCCCTACCACCACTGGTATAATATTGATTTCTTTCAATGACCAATTTTTTTTTTTTTAGGTCATTCTTGAGGTGTGTTTGTGTGTGTGAATAATTACTGTGTAAAAATGGTGTTGGAAATAAGAAAGAAAATATCAGAAAAAGGGAAAAATGAAATAAAACAAAGAATTTACCTGATAAGTCGGTGCTAAAGATTTGTAGAGATGTTCTGTAGTTTTGTAAAGTAGATTTGTCACAAATTCTGGGGGGTCATTCACCATAAGGGCTTTATGGAGGCCTCGCAAGATGACTGGGCACTGTGATTGTCTACCCTCATGGAGAAAAGGGTTTACACAGTCGTAATCCAAAAACTCTTGTAATGCTTTTACAGGAATACATTTTATCAAATGTTCCAGATTATCAAACATAATATTTTGGCAATCAGTCTGAAAAAAAAAAAAAAAGGAAAAAAAAAAAAAAGATTTTTCTTAAATATTTTGAATAATTTAAAAATCATTAAATTTTGCGATATTACTGTTTTGTCTGAATTTTTGAGATGAGGCTTGATAATTTGTATTATTTGTATTGTCCTCATCTTTATTGTATAAAGTTTCGGCCGATGTCCCTCTGGCTTTCTTCAGGTATTTTTGTCGAACTCAGGAACCTTCTCTTCGAACTCAATTGGACACATGGCATAGTGGATATAGGCGTTGGATTAAGACAGTTCTAAGTGACAGTTATCTCTAGGGAGGTTCAATCTTGGTCAAGGGTGACAGTAACAGAATAATTAACACTTATACCCAGTCATGGTTAGCGGAATGGGAACAGGATACCTCCATGGATTGAATAAAGGGTTGGTTGAAAGTTCTGTGAAGACTCCCGAGTCCGACAAGAAATACCTGAAGAAGGCTGGAGGGCACATCGGCCGAAATGTTGTACAGATAATAATAAAGATGAGAACAATAGTCCGAATAATCCAAATTACTGTTTTGATTGTTACTCTTTTTTACTTTTTGAAAAAACTTCTTTTACTCTTTTATTACACTTGAATTGTTCTATGCCATCTTTGAATCGACACCACCTTGTTAGCACACTTACTTACAGGGGGGAGGAAGACCCCACCACTGCTAAAAAGGGTGTCCTGGGTATGACATTAAATGACATCTGATGGTGAGACTCCAGTTCTGAAGATCTGAGGAGTGTGGAGAACCCCTTCATTGCTATTACTCCCTTAGGTCCACTCTAGCCTGGAGTGGTAGTACCTGTTAGGGTCCTATCTATGGGTCAAATAGATCTGTTTGAAAATTATTCATATTCGATAGGACTGTGTGCAAAAAAAGAAAAACTTTTGAGAAACATCTTCACAAAAAATGTATGTATGAATGTAAAATGAACGTCATTCTCAAACCACTGGTTATAAAATAACCCTAAACATGTTGTCATGTCGTTAAAATCAATCATTCATGAATTGACAATTACAAAAGAAATTCAAAGACTTTAAAACTATGATAATTTCTCAAGCCCTCAATTACTAATCTATTGGTTTCACGTGAGATAAGTTTTCAGGATTTCTGCATAAATAAAATGCACAATCTTATTGTGCATTTTATTTATGCAGTCAAGAATATTTTTAAACTTCATACCAAAATTTCTATCAATGTTTTTCACATGGCCAGCTGTATGTTGTACAAGTAAGTAGCAAAAGAATGTACATATTTGAGAAAAGTGAAAGAACAAAAAGTATATTTACACTACATTGATAATCGTAATCTCATTACTCAAGATTCATATTGTTACATATTATATGTAGCAGCATAAATTGTTGACGGACCCTCCTAGAGGCGTGAATCTCGTGTGTCACATGATAGTTAGAGAATCTGTTTCAACCTGACGTTAAGCAGAGAGGATCCTATCTCTCTGCTGGTTATTGACTCCCCGCGCGGAAGAATGGGTTAGATAAATCTTGATCAATGAAAAAAAAAAAAAGTCTGTGTTTAATTAATTGCATGACTAAAAAGTTAGCCCTTAGAAGAAGCCCGTACTAAGGAGACAGCTAGACGATAAGATGACCGCTAAAGAAGTAGAGGAAACAGCCTGACAAGAAGTTAGCAGTAAAGCAGAAATGAAGTAACAAGTAAGTCTCTACCACCCGAGTTTTCTCTCTTGATTATATACACCGATGTTGGGTGTATGCATATACAACAATTTCAGAATTATTTAATGAAAACGTTTTGTCTATAATTCTTTTTTTCTCATCGTTTCACTACTAAAAAACACTTGTAGACAAGTCATGAGGTATTTCATGGGATTTTGACTCTGAAATGAATGTTACAACACCCATAAAAGTCTTCATGGGCAGGAAAATCTCAGCAAATTCTATGGATTCATAAATATGAATATGACTTATGTTGGGTATGCCTGCTTACAATAAAGTTTGCGTTTGGTGCCAAATACAAGGAAATTTTGGTAACTGAATGCTCTCAGTAAAAAATTAAAAGATGCAGGAAGAAAAAAAAATTACTGTCATATGTAATTGCTATAAGTAAAACAAAGAATTGGTTTTGTTGTCACATTCTTGAAATTTTTACAAAGAATAAAAAAAAATTGGAAGGTGGGTGGAGGGTAAAAGGAATTTACATTTGACCACATCTTATTAAATGGCCCTACCTCACTGCTTTAGTCACAATTACCCTCCAAGGAATTGTGTATGTTTTATCAATAAGTATTTTAATTTATAGTCAAAATCATTGATAATTCTTTGAAATCTGCATTAGCATTGCCTCAAAACAAAAAAAATATTATTAGGCGTATTCTGCCTCTCACCCCACTTATGAGCGGCGTGACACAAGGACATTTTTTATGTGGGCCCACCCACAAAGCTGAAGCTCATGGGTGGTAGTCACAAAAAAGTGCGTCGATCCCATTGGCATTCCCCCTCGAAGGGGGCCCTCAGCGCCAGCCAATAAACCCAGCCCTGCCCCTTTAAATCGAGGGGGCAGGTGTTGCCTGGGGGGATAACCCCTGGGATTGATGCTGTTAATTTACTTAACAACACAAGCCGAAAGGCCCATGTTATTAGTATATTTAAAATCCTGCAATTTATCTTATATATATCCACTAGAAATAAAGGTTGACATAATATATGGTGTGGTTAATTGCATACTGTTTTAACAAAATCCAGTTTAATAAATAATTACTTGGTTAATTGATCTCTAATATTATTGTTTTATCTCCAATGTATAAGAATTAATCCTATGAATGATTTTATATAGAAACCAAATTAAAATAGGTGTAATCTTAGTTCTTTCTAATTTAATATATTCTTACATAAAAACTTAAATACGTACACCCAGAGGGCGCATATTTTGCAATATTGTCAAAAAAAATTGAAATATCAAAATTAAAGTTAGTCAGTGCCAAAAATATTTTTTAATATTTTCAAATAGAAGTCTCCATTTCATGTCTAAGTGAAAATAACAGACTATTAGGGAGATAACTCTTCCCTAACGAATAATATCACTCTTTAGTAAAAGGGTAGTACAAGGCAACATCAGCCGCAAGTATGGATCATTAAGGAAGAAAAAATTCACATGTTGGAACATACATTGTGCTGGACAGTTAATATCTAACCCATAACAATCCTCCTGTAACATTAGTCGGTGACAAATAAAAAACAAATATTGTTGAATAAAACATACATTGAACTGTTTTTTTTAAAATATTTCTAGCAATAATAGCGCCCTTCCAGGGCTGTTAGTAAAATAAATAAAATTAGTAAAAAGAAAAAAGAAAGACATTTCTCTGGATTTGATAGAAAAAAAAAATTTGTATTTTAACTTACATCAAGTGAATTAAAAAAGTGATGAATTGAGCCAAGATGACAAGAAAACACAGCAGTTGATGATGAAGTGCATTGAGGGAAATGGCCAATTTTAGGCACAACTGTTGGCTCAGAACCTGAAAAAAAACCCAAACAAGACACCTTTTGTGAGTAATTTAAAAACAATTTGTCTGGTTTTCTATTTTCACACAAGCATCGTTGTTAAAAGGCTGTCATGGACAACTGGTTCTCCCAGTGAAAACAGTTAATTGTGGTCCCGTCGAGTGAAAACAACTAACTTCCATGGGGCCTTCACCGGAAGAACCCTCTGTGCATGTCCGACAAAAAGGACTGTCTCCTGACCCCCAAAAGAATTTCTCGGCCATTTTCGAGTGTAGTTGCTTGCCTAGCCAGGGGATATCCCTTGCCACAGGCAATTATTACCCGGTCAATAAAGCCTAAGTCATAAAGCAACCTTCTGCCTTTTTGTCTCATTCCTTTTCATTCTTTAAATTCCTTCTTTTCAAGCAGTGTAGTTGGTGTGCTGACACATTGTGCATTGCTTCACACCTGGGTATAATTTTAAAGCTGCACAGATGAATGTGAAACATAATCTAATATGTGAACTTATAATTGTTAGACTATGATAGGTACGAAAAGTCAAACCACTTTTATTTAAGAACTTTCACAAATAGCAGGGAGCAGGCCATTAATCTATTGAAAATTGACATAGAATGGTTTAAATAGGGGGGTAAAATTTTTTGGGGGAAAATGTTGGGGAAGTTTCAGTTCCTAAAAACCGACTTAAAACCAGACGGACTATGACTGGATTTCTGCTACAAGACACTATTGTTTACCCTACCTAGGATTTCAAGGAATACAACAGACTTTCTACTACTGAGACTACTGCCCTTTTACCATTGGTTTACAATAGGAGAACCTAAAAAAAGCCTAAAATGTTGACAGAATCATAATAATGATTTTTATAAGTCCAAACTGGCCATAACATCACAAAACAACAAAAAAACATTTTTTGTGTGAAAGGTGAAGGTACAGTTGATCCACATAAACAATAAACAGGATGGTTCAAGAATTTTGTTAGGTTGCAAGAACCTTAATGATTAAGCAAGGTCAGGTAAGTCTAAAACAATGGATTCAAAGGCAGTGCTCCACATATAGCTAATACAGAGCACTCATTGAGTATCAGGTGAGCTCAGCATCTAACAGTCCGGTATTGTTGGTCACCTTCACGACTTCATCAAAAAGCCATCCAGATCTGCTTAATTGTACCTCATGTTACCAAAATAGTGCAAAGTTTTAACTCACTCTAGTAATTGATATGTTTCTTTGTTTGTCCTCCTATATATGGGCATGTGGTTGTAATGGTTAGAGTAATAGGAAATGGTCTGGTCAACCCCGAGTTCAAATCCCTGGACAAAGCTGTTTGCATTTCATATAGCCGTAATACTCGTGAGAAAGGCATGCATCTAACTACTCTCCTTTCCAGCTATGACGTACATAGTTAGGGCAGACTGGACTTTACCTTGGTTAGGCAACTAGTCTTAGGAGAAGAAATCTCTGAATTCAAACCTGTTAAAACTCTGGCCTTAACAAACTCACCTTGTGTCACATCCTGCTAGAGCAGATGAGTAAATATATATATATATATATATTACATACAGACAGTTTCATACAGAACTATCAAATTTGGTAGGAAACATATAGATTCAAAGGAATATGTGTGTAGAGTATATTTCATCATATCAGTCATGCTGGACAGCACAATTTTTCCCATGATTCTCTCTCTTCACCCGTCCTATTAATCTATTTGCTGTAGCAGATCTCCTCACAGCATCCCAGAATCTGGCCACAGAAGAGATGATGTAGGTTTTGCTGGGACCATGTAAGGTGTCCACAGGAGAACATCACTTATGAGTTTCTGGCTTCCCAGCAGGTCCCAACAGGTCCTTTTCTTCTTAACTTGGGCAATTTGTGTATAGGAGGTAAGCGGCGTACAGCTACTTTTTTTGTGGGTGCTGCTTGCTAGGATTTGTTCCAAGACACATGCAGCATCGCTTATTGTAGTTCCAAATCTTATCTTGTTCTCTTAATCGGTGTATGTGTGAGAAGTGTCCAAGTGGTGGAAACAGTATGGATGGTTGTTTTGAAAAATATAGTAGTAACTGACATTGAACTATAGCTTGAAGAAATGTAGACTCACAACTTTTATTCTTAAAATCAAGAAGAAGATCATAGACATTCTCCATCCAATTATCATTCGTCTCTATCTATCCGTATTCCAAAACCTTTTACGTCACACTAGTACTTATATTATCTATTAGAATATAAAAATGTAATTAACTTTTGTTGAATTTTTGGCATATCTACTAATTAGTTAAACTGTTACGTAAATAGGTAGTAAATTATTGATTATAGAGATACTATACCTATTACAAATTGCTACTCATTTATGAACTTACTCTCCTTACATCACTACAATTAAGGCGACTTTCTTCTTTGTATATAAAAATTATAATTCGCAATTACAGAATTTTATGACATAACATCAATAAGTAAATATATATCTAAGAGTTGTATTATCAAAAGGCCAAACAATTGTATCCTTAATAGATGAATTGCAATAACGAAAAAATTTCTGAGCAACTATCAAAGATCTGCCATATGAGTAAATAGTTATAGTAGGTATCAAGAACAACCGAGACTTATTAACCTTGGCTTAGGACAATATACATGAGTCTAGGAGAAGAAAAACTCTGAATTCAAAACCTGTTAAATTCTGCCTTAAACAAACTCACATTGTGTTACATCCTGCTAGTGCCCAGAATGGGTTGATATATATATATTACTATTAAAAATAAGGAAGGTCCGCCAAAAGGCTATATATATTCTACAGGAAATCTTTTATTCAAATCTCTTTTTGTCCTTACATGGCAACACGGTTTCAGATCTTCTATGCTAATACTCTTCAGGCTTGATTGGATAATATGAAATATGGAGAAATATCCCTCTTAATTATGTGTCATGTGTGTTATATAATACATACACATGAAGTATATTTACTATACAACACTCTATTCATTATTTATGTGCGAGTGCGAATGAAATTTTCAGTTTTTAACCATAGTCTTTTAAACATAGGTGTTTATTGTTTTATATGTTAGTATGTGGTCTACCAAAATAAAGTCATTAGCTGAATTTTAGTACTAGAATCTTAACTTATTGTTGTTTGTATTACTTTGTGTATTGGGTTGTCTTAATAGACTTAAAATTTAAGATCTAATTTCAAAAATACAACTCTTAAAGTAATGTATATATATGAAACACATTACACACCGAAATACAACCATATACATACGCACACACACACACCACACAAAAAGATAACAAGCACATATACGTAGGAACACACATACCACACCCAGAAAAAGTATAAAAATTTAAGTAAGAAAAACGAATAAGAATGTGCATTCCAGAAACAAAAATAACAATAAATTACAAACACACACACAACACCAATTCTTATATATCAATCAATTAGAAACAATCGTGATGATACTTGATATCAAGAAATATTTATAAATTTATTTCATCATTATCAGGCTCACTGAGCAGAGGATTACAAGGAAACTACTAATATCTACACTCTTTCTACCTATTAATTTCAAAAGGTAACTCTGCAAAAGACATATTAAGATATACACAAGATTAACAACTGAACCCAAAACTTTTCGAAAATACTGACATCAGATTTTACCAATAGGAAGAAGATAAATGACTAAAAATGGTAACCAGAATTTTAACACCTTTTTTTAAACATTTTAATTCTTATTCATATAAAAAAGCGTTGATTTAAAATTCGTGAAAACAAGTTGTAAAAACTTAACTATAAAAAGGTGTTGTCTAAGTAGCGATGGAGCCAAAATGAAGCCCAGTTGAGGAGGAAGAGGTTCGATTAAGTCTTGTAAATGGACTGTTAAGGGCAGCTTGAACCTCATTGACTTGGAAATTTTTCTTCAGACCTGAAAAAAAAAAAAATAAATTAAAGAAGTACATTAATAAAGACTATGAAAGAAAGAAAAAGTACCAAACAAATGAAATTGAATTATGAAAGAAAAAAAAAAAAAAAAAAAAGAAAGAAAAACTGATTCAGGTAATTGATTTCCCAAGCTGCAAAACACCCATTCCATAAGTGCATCTCGCCTGGAAGAATCTATATATGTCTCTCCCAATTCCTCACTGCATACCACGTTATCAGTATAACAAACAGGAGTAAGCGAATGGTATCTCCACTCCATTATCATCTCCCTGGTATAATCAAGAATGCTTGAATATTAGAAGCTTTCTAGCATCCTGCGTTCTACACATGCCATGATACAGACCAACTGCTACTCCCACTAACTAAAGATTCAACACCGAGGCCTACATCCGGTATAGATAATGTAAATAATGCAGGCATACTATGCTATTAACTAGCATGTCAGACATCTATAGCGAATGTGACGCTGTTTGAATTGCGCTTGGTAATGTCTATTGTTCTACAGCGAATATAACAAAATATGGAAAGAAAGACATCTCGAGATTTTTTTTATCCGATTATAATGTCATTGAAAAATTTAAGAGAAAATCTTTGAAAAAAAAAAAAAGAAAAGAAAGAAAGAAAATAAAAAGAAGAAACTAATTGTCCTACCCTATTTTATTTTTTGCGATCTTACCTAATTTTCCAGCATCAATTAGGAATCTAAGCCATAAAGCGTATCGAATGATCTATAAGGATCTTGTTGATCAAAGATAATGGTAGTTGTTAGAACTGAAAATAGAAATAACAACAATGAGTTGTTATCATATTAGCACAAAAGAAAATATTAAAAATATCCACTCTATACCTGAAATAAAAAAAAACAAAACAAATAAATTCATATCTATAACATACTATTAAATAGCGCAGTCTGATGTGTTATTAGTATTGTCCAGTAGGGAGAAACTATGAAAAATAAAACGATGAATGACAAATAAATATACCTATTGCACCATTCACGTATCACCATTATCTATTACTTTTTGCAGCAAATAATGAAAGATTTATTTATATTTTGTAAAGTATACAATATTGTAAAAAAAATAAACTTGAATCAGTACTACCGCAATGGAAATTTAAAATAAAATATTATTTTTGCCTTATATACAAATTAATACTTTAAATAGGAAACATTATAATCTACTTATTCTAGCAGCAGTGTCCCTATTGTTAGCACTCTTTTTCTTTCTGACACCACGATATTACAAAAACCCATCCAGATCTAGATCCATCCTTTTTTCGATAAAGGGATTTTAATGGGCATACTGCGAATCAAGTCACAATTAGTAATAATGGTTCATGGCTTATGATATATAGTAAAACAGTGGCTTATCCTGAAATAACAGATTCACAGGTTCCAAAAGGTTAAAAATTAATTTGTGTGTAGGCAAAGTACTTTTTCTTCTTCCACGCAAACAATAATGTACACTCAAAAAAAAGGAACAAACTAATGCAAACAAGACTAATCCAAACATAGTGTTGCCTAAGAATCAAGTATATAAAATCCCATTATTCGGCGGCATAGTAGGTTTAACTAAACGAAAGTCTATTGGCTCATCTATGAAAATAAGCTAGAGTGAACAGTCTCTATCAAGCTGAAAGGTGGAGGAATACCCAGTGTTCAATATTAACACAATCCTTATGAGGACACAGAGAAAATGAGGAAGATTAAAAACCTTCTTTAAAGTGCCTATATCCACCTGGCCCAGAAAGTCTCATTCATTTTCCCTAAATCCACTCCAAACGATCTATACCTTTGTATTTAAATTGTAAATCATACTAAAACATATCATTAGAAGTCATTGCGATTGAACGAGACACCCAACAATCAACAAGCGATCAAACTCATCTACACACACGACCCAAAGACGTTCACTATTTTACCATTTTCATAATATATCCTTATATATATAGGAATGCTTTGCGACTATTAAAAAATTCTTAATACAGTGATAGTAAGAGTTAAAAAAAAATGAAATAAAAAGGATAAAACTTAATAAATTTAAGTATTGCTAACCACTGTTTATTGATTCTGACACAGAAGTTATGAAATTTATATAATGATACGAGTGATA